>NW_020769346.1:1589979-1690564 GCF_900518735.1 Pseudonaja textilis | reverse complement strand
CGTCCTTTGTCACGTCCATCTCCTCATCCTGGTTATCAGTCCAATCAGTAAGCCAGGCTGGCTCATATCGTTCTGCCATGATCTCTTCACTTGAACTCATATCAATCACAGGAGCTGAATCCAAGCCCGGAGCCACAACACTATCCCTCACCGCAGGGCCCTTCCCCCGGGTCTGACTATCCGGATGCGGTTTCGAAGGGAAACGTTCATGAAAGTCCCGAATGATGTCTGGAGCATGAACTGCAGACGCATCCGTCCATGAGCAAATTTCCGAGTCATCCACTCTCCTCCCGACTAAATACTGAAAACGACCCTTGAGCCAACGCGAATCGGTAACGCTGACCACTGTGTCATCAACCTCCGCCTCCTCACGGGGCGTTGATGGGGAAGTCGTACCAGCTGGAGCACGCAGAGGACAGTCTGGGGAGTCAGGAACCAAAAGAGAGCGATGGAAGACAGGGTGAATACGCATGGAGCGCGGTAAGGTGAGCCGGTATGCCACAGGGTTGATAACCGCCTCAATCGGGAATGGACCGATGAAACGATGGTCCAATTTCCTAATTGGGCGATCGATCCGAAGGTGTTTCGTGGACAACCACACCTTGTCACCCACAGCTAACGGAGGCGGTGCTCAACGTGACCGGTCCGCAAACCGTTTATAGTCCTCTTTCGCTCGTTCAAGTTGTTGCCTTACTAAACGGTGGACCGCTTGTAGTTCCTCCAGAAAATCTTGTGTCTCAGGAATCGGTGAATCCATCCAAGTTAATGGGAAGAAGCGCGGATGATAACCTACATTCGCAAAAAATGGCGTTACTCGAGTGGAGGTGTGCTGCGAGTTATTAAAAGTGAATTCTGCCAATGGGAGGTATTTCGCCCAATCGCTTTGTCGCTGATTAACAAAACACCTCAAATATTGGGTAAGAATGCCAATCACCTTCTCAGTCCCGCCATCAGTTTCTGGATGGTGCGCTGACACTAAGCACACCTGAACTTGTAGCGCTGCCATTAACTGTTTCCAAAACTGCGCAGTAAACTGAACCCCACGATCAGAAACCACTCTATCTGGCAGTCCATGCAGATGAAAGATATGCTGTAAAAATAGCTGAGCCGTAGTGCGGGATGAAGGTAATCTCCGACAGGGAATGAAATGAGCCATTTTAGTCAGCATATCAACTACCACGAGTACCGTCGTGAAGCCCGACGAGGATGGTAAATGCGTGAGAAAGTCCATGGAGATCGCTCCCCATGGTCTGCCCGGAGTCGGCAATGGTTGGAGGAGTCCAGGGGGCGCACCCGACGCCGCTTTCGCTTGCCTACACTGGACGCAAGAAGCGACGTAAGAGAACACATCGTGATGAACCTGAGGCCACCAAAAAGTCCGGGTGACCAAATGCAAGGTTTTATAAAATCCAAAATGGCCAGCAGCGGGGTTATCATGACATTGTGTCATGATGAGAGCTCTCAATGACCTGGTAGGTATGTATAATAAACCCCGATGTCGGAGCAAGTCCTCTTCAATGGACCATGGAGAATCAGGTCTGACATCCCCCCGTCTCTGCTGTGTCCACGCATCCAATCGTTGCGCCTCTCGTATGCGAGCCCGCAAGTCTACTGGATCTTGCAGTACGGCCAAGGATTCTGATGGTAACACCGTTCATAAAGGAAGAGGATCCTCGGGCCCGATATACTCGGGCTTCCGAGACAACGCGTCTGCCCTCCGATTCTGTCCACTCGGAACATAAGTAACCGAGAAATTGAACCTGGCAAAAAACAATGACCACCGAATCTGACGTTCGTTCAATTTCCTAGCTGTGGTCAAATGTTCCAAGTTTCGGTGATCTGTCCGAACCTCTACCTTGTGCCGAGCCCTCTCTAAATGATGTCTCCAGGTCTCAAAAGCAGCCTTAATGTCCAACAACTCCTTTTCCCAGATGGTGTAGTTGCACTCTGAAGCTGTGAGCTTCCTAGAATAGTATGCGCACGGGAAAAGAGGCACGCCATCCTTCGAAGCTTGTAACAGTACCGCTCCGATAGCGACATTAGAGGCATCTGTCTCGACCACAAATGGACGATTCGGATCAGGATGCCTCAATATCGGCTCGGCTACAAACGCTTTCTTTAAAATGTCAAAAGCCTGTTGTTGCGGGGGACCCCACACAAACGGGACCTTCTTATGGAGGAGCTGAGTTATGGGGTCCATTACTTTAGCAAAGTCCGGGATAAAAGTCCGATAGTAGTTGGCGAATCCCAAAAGACGTTGGACGTCCTTGACTCGACGAGGGGCTTCCCAACTACACAATGCCTCAACCTTTTTAGGGTCCATAGCAATGCCCTCGGGAGAAATGATGTGCCCTAAAAACTCTATCGACGACTGAAAAAAGAAACACTTCTCCAGTTTCGCATAGAGCTTATGCTCCCGAAGACGCTGCAGCACTTGACGGACCTGATGAAGGTGGTGATCCCTGGACCGAGAGTAGATTAAAATATCATCCAGATACACCACGACAAACCGATCCAGCATGTCCCGAAATATGTCGTTCATCAAATGCTGGAATACAGCGGGAGCGTTGGTTAGACCAAATGGCATGATGGTGTACTCGAAATGACCATAACGAGTGCCAAACGCCATCTTCCACTCATCCCCCTTGCGCATCCGAACCAGGTTGTAAGCCCCATGCAGATCGAGTTTAGTGAAGATAGTAGCCTCCCACAACCGCTCCATCAATTCCGGAATGAGCGGTAAGGGATAGCTATTCCTCACGGTGATAGAGTTTAGTCATCTATAATCACAACAGAGACGCAGTTCTCCCGACTTCTTCTTAACAAAAAGAACGGGAGCCGAAAGAGGGGACGACGAGGGTCGAATAAATCCCCAAGCTAAGTTTTTATCCAAAAACTCTCGGAGTGCAACCAACTCGGGCTCCGACATGGAGTATAATCTCCCCTTTGGCAATGGAGCGTCCGGTATCAGGTCCACGGGACAATCATAAGCACGATGTGGGGGTAATCGGTCTGCCTCCTGTTCGCTGAAAACATCGGAGAAGTCCGACAGCTCCAAAGGAATTGAGACAGCAGGAGTGGCAATATCTTGGCCAGCGCAAACATGCCTCAGGTGGTCCACACATTGTAGGCTTGGAAAAGAAATGGCATTCTGCGACCAAGCCACCAACGGATCGTGCAAACGCAACCAGGACATTCCGAGCACCAAAGGGAGATGGAGGTTCGAGGTGACATAAAAACTTATCGCCTCCTCATGATCCCCAATACGCATACGCACTGGCTGAGTAGCACAGCGAACGGGTCCCGACTTGAGTTCACGCCCATCTACGGTTTCCACCTTAATGGGTGGATTCACAGGAATCAAAGGAATTCCAAAATGTTTAACAAAAGCACAGTCCATAAAGCTGGTTGTAGCCCCTGAATCCACCAGCGCAACTTCCCTGTCAGCCATTCCCGGCTGATCAGATAAGGAACCAGAGGAGGTCAAAGGTCCTGACAATTCTAATACATCAGGTCTGTCGTCCTTTGTCACGTCCATCTCCTCATCCTGGTTATCAGTCCAATCAGTAAGCCAGGCTGGCTCATATCGTTCTGCCATGATCTCTTCACTTGAACTCATATCAATCACAGGAGCTGAATCCAAGCCCAGAGCCACAACAGATATGTATATGTATATGTATATTCCTTGTATTTCAGCTGTAATAATAAGTATTAATAATATAAAGGAACAACAGCTGCTAAGTTTAAATAAGTATATAAAGTGATGTTAACATACCCAATTGTAGAGATGAAGTATAAATATTAAATACAGAAACTAAAGTACAAATCTGGAAATTCATTGTAGCCAAATAAAAATGGTCTAATTACACGGGTGTCAAACTCAATTTCATTGACGGCCACATCAGTGTTTTGTTTGACCTTGAGGGGCTGGGGTGGCTAGGTTGGCCATGGCCAGCTCAATGTCACTCGTGTTGGTGGTGCCTGTGGTGGCCTGAGTGCTCTGCCATCAAAAGTGGGCTCCCAAGCTCTGTTTTTGGCTACAATCCTCTGTCAGTGAAAACAAAGCCCAGGAGGGCTGCCCGCAGCCCTTGCAAGCTCAATGTTTATTAGCAGAAGCACCACATGCTTTATTTGGTCCTTTATTGTTTCCAGGGCCTTGAGTTTCACAAGGCTGACAAGCTCAAGGCTGACACCCCTGGTCTGTTACTATCATTTCCATTTTGGGCTCTAGATTCCTGCTCAATTAAGCTAATTGGAATTGAAAATATTTCCCCAAAAGAGAGATCTATACAAGAGCAAATCTTTTCATTTCTTTTCCTCAACCTGTAATTATCATGTTTTAAAGGAATGTTTTACTGTGGACCACGACACACACTTTTAGCAAGTGAACTAGTCAAGTTTCCTTTTAGCTTATAGTAGCAAATGTGATTATTTTATTCTAGAAATTGAAAGCTTTTCACTTCCTGTTTTTTTAAGGAAAAATGCATATTTTTCTTCTTCCTGATTAATCAAAGGACTAAATTGTATTTAATGTTTTTCACATAATAGGAGACTGTGCAAATCCAATAAGAATATGTTTAACCAGAATATTACATACCAGGATTTGAAATAAAAAAAGAAAGGTTATTGTTGTGCATGCCAAAGTATAGTTGTGTAAGTATGTATAAGTAGAGTATATGTTGTGCATGCCAAAGTTCCAGATTAAATTTCTGGCATTTCTGGTTAATAATATCAAACAATGGTAATCTGAACAGTTGCTTTCAATCACAGGGGCCAAAATGAGATTGTTAAACTAATAGTTTCTTGCTGAGGACCTTAATATTTTGGTTATTCCTTCCAGAAAAAAATATGAACGTTGTTCATTGTGGTGGAGATAGCATTGAGGATTGGGTGATCAGTCTCTGTCTGTGATTGGACTGAGTCTGTCAAAACTTTGATGACACTCCCTCTGCTGCTAGGGACCTCCCCAGAAATTGACTCAGTCAGTTTGTTGGATGACGTGTTAATTTCTTCTCTTAGCAAATTTATCAAATCCTTTCAAATTGATTGGAAAAATAGGAATAAAAGCACCAATCCTGAATTCTATTGCAAGCAGGAACCGGTCTACCGCTTTGACAGCTGTCAAACTGCAGTCTAGCCGGGACTCTGCCCTGGTCGTTGGACGTTGGATCAGCTGAGGGCCGATCTACAAGGTACTAAGGTTCTGATTGCAGGAGGAGTTTGAATACCATCCTCACCCCCTCCCGCACTTTGGCTTGGGAGGCTCCCAGCGGTTTCGGCTGTTGGAGATGCTGAGATTAACCGTGGTAGCCTTTAAAGGGATGGAAGACCTGCAGCGAAGAGTACAGGTAGTGAGAGTAGGTTTAGGAAAGTGAAAGGCTGCAGCATGATCAGGGTGACTCCAGAGTAAGATCATTGGAGTCAGAGATGGCAGAATCACAAAAGGCTAGCCGCGATGTCAGGAGAGTGGAGGGGGCAGCTTGATGGCCGTCACACTCTCTAAGCCCAGCAGCCCCAGAACAGATGGTTTCATTTTACAGCCCCAAGCCAAAGAACAAGGCTGCAGGAACCCAAAAGGGCTCCAAGGCAGCAGAGAGGGATGAGCGCTGCAGGGACAAGGCACTGGATAAAGTGTGGGCTCGAGGGAAAGAGTAAAATGATGAGGAAATGGCACCCTGCATAATTTCCCGCCCAAATAAGGAACGTACGTTATTGAGAGGAGAGAGGCAGCTGCAAACTGACATGACTGCAATAGCAGAAGAGTCCATAGGGGGAGCTGAAGAGCAGGAATCTATTGAGGCTTCTGAGATCAGAAACTTTTTCTCTATCTGCCCAGCAACAGAGCAACTGACAGTTACTGATCAGAGGCACAGAATGGCTCCAGAAGCAACTTTTACTCCAATGTCAGCTGCGATCAGACCAGTTAGGGCACAGGAGCCTGAGTTCCAGGTTAATATGCAGGCTATGTTAAATGAGGCAGTGAGGCAAGGAGTATCAGCTGTCTTGAGACAGACCAGAGGGTGTCCCTCAGAGGTTTCTACTTTCTCATCCAGATGCAGTAGGAGACACAGGTCTCATTATGATGATGATATTTCCCTGCATACAGAATCAGGTGCGTATATTTCTGCTGTAAGCTCCCACTCCATCACATCTGACAGTGGCCAGCTGATGGACAGGAACTATTCCGATGATGAGGGCCTCAACGAAGCTGACCAAGGCTCTATTCCTGGCTTGTTCCAACCTGCCATCTTTAGATCTCTCATCTTTAAGGCCAAAGGCTACAGGGCGAGGCTTAGTCCCTGAACCACAGAGCCTGCAGACCCCTCTGAAGACCCCAATGATCCATTGTTTGCTGAGAAAACAGTCACAGCAAATGTCATCCCTGCACCAAAGATGTTTACCACAATCATCCAAAGAAAGTGGTCGTCCCTCGGGTCCGGTCCAAGCCCTTCCTCCCTAGACAAAAAATTGTTTAATGTAGGAGGCGATCTTTCCAAGACCCTGGAAGTACCTGATGTCGACGCCCCAGTTGCGGCCCTGCAAGCCAACGTAGGCATTCCTGAGGAGCCTGAGGACTCACTGAAGGCTGAGGACAAGAAGGCTGAGCAAATATTCAAAGAACACACCTGTCAACATTTTTCTTCAACAGGACCTCTCATCTGGCTCCAGGAGCTACAGGAGAGAATTCCTCTGGACAATGGCAGATCACACCTGCATGTGAACAAACTATTGGCAGCAGTAGAATTTTCAGCTGATGCCACACTGAGTGCTGCCAGATTTGCGTCCAGGGCAATTGGGGGAACAGTGACCTCTTGTTGCTTGCTCTGGCTAAAGCAATGGCAGGCTGATATGAGGCACAAGTGGATGTTGGCCATGGCCCCATTTAAAGGGGATAAATTGTTTGGAGAGTCTCTGGACAAGGTCCTAGTGGACTCCAAGGACAAAGGGAAGGTTTTGCTGTCCAAGTCCAGAAAAAGTGATTATACAGCAACTCCCTATGCCAGATGCTTCTATTATAGGACCCCTGAAACAGTAGGGGGATTCCCCAGACCCCAGAGGTCTTTTGCCCCCAGGCAGGAACAAAGCCAGGACAGGACAGGTAAAAACCATCCTTTTAACAATAAGTGGCCCTTTCGAGGGACTGGAGGTTGTCCCTTCCGACACCCCAGATGAAATGGAGACCAACCCTCCCATTGGGGGACGTCTGGCCTTGTTTGCCAGGCGTTGGGTGGAAGTAACCACTGACACCTGGGTCCCGGAGAAGTCCGCTCCGGATTATCTATAGAATTCCTCTCTATTCCCCTAAGGTTTTTCATTCGTTGCCCTATCTCTAGGAATGCAGAGAGAAGGAACCTTATGGAAACAGCTATTCAGCACCTGCTGGAGAGTCAGGCTATTCAGCTGGTGCCTGAGGGTCAACAAGGCATGGGATTCTATTCCATATTGTTTGTAATCCCAAAAGCCTCGGGGGGATGGAGGACAATTCTGGATTTGAAGCGCCTTAACCACCGGGTGAAATACAGGCGGTTCAAGATGCATTCACTCCAGTATATCCTGGAAGGAATTATGGAGGGAGACTTCCTGACCTCCATTGATTTAATGGAGGCCTATCTCCATGTCCCTATTATCCCTGCTCATCGACAATTCCTCAGGTTCTGCTACAATGGGAGGCATTACCAATACAGGGCATTGCCCTTTGGACTTTCCTTAGCCCCCAGAGTCATTCACTAAGCTGTTGGTAGCCCTGGCAGCCCACCTTAGGGCTACATCAGTTAAGATCCAGTGTTATCTCAATGACATACTGGTCCAGTCATCTTCCCCATCTAGAACTGTAGAGGATTTAGAGATCACCATTCAGGTGCTCCAAGAGTATGGCTTCTCTGTCAACGAGGCCAAAAGCCACTTCACTCCCACCAATACCTTACTCCATCTGAGATATATAATAGATACTATTTCCTGCAAGGTGTCCTTATCCCAAGAACGTCAGGAGACTATCAGGGAGTTACTTGGACAAGTGAAATCTAAACCTAGAGTATCCCTGGCTATGCTTTTTAAGCTTCTGGGAAAAATGATATCATGCATGAATATAGTGCCCTGGGCTAGACTACATGCCAGGTCACTCCAATGGTTCATTCTACCTTATCAGAAGACAGGAGTTGTTCCCTCTTACAGGTCAAATTAACTCGGTTGGTCCTTAAATCTTTAAGATGGTAATCATCTGAGACGATTTCCATGGGATTCCTATTCAAGGAATTGAACAGGTTAGTGCTGAACACAGATGCCAGTGGCTGGGGTGCCCACATTCAATCCAGGGTGCTTCAAGGACAATGGTCACAGACAGATTTGGACCATAATATCAACTGGCTAGAGCTTTGAGCAGTCCATCTAGCCCTGAGACAATTAGAAGATGTGGTCTCAGGTAAGGACATCCTAATCTTGACTGACAATGTGTCTACCAAGGCACACATTAACCGCCAAGGGGGGACTCATTTAGGGCCTCTGATGCTGGAGGCAGAGCAGCTCTGTTTATGGGCAGAGAGACACCAGGTATTACTCAGAGCTGAGCACATTGCAGGCATGGCCAATGTTGAGGCTGACTTGGTTAGCAGGGCCAGTCTAAGCCATGCAGAGTGGTGTTTGCATCCCAATTTGTTTCAGGAGCTGTCAGAGTGCTTTGGATGCCCAGCAGTGGATCTCTTCACTTCCCAGGACAATATGCAACCCCAAGATTCTCTTCCAGGTTTGCGGTTCTGGGGGCAGAGGGAACGAACGCCTTATTCAGCCCTTGGCCATAGGAGCTCCTGTATGCCTTTCCTCCTCTGCTCCTGATCCCAAGGGTCATCCAGAAACTGTTGGTGGAAAAAGCAGAGCTTATCCTTGTAGCCCCTCATTGGCCCAGGAGGCCATGGTTTGCAGACTTAGTAAACCTTTCCATTTCCAGACCTTGGAGGATACCGGATGACAGAGTGTTGCTCAGCCAGGGGCCAATCTTGCATCCATAGCTCCAGTGGCTTCGCTTGGCCATCTGGAGATTAAGTAGAGATCTCTGATCCAGGACAATTATTCCTCCAGAGTAATAAGAACTATCCAGGCCTCCAGGAGACCTTCCACCAACTGCATCTATGATGCAACCTGAAAAGCTTTCAATGCATGGTGTTGTAAGTATGACATTGTCTCTTCTGGGGCCTTGATTGCCCAGGTGCTGGACTTTCTCTAAGAGGGCCTGGACTTTCACCTAACACTCTGCGGAGGCAGGTTTCAGCCTTGTCCTCTGTTCTATCCTTGGGAGTGGAATCTTTGTCTAGACATCCCATGGTCTGCAGGTTTCTGAAGGGGGCTACAAACCTGAGGCCTCCAGTGGTTCATTGATATCCAACATGGGACCTCTCTAAAGTACTGCAGTCATTGACTGAGGCCCCATTTGAACCACTGAGGTCAATTCCCTTGCAGTTTTTGTCTTGCACGGTAGCCTTTCTGGTAGCAATCACCTCCATCAGAAGGATTTCGGAACTGGCAGCCTTGTCTGTCAGGAAAGACCTTTGTGTGTTTCACACCAATCAAGTGGTGTTAAGACTAGACCCTTCGTTCATGCCAAAGGTGAATTTGTGTTTCCACAGATCCCAAGAACTAATTTTATCTGACTTTTGTCCGCATCCTGTGCATGTGTTAGAAAGACGATGGCATACTCCAGACATTTGGAGGGCATTGAGGATTTACATCAAGGACATCGTCCTTCAGGAGGTCTGAATCCCTCTTTGTTTCCTTTCAACTTTCCACCAGGGGCTACAAGGTAACTCCAATGACTCTGGGGAGATGGCTAAGACTTTGCATATCCAAGGCCTACCAAACACAGGGACTTGCAGTTCTTCCAAGGATAACAGCGCACTCAACAAGAAGCGCAACAACATCGACGGTGTGGGCCACCCAGGCCTCTCTGGAGGTTTATAGTGTCATCAGACACTATAAGCTGGACTTATTTGCTTCTGCTGAGGCAGCTTTTGGACGGAGGGTTCTGCAAAAGGTCCATTCTGTATAAGGGACTCGGACCACACTAGGCCCACCCGTAGGACAGCCGGCTTTGGTATGTTCCAATCCTGAATGCAATCTCCACTACAATGGAGAAGGGTCATTGGTCCTAACCTGATATGACCTTTCTCTTTGTGTAGAGATAGCATTCAGTCCCATCCTTTCATGATGCGTTCCGAATGTAATGGTGTGTATTATACTTATAGGAGAACATGTCAATCTGTCACTATTCCTTCGCCAATTTCTGGGGAGGTCCTTAGCAGCAGAGGGAGTGTCATCAAAGTTTTGACAGACTTAGTCCAATCACAGGAAGAGACTGATCACCCAATCCTGAATGCTATCTCCACACAAAGAGAAAGGTCGTATCAGGTTAGGACCAATGACCCATTTGCTCTAATTGCTTTTTCTGGAGAACAAGGCAGGTGGTGCTATCAAAAGACTTGTTATTTCCAGTAATAGCATAGTAGCGGCAGCCTTCGTAATGATGACTGAGGTTAAAGTGTAATTTATTGTTTTTCCTAATGCACTATCTTAGGCAAACTTGCAACCTGTATAGTGCAATAGATTTCCTATTATCAGCAAGATTCCCATTGGAAGTCCCTCCCAATCTTGATTCTATGAGATTTTCTAGCACAAGTAGGGGGTAAAAATCCTTATTGAATGGAAAATGGAATGTCAATTCCTAGTTTTATCTATGTATCCTACATTATATGATACACATTTTCAGAGATGGTGCTGTCCATCCATGATGAGATTTTGAAGTGAGAAAAGTTGCAATAAGGTTCTACATATAGAATGCCAAATTCAGGCCGGCTTATTTCTCAAACCTAGTATTGTTTTGGGAGCAAAGCAGAATAAAATAAATAATTATATAATAATCATAATATTTCCTTGGTGAAAATCTGCAAAATGCATGTAAACACACATATAATTTGATGATATTTTAAATACCATTTCTAAAAGGTCTTATGAAAGTTAATGGCTTTCATATGTTTCCTAAGGAATAGTAAGGTGGAAGCTAGCCTGATGCAGAGCTCCCAAAGTATAAGAACTGCCACTGAAAATGCAGTTTTATGACTCTTTATGCTCATCTCTCTAAGAGTAGGTTCCTGCATCATTCTTCCTAGTCACATGGTATAGGGCAGGCAGATTCTATAGAGAAGCTAGTTTTAAAAGATATTAAGGGTCTAAGCCAGGGGTCCTCAAACTCCAGACTGCAGACTGCTACAAGCTGCAGCCTCTTCAAAACCAGGTCTCAGGAAAAATGGATAGGAGATGAATGGATGGTGTTTGTGTTTGGGTGTGAAGTGGACAACACTTGTGCTTGTGGGAAGCTGTATTTGCGTGAGTGCAGCTTTGTGTGTGAATGCAAATACATGCCATTTGTGTAAGTGGAGGGTGCATGCGCACACCACCTGCACAATGGAGCGCAATGTGCCCCCTCCCTTGCACCAGGCCAGATTGGGGAATGTTTGTCTAAGCCTGTGATGGCGAATAGCCATTTGTGTGGAGCCCCAGCCAAACATGTGTGGAGCCCCAGCCACAGGCATGTGTGCACAACACCCCCTCCCTGCCCCCTTACCTGCACTATGCATGCATGCACCTCCCAGCTGATTTTTGGCCCATTTGAGGCCATTTTCGCCCTCTCAGAGGCTCGGGGGAAGCCTCTGCAGCATCAGGAGGCCAAAAAACAGGCGTTTCAGCACTTCCAGTATTGCTGAAACAGGCCTGTTTTTCAACCTCCCAAAGCTGCAGAAGCTTCTCTTGAGCCTCCGGGAAGGTGAAAAATGGCCTCAAACAGGCTGAAAATCAGTTGGGAGGCGCGTGCATGCACAGTGCAGGTAAGGGGGCAGGGAGGGGGTGTTGTGCACACATGCCTGGGAAGGCAGAGTGCATTGCATTGTGGGTGCCAGCACGCACACTATCGTGAGCACGCGCACTTTTGGCACACCACAGCAAAAAGGTTCGCCATCACTGGTCTAAGCTCTAAAGGGCTTAAGAGGTAGCAACAATATTGTGAAATCATTCAGAAGACTACAATTGTTGCAGATTTCACAAAAGAGGTGTTACTCAATTGAATCAGATAGCAGTGATTTGCAAATGGATAGCTATAATCACCACCAGCTACAGCTTTCTGGTCAACTTCAAAGGCTTACCTAAATAGGGAAAATTTCAGAAGTCTAATTGAGAAGTGATAAAACACCTATCATTTTATTTTCTAGGGCTATACAAATAAATACAAATTTTTGAATATACATTCGTCATGACAAGGGGAAATGCTTATGAGACATTTACTGGAGAGTATGCAAAACATGCATGCAAGTAGATAAATAGGTACCATTTTGGTGGGAAGGTAACAGCAATCTGTGCACCTCAGTGTATGGCTACAAGACCATGGAAATGTCTCCAGACAACATTGGCTCCCTTGGCTAAGAAACAGAAATGAACACCATCCTCTAGAGTTAGACAGAAACTGGAAAGAGGAACTCTTTACTTTTATTTACTGTATTAAAGTGGTTTTATTCTGTTACCATTTTTTTCAAGCTTGATGTATCTCTACATGTAATATACTTACATATCATGGAAATCCATAGCATTCAAAATGAAGTTCGAAGACCATCCCAAGTTTCAAGAAGAGAATCTGGGTACAATTACTATATCATGAATACAGGCATCTATGGAAGGTTGGAATCATGGGAATTATAAAGTAGAATCATATCAATGTTCTGTAAATTCTTCTCCTTGCATATTGTGTTGTTATGTACAAATGCTTGAAAAAGATTGAGCTTATGTGTAGTGACATAATGCTATTCTCCAGCACGATGACTGGAAAATCCATGGATAGGTTGACACATGCCTTTCTGCCCGAAGACTGAGTCCATAATCTTTGCCATACCCCTTGTCAACTGACACTTTCCCCAGTTCATGACTCAGTCTTGCCCTAAGAGGTTGTGGCAAAGATTGGCTCCTCAATCTTTGGTCAGAATTGTGGATTCTTCAATCTGTCATTTGGTACTGGCAGGTTAGCCCTCGTAGTGCTTTTTAAAACACTGCCGAGGCTTTTTTTCAAACATTTTTTTCATTTCTCGGCTTTTTAGCCGCTCCCTGTACCTTTCCTCCCTGTCCAATCGATTGATGACAGGAGGTCGCCCTCCCTGATGCCCTCCAAGATTGACTGCAGAGAGTGCATTTTGAAACTCTTGTATGTCAAATGGACGTTTAACTTTTTGAGGTCCAGAATTGGTCTCCACTCCCCCGAGGACTTCAGAACGAGGAAAACAATTGAGTAAACTCCGTGCCCCCATTGATCTCCTGGGACTGGCTTGATGGCCTGGATGTCCAGGAGATGTTGAACCGCCTTGTCCATGAGATCCCTCTTGATGGAGTTTCTGGAGGTGGGGCAACAAATAAAGTGCCTCAGAGGAATGGAGAGAAATTCCAGAGTTAAGCCAAATTTTAGGTTATTCAGAACCCCCAAATCTGAAGTCATTTTGTCCCACTGGTGTACAAATAGACACCCGCAAATGAGGGGAGAGCTCTAGCAGTCACTTCCAGTGGCGAAAAGGATGCCCCCCTCCACAAAAGGGCTGCTTGGCCTGAGGGTGCTGTTGTTGTCTGAACCTATCGCTAAAGGTAGATCTGTCCCGTCAATCAGGCCTGTGGCGGGGGAAAGGGTGCTGAAAGGACGAGTGATCGGAAACATTGTCAGGTTGACAAAAGGAGGAGTGACACCCATAAGGCGAAGCCCACCTGTCATCCCTTCTAGTGACAGAGGAGAAGGCTTTACGCTTGTCCTTGTTCTCTGTTATGAATGGGCTCAAGGCTATCCAAAAAGAGAGGTACCCTTATAGGGAGCTGAAGCCAACCTCTATTTGGTCTTGGCATCTGCCTGCCATTGGTGAAGCCATAAAAGATGGCGGCAAGTAATGTTAGAGGTGAGAGCCCTAGAGGACAAATGGGAAGCATGTAATGAAGAGTCAGCCGAAAATTCGGCTGCTGCCACCAGCTTATTAATGTCTTGGTGAATGTGTATCTCCTCTGGAGGAACCCTCGCCTGTAACTCCTTGAGCCAAAGTAAGGAAATTCTAACGAAAAAGGAGGTGGTAGTCGCTGCTTTAACTGCCCAGGCGTTCTCTAAGTGTGTCCGGCGGAAATTCAATTCTGCCTTCCTGTCCTCGGGCTTTAGCGCTTCAGCAATGTCCCCTGAGACTGCTGAGGGGGAAACTAAGAAGGCCAGAGGGTCATCCATTGAAGGCAACTCTAAGGTGTCTGACAAAGAAGGAGCCATATTCCTGTCATTGCTACCCAGTTTGGGGAATGTCCCAGGCTGGTTCCACTGCCTCTGAACTACCTCAACGAAGAATCTAGGGCAGGTTCAAAGAATTCTGCCTTGTCTGACACCTGAGGACCGATGGTTCCACAGGTGTGGATGAAGAAGTCCCAATCTGGGCAGTGGCCTTGGCCTATATGAAGGAGGATTTGGACAGTGCTGGATGAAAAAGTCCAGTGAAAGGTGGGGGGTCAGGAGCAAGGTCAAGGTCATCATCTGAGAACCCTTGCTCCATGTGGTCCACTTCCTCTAAGACAGATGGCCTGCTTCTGACTGAATGGTCAGGAGATCAGGCCCCATGTGACCGCCCAGCCTCCCTAGTATACATACAGTGATGTGACTGCTGTGGAGGGGACTCAAGAGGCAGAAGCAGCACGACTCCCAAGATGTAGGGTATTGGCTACTTCATGGGAGATAGCTTAAGAAATGAGGAATTTGAGTTCCTCAGATAGACCAATCTCCTGCCTATCTATTGGGTGGAGCCCCACCACAGTGGGAGTAAAAGTTGCCTCAGGAGTGAGGGCCCACTCCCTAACATGGGGATCAGCACCTACAGTCAAAGGGAAACTGCTCTGTCTGAACCTGACCTTCAGTTGGAAAAATAAAAATAAATGTTCCCTATCGTCCTCTGGTGGCCAGCTCATAGGAACTGCAACACTAGTCACTAGTCTGCAAAGCTGGTGGGGGTTGGGGGGGAATTATTGCTTCAATCAAGGCAAGAAATGTAATACTTTCCTGCTGAGCCTTCTGCACTCTGGAAATCTGTTTCTTCAGAGCCTTCATTCTTCTGTCAGCATCCTTTTCTTCAACTCTAGAAGGTTTTCTAGAGTAGATAGCCTTGACTCTAATCTTGCCAATTGCCTCCTAGTTGGCTGATCTACCTCTTCTGGAGCTGGATCTCTTGTTGGGAGAAGAAGAAGCTTCTTGCCATGCTGTTGGCCAACAGAAACTGTTCAGCCATCTTGACAGCTTAGCCCCTTGATTACTGCTGCTTAATATGAGGCTAAGTAGGGCTGGGCTTGTGGCAGCAAACCAGCTCTGGTAGCCAGCACACTCTCCTATAGCTCTGTGTTCCTAAAGCTGCCCTGTGAAAAGCTGGCAGCAGGGGGTGGCCAAGGCAAAGGAGGCTCTCTGACTGGCCTACGGAATGCAAACGGTGCTAAAGCCGCAAAATCGGAAAATAAAGAAAAACAAAAAAACCCAGCTGTTATGCAGCTTGCGGCACTTCAAAGTGTCTGGGCAAGCGGCACCTCAGGTGAGGGGCGGGCTTCTCAAAACTCTCCCTGACAAAAACGCTGCTGTCGTTCCGAAGTCCTTGGGGGAGTAGAGACAAATTCTGGACCTCAAAAGGTTAAACATCCATTTGACATACAAGAGTTTCAAAATGCACTCTCTGCAGTCAATCTTGGACAGCATCAGGGAGGGCGACCTCCTGTCATCAATCGATTGGACAGGCGTACCTCCACATTTCCATCCATCCCCAGCACCGACAATATCTCAGGTTCTGTTACTTGGATCACCATTTCCAGTACAGAGCTCTACTGTTTGATCTAGCCTCGGCTCCCAGGTCCTTCACAAAGTTCCTGGCAGCACTGACTGCACACCTCAGAACCATCCTTGTGCGCCTCCAGTGCTACCTGGGCAATATCCTCATCCAATCGTCCTCGCCCCAGCTTGCTCCGGAGGATTCCAGATCCTCCATAAATTTTCAGAAAAGTCATCTGATACCTATCACTCGACTGCTCCATTTAGGAGTAGTGATAGACACTAGGCGAACTCTATCTTTCCCAGGAGTGACAGACAGCATCAAGTCCTTAGTCACTCAAATCAGGAAGGAACATTTTGTTCCATTGGCAGTTCTCTCTCAGCTCCTGGGAAAGATGGTCTCATGTATAGCCATCGTTCCTAGGGCCCGATCACACCTAAGGACTCTGCAATGGTTCCTTCTGCCATTCCAGAGAACAGGGAACAGCAATTCCAACACCAAGGTCAGGGTCCCATGGAAACCCTCAGGTCCCTAAGATGATGGATGTCCCCAGCAATAGCCAGGGGGACACTGTTCAAGGAGCCCATCCACCTGACCTTGACCTCAGATGCCAGCTTGTTTGGATGGGGATCCTATATCCAGCAGCAACTGGCTCAAGGACAATGGTCTCAGGCAGACCTGAAGAACAATATCAACTAGCTGGAGCTCCGAGTGATCTTTGTCACTTTGAAGCCACAGTAGACTGACAATACCTATTAATCTTGACAGACAATGTGGCCGCAAAAGTGCATATCAACTGCCAGGAGGGTTACCCATTCGAGGTCTCTCATGCATGAGGTGGTCCACCTATTTCTCTGGCCAGAGACTCACCTGAGTTCCATCAAGGCAAAACACATCTCAGGGCTGGCAAATGTGCAGGCAGACTTTCTCAGCCGGAGCATGGTGGACCACTCCAAGTAGTGACTGCACCCAGACATTTTCCAGGAACTGTGCCAGAGGTTCGGCTGTCCAGGACTTATTCACCACCCCAATAAACTTGCAACTGCCCAGATACTTCATGAGGTTTCCAACTCTAGGAGAAGAGGGAGTCAACGCTCTTCACTGTCCATGGCCCAAGGGCCTGTTGTATGCATTTCCTCCTCTCCCCATCATACCAGGAATGATCAGGAAACTTCTCATGGAGCAGGCAGAGCTCTTGCTCATCTCACTCCATTGGCCCAGATGGCCATGGTATGCAGATCTCGTCAGTCTCTCTGTGTCCCAGCCTTGGAGAATCCCTTGAGACAGGGTCTCTCTCAGCCAGGGGATCTTGGTCTACCCTGAGCCTTAGTGGCTCTAACTGACCACCTGAGAGGCGGATCCTGATGAGGGACAATTTTTCAAGAAAGGTGATACAGACAATACAGGCTTCCAGGAGGCCTTCCACCAACAGAATTTACAATTCTACTTGGAGAACATTCTGCAGTTGGTGCGCTAAGTCAGGCCCGGGCCCCACATCAGTTTCCATCCCTCAAATCGTGGACTTCTTGCAAGAGGGTCTAGACAAAGGGTTAGCCCCTAATACTATCTGAAGATAAGTAGTGGCCTTGTCTTCAGTATAGACTTACAGGGACTTAGACTCCATAGCAACCACTCAGTGGTGTGCTCCTTTTTAAGGGGGCGTGGTTAATTTAAAGCCACCTGTTGTTCACAGGTATCCAACCTGGGACTTAGCTAAGTTTTACCTTATCACCCTTCGAGCCTCTCAGGTCTACGAGTCTGCAATTTTTGTCTTTCAAGGTCCCCCTTTTAGTCGCCATCACATTGGCCAGGCGAATCTTGGAATTGGCTGCTCTCTCTGTAAGAGAGGAACTATGTACCTTCCATGCAGACAAGGTGGTTCTACATCTGGATCCCTCTTTCATCCCCAAGATCAACTCCTGGTTCCACCAGGCCCAGGAGATAGTGTTGCCAAACTTCTGACCAGGTCCTTCCCATCCACTGGAACAGAGATGGCACACTCTGGATGTAAGGAGGGTCTTACACAGGTAAATAAAATGGACTTTGCCTCACTGAAAATCCAAATCACTGTCTTGTTTCAACCTTCCTCTCTGGGTTCAAAGGTCACCATCGACCATAGGCTGTTGGATAAGGGCGTGTATTACAAAGGCCTACAAGAAGCAGTTGATTCTGGTCCTCAGATGATTAACCGCCCACTCTACTCAAAGCGCTGCCACTACAGCCATATGGGTGATGCAGGCTTTGGTTGAAGAGATCTGCAGGGTGGCGACATGGTCCACACTTTTGCGCGCCACTATAAGTTGGACACTTTTGCCTCAGCTGAGGCTGCCTTTGGGAGGCTGGTGCTTCAGTGAGTGCATGTAGCTAGGGGGACTCAGGACCACAATCCCCGCCCATAGGGACACCAGGCTTTGGTACATCCCATCTGTGGATTCTCCAATTGTCGTGCTGGAGAAAGAGCATTGTTTTACCTGAATGCTTCTTCTCAACACAGCGATGGAGAATCCAGTCCCTCCCTAGGAGGCAGTCAGGTTCCTCATCCAGCAGGGGAACACTGGAGGAGCCAACGCCACCAACAAGTCCTTCAGATGCCGCGCCTTCGTTGTGAACTGGGGAAAGTGATAGTTGACAAGGGGTGTGGCAAAGATTATGGACTCAGTCTCCGGGCAGAAAGGCAAGTGTCAACCCATCCATGAATTCTCCATTGCCATGCTGAGAAGAAGCGTTCAGGTAAGACAACTCTCTTTTTGTCATTTTGACTTAGTTGTTGGATTTGACAGGCTCTATCTCAGCCCTGGACCATCAAGACTGCACCAAAGAAATATAGTGTAGTTTCGAAATGATTTCTAGCTTTTGAAAGTATCACTATATAATGTTAACATGTTAACATAAATATGTTAATATAAATAAAAAATGAGCAGGCATCTAAAATAATAGTTATGTCCTTTCAAAAATGGAAAAAAAATTAAAAGGATATAATGTGACAAAGTTACATATACTTCTGCTGGATGAGTTGCATTTGTTTCTTTGCTAAATGCTGAATAAGGTAATTGTGCTCTTAATGCTAGCTTAGTGGTATGTGGTGGATATTTCTGTTCAGTTCTTCTAGGAGCAGGAACTAAAGTGGTTGATTTTTCTGGTCGTTTGATTTTGTGTTTGCATTCTAGAAAGACTACTACATGCTACAATTTTTTATCAATATCCAACTACTATTCTGGGACTCCACCTGTTTTTCTTCATTCATTTTCTTCATAGTTTGCTGGAGATTTTAATCTCTCCAATCTTGTTGTAAATCATCAATCTAACCAGTGCTAAGATGATGTCACTAAGCAGTGGTGAGTAAAGAAATTTTGATGCTGTTCTCTCAAAAATAATCAAAAAAAATTTTTTTTTCAGAATGTAACTTGTAATGGAGAGAGAAATGTTTCCAAAATATATGGCAATTGTATATTAGTAACTTCTGAAATTAATTTCAATTATTTTCTAATTGATTCAGGCACAAAAACAGTTTCATTTCATTCTGGCATATTTTATTTATTTTCCCTCCTCCCATTACAACATGTATTCAATAACTAATCCCACACAAAATAGTAGTTTAAACTTTGCAAAATGGTTATTTTTGTGGATAAACATGAAAATCATTTGTTTTAACTTTTACTTAAAGTATTTTAATGGAGTAGTACAGAAAACAGAATGCCTAGGTATGTGGGAAGCTCCATAGAATAAAGAAAATAAAAGCATGGAACATAATAAGGACAACTGAGAGTGAATCATAGAAGGGAGAAGTTGAATGGAAGCCAATAAGAAGGAGCAGGAGGATGCAGCCTAAGGAAGGAGATACTAAATAATTGCCCTATACAACCTGTAACCTTCCATTTAAAACCACTTTACTGCTTTGTCAAAACATAATCCTCATATTTTCCTATATCTTTTCATTAAAACAATGTAAGGAGAAAAATACCTGTTGCTTTATCATAACAACTGCCTCGAGATGAAAATTTAGTTCTTATTTGGGTGTGTCCTACTGAATTTGATCTTCCCAAATCTGTGTGCAAATCAAGTGCAGCCATAAATTTGCACTTTGCTGAATGTTAAAGTATTTATTAATAATTTTGCTAAGGGAAAATGTGTCTTTTGGGGAGAAAATTATAGAACAGTATTATGATCAGGAAAATTGCTTCTCAAAGTTATCATTGAAACCATAAGAGAATTGGAAAACTCAAAGAACACATGCAACTCCCTTTTTATCTATGTAGGTAATCTTTGACTTGCAACAGTTCATCTAGTGACCAAAGTTACAGTGGCACTGAAAAAAGGGACATGAACATTTTTCACAATTACAACCGTTGCAGCATCTACATGGCCATGCGATCAAAATCCAGATGCTTGGCAACTGACTCACACTTACAGTGTCTCAAGTCATGCACCTTTTGCACCTTTTAACAAGCAAGATCAATGGGGAAGCCAGGTTCAATTAACAACCATGTGGTAATTATCAGTTGCAGTGATTCACTTAACAACTGTGGCAAGAATGGTCATAAAATGTGGTAAAACTTACTTAACAATTGTTTCCTAATAATAGAAATCTTGAGCACAATTGTGGTTGTAAGTAAAGAACTACTTTTAGCATCATTTTTCATATTAAAGAAAATAAATATATATAGTAAACTTCTCGTAGCGTTAATATACTCATGTTTATGTAGGAGAAGAGTCAGAGCTTGGAGGGGGAGTCAAAAGAGGACTCATTCTAGAGTCCTTATATGTCCACAAATATTCCAAGTCTAACCCCTCTTCCGTTTTGTTAACTTTTGTTAACTATCTAATACTAATCTAGCATTGACAATTAGTTGAAAAAATTCTTGTGTATAGATTTGAGGAATAAATCTCATTTAAATATAAGCCAACAGTGTAGCTGCCAAAAAAGCAACTGCATCAACAGAGGGATAACATCAAAATCATGTTGGGGTCATGAGAAGTGATATTATATTACACTAGTGAGATCACATGTGGAATCCTGTGTATAGTTCTGGTCATCACAGTACAAAACATGCTGACATTGAGAAAGTGTGCAGAGAAGACTAAAAAAGATGATAAAAGGTCTGGAAGCTAAATAGTATGATGAACAATTGAAGGAGCTAGGTAAGTCTAGTTTATTGAATAGAAGGATTACGGGAAACATGATAAGTATCTTCCAGTAGTTGAAAGGTTGTCACAGAGAAGGAGAGATTGACTTATTCTTCACAACACAAGCAGATAGGACCACAAATAATGGGTCAAAGCTTGTTAAAGAGAGATCTTACCTAGAAGTAAGGAGAAATATTCTGTCAGTGAGAACAATTAGTCAATGGAGTAGCTTGTCTCCTGGACAATCATTTGACAAATAGACTGGACAATCATTTGATTGGGATAGTATAAGGCTCCTGCCTTGAGCAGCGGGTTGGACTAGAAAGCCTCTGGAATGCCTTTTATCCCTATAATTCTATGTTCTAAGAATAGGTATGCCATTGGAAACATAGCTTGTGTGTACATTGAGCCTCATTTTGCATGATGGCTTTAAAACATAATAAAAATTGTGCATATAAGTTTAACACCTAACTGCATCACTTTTTAATCTTGTGTTTGATTTTTCTACCACAAATTCTACAAATCACTGGTTTATGTGACTTGAAGGTATATAAAATTATATAATTTATTTGTTTTGATTGCCAGAGTTATCAAGGAAATTTTTTTTGGTATCAGATTGTCAATGGACTTAAAAAAACTTTATATACATTAGTTTTTTCAGTTATAGCAGCACCTATTATTTGGTAACATTATCCATGTATTTCCTTACTACAGAAAGTAATACAATGTACTAAAACTGAAACTTTCACACTATCTGATAAATATTCATGAATGTCTGACAATTTCTACTTATTAGCACTTATGAATAACAGTCTTTTTTATTGGTGCACTGACAAAATGTCTTTGACACCAGAATGGCACAATATTTGTGATGAGAAAAGAATAGTGAGTGGCTAGTGTTTTAACAGAATCTTTACTTCTGTCATGTCTTGCAAAGTTAATAAAGTTCAGTGAAGGGGAAAAAGGACATTCTTAAAAGATAACTGGAAGATACATATTATCCAGTCTCCTGACATAGCGAGAAAACATTTTTGCACCCAGCTTGTCTACTTTACTTGGATAAAAATCAGATCAAGGTTATTCATAATTAAAATATGGTGTTCAGATCTGAGTATGGATTAAACTCAAGCTGCAATTTGAATGGGTTTATTTTCTCTAGACTGGAAGATGCAGTTCACAAGAACAGTTGAAATAAATGTCAAAACTGACGTGGGTAATATTTTTTGCTATTCTAGAGTAAAGCTGATAATTTTTCTAAAATATCTATTTTTTAAGCTCTATCTGAGTTACTGGGGAAGTTCATTCTCTCTAGGAAGAATATGTAGATTATTTTGCTTCCTGTGAATAGAACATTGGATGAAATTGTAGTGCTTTTAATAGTGCTTTATACTATTTTATTATTCTTTGAAGGAAACTATTAGTTTATTGATTTAATTCCTTCCTTTCAATTCATTTGTTTGAGGCAAAAATGCAGAAACTAAATTAAAAGGCTGACAAATAACCCCAATTTTATTATTCTTCTAAATATAACTTCAAAGGTCCTGTTCTGTAGCCTAGAAGTGATGCAAGAAAAGGAACAACTAAAGCTTTTCTGTTACCTAATTGTTCTTTTTATCTAATAGCATGAAATATAGTTTTAGCCAGAATAATTGGCTGTGTTTTTAAGGATTTTTTAAAACCTGTAAATTCCCTTGAATCCACTGAGAATATTGCATTATCTATGGATTTTCGTGACAGTAGACTGACCACTAAAATGTTCCAAATTGTGCTTCCAATTTCATTTGGGTTTTCAGATTCTGATTCTGAGTGTCTGATCCCCTAAATCTCTGAGGATGTTATCTTTATGTCAAGGCAAAAATATTGTTGTTCTAATGTAATTTTCTGCACTAACAGAACTTGTGCTGTGTTAGTACAAGTTGATAAGATGCAATCCTAGAAAACATTACTTGTATGTACAGTGCCTTTGTTATTTTATTTTTATTATATGTAAATTATATATCAATAACAACATTACTATGATTTAAATATGCCTGTGGAGAATATTGCAAAAGGCAAATTCAGTAGTTCAGAGGTATACATTTTTTAGTAAAAGAAGTCAGACAAAGAGAGGAAAATTAGTACTCGTTACCTTCAGATCTGTTGGATTGGCATTTGTCTGACTATGGAGAAAAAATTCATAGTTGTGGACTGATTTATCAGGACAAGTTATATTCCTATATAGATTGAGTTATTATTCATTTTTGTAGAGTCAATGAGATCATAATATATTAATATGTGAACGGTTCTACTGCTAGAACTGCTTTCTTTTCAGATTTATAGATAATATAGCAGGGAAGAATTACTAGCTTGATAGACTAAATGGTAACTAGAATTTAAATTCTTTTTACATAATTTATATGTTGCTTGCTATAAAAAGAGATTTGGAAATGATTCAATATACCCATCAGGATTCTAATCTCTGCAGTCTTATTAAATGCATGCAGTCATATCTCCCAGTGAGACTCTCATGCTGTGAAACTCATTAGAATAATAAATTAAATTTCTAGGTATATAGGCACTTCCTCAAAAATCCAGGTGAAAATGGCAGTTTCTTCTGTTTTACTTTTCATCTTTTCACATGTTTAGGCTATGTGATCTTCTAGTATACTTCTACAAGAATTCATTTACAGTGTCATCCAACCTGCAATTAACTAGCTTATTAAGTAAAATATCATGTTATAAACTACTTTCTTGAAAACGAGTTATACCTTTAAATTCATACAATCTAGTAAGAAAGATAATCAGTCAAAAAATAAAATTTTAGTCTAGAAAAAACTTTTTCTTTGCAAATCTATGCTGATTTCTGATTTTCAATTAATTACAAATAGGCTCCTTTATGACTTGCTTATAAAAATTGCCACTAAGTAAGTAATTATGAGCCGGAATAGACATGGTAACAGGTCAGCTAATGGGGACTGTTTGAATAGACATGGCAACAGGTCAGCCAATGAGGACTGTTTGGAAACTGAAACAGTATTTTTTGTATGGAGCCACAAGAGGCAGTTTGGAGTCTAGGCATGGCTTAGACTTGCTGGACCATGTAAAAGAGTTAGTTTGTCATTGGATCTTCACCTCTGTAAATCTTCATAAATGGGCCTATAAATGGGCCTGTGAGGCGGAGGCCCTTTGGTGTGAGGGAGGGGGCCAGAGAGAATGCTGTCAAAGGAATACCTGACAGTTCAGCACCATTTCCTGGGGATGAGCAATCTAAGGGGGGCACGACAGGGGAAGAAGCAATAGGAGTTAAGCCTCCGTCGATGAACATGTCTGAAGTAAAAACAACAGAACTAATCGCAGGTGAGAGGCGGGTGGATGAGCCTTTTATGCACACAATGGCTAAATTGATCAATGATGCATAAACATGAATATCTTTTCAATGGTAGTTTTTACATTCTAATGATGTTAGCAGAGGCTAATGAAAGCTAAGTGGATAATATGGTTTAAGTTCCAGAGATCGTGATATCTCTGTCTCTGAGTGTGGGTATATATATCTATCATTATAGTATAGGTAGTCCTCAACTTATTATCACAATTGAGCCCCAAATTTCTGTTGTTAAATGAGACATTTGTTAAATGAATCATTGCAGTTGATAAGTTAGTGACGTGGTTGTTAAGTGAACCTGGCTTCCCCATTGACTTCGCTTGTCAGAAGGTCGCAAAAGGAGATATCACTTGACCCTGATTCACAGCAACAGTTATAAGTATGAATCAATTCCCAAGCATCTGAATTTTGCTCACATGACCATGGGGATGCTTCAAAGGTCATAACTCTGAAAAATGATCATGTCACTTTTTTCATTGCTGTTGTAACTTTGAACAGTCACTAAGTAAACTGTTGTAAGTCAAGGATTACCTGTATACTTACCGTTTGAGCAGTTCAGATTGTAGATATTTTAGTTACATGTGTGGTAAGATTTTTTTCTTCAAAAGTAAGTTTTTCAGACCTCATGAGGTGGATCAGATGATTGTGGAACTGGTCAATTATACGTTCAACTTTCCTCTTTCTTCTCATGTCTTCTAACATCTAGTAAAAGTAGTGCTCCATTGAGCCCAAAAGATTATTAGAAGTTGTTCTGGCTTTATAAAGGTGGCTATAGTGAAGCCATCCTAAGCCTAGAGTATTACTTTATGATTTGTGTAGTAAAACAGATGTGCATTTTTAATACCCCTCCCATATCTATACACTGATACAGGTACAAAAGATGAAAATATAGCCGTTTTTTACAACTAATGTAGCACATCCTTTTGCCTTACTACTCTTTTGAATGTTAGTATTTAATGACTATGGGTTTCACAGTTTAAGGATTGATATTATAGTTATGCCATGGCAAATTGTGATTTTAATATAAATTTTATCTGTTTTTTTTATTCTAGAATTTTTAACTGGATATTTCTTGAGTATTTTTATTTGTTTCGGTCTCTGGTTTTTGACTGTAATAAATTTGATTTTATTTCAATTGAAAAATCAAACAAAATTGAAATTGATACCTTTCCTATCCTTATCAATTCCTCCCAATTCTTTACAGACTTATATATTAATTTGAAGCAGAAAAAAAATCTATTCTCTTAACCTCCTCTTCTGAACTAGTTTGGATTGGCTCCATCCAATTAAACTGAGTTCTCATGATATTAGGATAGAGGTGAGAGAATTCCCAAGGATGCTGCAGTAGCCACTGTGAATATATTAAAAGTATTATGAACCAATTATCAGTTTCTCTCTAGATGGTCAATAGGAACATGCAAAAAAAGTAATTCAATTCACATCCTGCTCAAGTTACTTTTGACCCTGAAGAAGGAAAAATAACTTATTTTCCAAGGACTAAAAAAATACTATTGACCCCATGTTTTCAGTACAGGGATTGTGTTTATGTTGTCATTTACAGAAAAAGATTGGAGTATTTCTAACAGGGTTAAGTTGCTTGGCTACCAAACTGTCACTTCTCCTGTATTAAAAGTCCCATTGAGAGCTATGAAGGTGGCAAGATATGTCACTGATCTACAAACTAAGCACATTTCCAACTTCTCAGCTGCAACAATAATTGAAGAGAGGGACGAAGGTCAGCAAGCCTGAAACAGGATGCATAATTTTTAAGGCTGAGGGAACTGGAATGTGTTACTTTGTTATATTGTTATTGTAGCCATGCCACCAGACTAATTAATATTACTTCACATGTAAGAAAGAAAATGGAGTCTGATATTCATCTACTAGTTTTTTTCAGAGGAGAAAAGAGAAAATGAATCAAACCAACATACCCTTTAATGGACTTTCTAGATTGATTAAGGTCCAGAATCAAGAGGAGGGGTAAGACAAAAGTTCTCTCTAATAGAAAAAACAATAACTTATAGTTACGATCCACACAGCTTCTGCCTTCAGAAAAAAAGATGGCTTTTTGCTTGCTTGGTTGCAATCACCACTGAGCTGTATCACAGTTATGTTAATCTCAGCTGCTGTATGTTATTTATTGGTTTGATGATTATCATGTTTTTTTATCTTCTTTTTCATTTTTGTTAGATATTAGATGTATTTGAGTTGGGTGGTCATATAAATTGAATGAATAAATAAATAAATAAATAAATAAATAGGCTCAGCTGCAAACTTGGCCAATAATATGGAATTATTATAGTCTAGAGAGCTGTTTATAAGGTAGTGTAGATCAAAAAAAGAAAGAAAAACAGATTCCAAAAAACCCCAACCTCTGTGTGTGTGTGTGTATGTGTACTCTATTATCAAAATCCAGAAGATTGTATTTTTTTATATAGCAAAAAGTAGAATTGAAACCAAGATTAGCAAGAAATAAATATTTTTCAATCAGAAAGTGGAAATCCAAAGGCGGAGGTTAAAGATCATAAATAAGATGGTAAAATGTTAATAATTCTGTCTCCCATCAAAATGGCCTAACTTCTTGTATGAATATTTTCAATTGGATCCTAACCTTCTGGTGTTTAGAATTCCCATTTCTTTAGTGTATAGATCTATGCATCCTGAGAATTTGAGCCATTGTGATTTTTGTGTGTAAACCATATCCTGAGTGTGAAAAACCCAATCCCACCTCTAATTGTCATTTTATTTGCTCAAGAGTGAAACAGCAGAGCAGGATTTTTGCACAGTGTCTTCCACTTTCTCATTGAGATCTGATAGTTAGACTCATGGTACAGTTAGCATGAGAAGCCACAGGTTATTCCCACTGGTATCTTTCTTTTTACTACAGCAAAGAAGGAAAGAATTCTGTGTTGAAAGTTATTAGTATGGCTGAATGAAAGTGTATGTTATCTTTTTTAAGCTAAGAAATTTAACATGTTTGAAATTGTGTGTGTGTGTTAATATGGAGAGTGGAAAATATTGGGAAACAGATTTGTTTTTAATCCCAGCACTTAATGCTGGTTAATGTTCCCTTTATGGAGCTCCAGAAAAATGTTATTCACACAAAGAGAGGCAAGTCAAATAAAAGTAGCTTTTCCCAATCTGACAAGTGCCATGCTAAAGATCTTATTATTCTTGGCTGGAAATGAAAGTAGTTATAATTAAGCATATCTTGCAGATCTGGTTTGGGAAATGCTGAAATGCTTCCTCCTTCCCTTATTTTTCTTCTGTTCCTTATTCCAGTAAAAGGAGGCCAGTTTGATTAATTGAATTGTCTAAGGAAAGAGGATTGTAGCAGTCAGCAGTATGTTGGCTTCCCTCTCTCTGATAGTGTTCAATCGCGGGAAAAGAGACTCAAGACCAGTGTGACTTTTCAGCTCTTTATTTAATGTATAGATCTGTACAAGATCTTGGAGCCGCGGCAGCTCTTTTATAGGGATTTCCCGCAGCTCACAACCAAAGACAGTTTTTTGAATCTCCCGTGATCAGACATGCCAATCGCGGGCGATTCTTAGCGAACCAATAGCAGTAGGATATTTGAAATAATCATGTTACAGTATCTGTTGACCAATCAGAAGAGGGTATTTCAAGTATGCTAATATGGAACACCCCTCCCCTCTTGGTCCAGTCCAACATATGTAACGTAGTCCTGTAAGTAGGTGGGGCTCTTCGTGTTCCTACTTGACCTGCTCAGCTCAGTTGTGTTGTTGGTTGGTTTGGACGGGATTGCTGTTGCTCCCGTCATCTTCAGTGGAACTGCCTGGAAGGGTGAGTTAGGCCTGTTGCTGCCGCTCCCACCCGGTCTACCCGGGTCGGTCGAGTCGGTGGCTCTGCCACTCCTGCCTGGTCTTTCCGGGCTGGTTGAGCTGGCTTGGCTGTTTCCTCCAGGGGAAGCTTTGTGTTGGTGATCTGCAGTCGGTTCCCTTCTGCCAAAGTCGTCTGCCGGTAAGTAGTGTTGGTTTATTTTGGGGCTTATTGGTGTTGGTGGGTGGTGTTCAGTTTGTTGTTGTGTTATCGGGGGGGGGTTTCTCCTCCCTTGTGATTAATGTTTGGAGCTTCTCCCCCCCCCCCCAGGTTTTTTATTATAGTCTATTTGGCGTGGTTTTTGTGTTTGTGGGTTATCTGTGTTCCCCATGTTGCCGGTGTTTCTTTCGGTTGTTCTCGACCTCAGTTGGTCGATGTGCCTTTTCCAGCTTCTTCCATCTTCCGTTTCCAGTCAGTATGACCGGGGGCCCGTTACCTGGGTTATTCTGTCCGGTATCCAGAGTGGATCCCCTGTAAAGTTCTTTGCATATACTAAATCCCCTGGTGTAAATGTGCAATATTTACTGGAAGAGTCTGGTGGTTTTTTGGCATTGTACGTTGGGTGCAATCTGTCTAATTGTGATCGTAGTTTCCTGCCCATCAGGAGTTCTTCTGGGCTTTTGTTTGTTGATGTGCTGGGTGTTATGTGTTGTATCGTCAGCATTTTGTTTATTTTGTCTTGTATGTCCCCCATATCCATTTTCTCTAATGTGTCTTTGGTGTACCTAACCATGCATTCTGCCCTTCTGTTCGCCGCTGGGTGAACAGGCGCTGCCATATGCCTCGTTTGGCCAGGAATTTTTCGAATGACAATGCCGTGAATTGCGGGCCGTTGTCTGAAACTAGCAAGTCCGGTAATCCATGGATTGCGAACAGTTTTGTTAATTTTTTGATGACGGCCTCTGTTGTTGTTGATTGCATGACGCTGACCTCAAGCCAATTTGAGTAAGCGTTGACAGTTATTAAAAATGTATGTCCCTTCATAGGTCCCGCAAAATCTATATGGACTCGTGACCAGGGACCCCTAGGTGTCTCCCACTCGAGGGAAGGAGCAGAAGTGGGGGTTAGGTCTGGATTTCTGGCATTTGCTGCATGTTGCCACCCATGCCTTAATGTCTTTGTCCATCCCTGGCCACCAAACGTAACTCCTGGCCAAGGATTTCATTTTAACGATCTCCGGGTGTGCCTCATATAACATGTCCAATACCCTTGTTTGTATTTTTTCTGGGATTACAACTCTGTCCCCACATAGTATGTAACCCTTTTGAGTAGCTAGTTCGGTTTGTCTGTTTCGGAAGGTTTTGAACGGCTCACTGTTATTGGTTTCCGGCCACCCTTTTGTTACCCAGTTTAAAATCCACGCCAGTTGTCTGTCTTTTGCAGTTTCTTTGGCAATGTCTGATGTGGTCATGGTTAAGTTGGGTAATGTTTCTATCTGAAGTGTGGATGTGGTGGGAGCTGGGTTGTCTTCCAGGTCAGGGAGGGGGGAGTGGCTCAGGGCATCAGCGTGTGATATGCTTTTCCCTGGCCGGTGGATTAGTTGATAGTTGTAGGCAGCAAGGAACTCAGACGACCTTGTCATCTGTGGTGACAATATGTTTGGGGTGGCCTTGTTTCCTGCCAGTATTCCTAGGAGTGGTTTATGATCGGTAATGAAGGAGAAAGTCCTACCGTACAGGTATTCGTGGAACTGCTTTACTCCAGTGATCGCTGCTAATGCCTCCCTGTCCAGCTGGCTGTAGTTCCTCTCTGCCCTGGACAATGTCTTGGAGTAGTATGCATTTGGCGCATCTCTCCCATCCGGTAGTGTGTCGCTTAGGATGGCTCCAACGCCGAAGGGTGATGCAACACAGGTCACGGTTAACGGTAGGGTTTCATTGTATTGTATAGGAACCGAGTCAGATGTCAGCAGGTCTTTTATTCTTGAAATGCGGTTTCTTTCCGCTTGCCCCAGGACCAGGTGGCTGTTTTGTGTAACAGCCTATGTATAGAGGTTCTGCCGTTGTTGCCTTCTGTGGCAAGAAAACATTATAAAAGTTACTAGTCCTAGGAATGCCTGTAGTTCTATTTTGTTCTGCAGTCTGGGGGCTTCTTTGATGGCTTTAATTTTCTTCTCGGTGGGGTGGATTCCATCCTTGTCAATTAGGTACCCCAGGAATTCTACCTTTTTGGTGCATAGCTGGCACTTTTCTTTTTTAACTTTGAGTCCTGCTTCTTTAAATTTCTGCAGGACTTTTCTGAGGCAGCTTTCCAATTGATTTTTATCCTTGGCAGATAACAGCACATCATCACAATAGGGCACCACCCTCTTTATTCCTTGCAATAACCGTTCCATCAGGCTCTTGAACAACCCTGGGGTTGTTCAGCATGGGCTGACTCTGAATTGGAGTCTTTTGCAACGGAATGCACTCCTGTGGGTCACAATGGTCTGTGCCTCGGCGGTTTCAGGGTCGACTGGCAGTTGCTGGTATGCCTGTGCCAGATCAAGTTTTGCAAAGACTTTTCCTCCCCCTAGTGAGTGTAGGAGGTGCTGTACCACTGGAATGGGGTATGCACTCTGCTGTAACGCATGGTTGAGGGTGGCCTTATAGTCTCTGCAGATTCTCATGGAGCCGTCTGGCTTAATTGGGGTCACTATTGGGGTTTCCCATCTTGCATGTTCTATTTGTTCTAGGACCCCTTGTGCGATGAGCTTGTCCAATTGTTCATCGATCTTTGGTTTGAGGGCAAAAGGGACTCGCCTTGGCTTTAAACGGATCGGGGCTATGTTCGGGTTCAGATTAAAAGAAATAGGGGACCCATGGTACTTGCCTAGCTTCCCATCTAAGACGTCTTGGAAGTCCTGTATTAGGCTCTCCTCCCAGTCTGCCTTGGTGATGCGATTGATGCCTGTCACCTTGATCCCCAATGGCGCAAACCATTCCAGTCCCAGCAGGCTTGGGCAGTCTCTGTCCATGATGGTCAGCGGGAGGATTTTGGCATGTCTTTTGAAAGTTATATGAAAGTGTCCAACTCCCACTACGGGGATTCTGTTCCCCTGGTAATCCTTTAAAGTTAGTCTCTGGTTTTCTAGCTCCCGTCTGCATATGTTGGGTACTAGGCGCTTTATGGTGTCCCAGGATACCATGGATAGGTATGATCCGGAATCCGCCTCCATGTTACATTGCTGGCCCTCGATGCCGACTTCCACGGGTACCTTGCGGGCATAGGTTGCGCTCGAGTGCCCGATGGTGACCATTTGGTGGATTTCTTCCTTACAGCAGGTTTTGTTGAGCCACTTGCTTCTGCTTTCGCGGCTCCAATGGCTCTCTGTGTGCCTATCTCTGGCCCTGGGGGTGGGTGCTGTCACATCGTTTTGGGCTGTAATTCCTTTTATTTCGGCAGACCTTGGTGATGTGTCCCCGTTTCTCACAGTGCTGGCAAAAGGCATCTAGGAACCGGCACTCTGAGCGGGGGTGGTCTCCTCTGCATCCGGCGCACTGGAACCCCAACTTACGACCTCTCCGCTCCTGTCTGTCTCGTTCTGACTGGAGTCTATGAATTTCTTCCTCCTCATCGTTGGTCTCGGAACAGGAGTTGATGTCCTCGTGGTGCGCGGTCGTGGTGGAGGCTTTTTGGCTTCCCTCTGGTCCCTTTTCTTGGGGTGGGCTTGCTTCCGTCGGTGTTTGCTGGGCTGCCGCGTTCATTTGCCTCATTGTGGCCACTGACGTTTTCGCGGCTTCGGCTGCGGTGGCCTCAGCGATGGCTTCAGTAACCATGATGTCTGGTCGGGTCATCAAACGGCTCTGGAGTGTGAGGTCTCAGTCTGAGGACCACGTGGTCCATCATGGCCTCGTGCATATTGGAAAATCCACACACACCTCTGATGTTCCTTAGAGCCGCGATGAAGTCTCCGATGCTTTCCCCTTCTTTCTGGTCCCGTTTGTAGAACTCATGCCGCCGGATGAGGTTGGGGACGGCTGGAGCGTAATGGTTCCGTAGTAACCAGTCCAGGTCTGGCCATGCCATCTCTTTCATGTCCCGAGGTTTGGCCAATGCCTTGGCCATTTTGAACACTGCGAGCCCACAGTGTGTCAGGAACATGGCTCTCTTCCTCTGGTCGGTCAAGTCCTGCAGGTTGTTGCTTTTGAGGAACATGAGGAACCGATCGATGTACAATTCCCAGTCCTCTGCGGTTTGGCCGAATGGTGCGGGTGGCGAGTTGCTACCGGCCATCTCGTTGGTTGGTCAGTCTTGATCGCCATGTGCTCGACTGGTCTCCTTTGTTTCAGGATCCCATCCTCATTGCCAGTGTTCAATCGCGGGAAAAGAGACTTGAGACCAGTGTGACTTTTCAGCTCTTTATTTAATGTATAGATCTGTACAAGTTCTTGGAGCCACGGCAGCCCTTTTATAGGGATTTCCCACAGCTCACAACCAATAACAGTTGTTTGAATCTCCCGCGATCGGCCGTGCCAATCGTGGGCGATTCTTAGCGAACCAATAGCAGTAGGATATTTGAACCAATCACGTTACAGTATCTGTTGACCAATCAGAAGAGGGTATTTTGAGTATGCTAATATGGAACAGATAGTTTCTCGTATAACAGAGTAATCACGTGATAGCTGTATTTTCCCGTCTGCTATCTAATGAATTTATTGCTGAGGCTGTAGATCTACTTTCAACCTATTAATAGTCTTGTAACTAGAACCCCTCCCTAAGTGTCAGGACAGTGGTGCATGGGAAAACTTCTGAGACAAGAATCATGGTTTCTGCTTCTTTCTTCTTTTTTCTCTCCCGCTCTTCAGAGTTATAACTAGCCATGCAATTATGGTTTTGACAATTAAATTTTGGGAGTAGACTTTGATGCTTTAGAGGCATGCAAATATGGTTGTATAATGTGCAAAGACTTTGGAGGGTTCGAAAGGAACTCTAGCTCTTTCTTTTAGCTAGCTTACAAATAGAATGGTTCAAATAGAGCTTGCTAAAAAGATTATTAAAAGCACAAGGCAAGCAAGAGTGTAAATCATCCAAATAGAAATGTAACTCATCTGAAATGGCGGTATTTGAGTGCCTCGATGATCATAACTCATACCATTACAGCAAAATTGTTTTGGTTTTCTATACATAACAAATGACAAAGCAAATAGCATTGGCTAGTGGCATACAAGAAGCAATCCATAGTATATGGATTTGTTCAATGACATTTAAAGGACCTTGATTAAAAGTCAGCCCAGACTGGAATGGGGAGAAGACTGTTTTTTTTTATTGAAAGCTATTTGAAGCCATAAGTTAGACTGCAGACAGGGACCCCAGGGATAGAAATGGAAACATTTCTTACCTTGCAAGTCTAGAAACTGGCTGTCAGGAACATCTGACATTTTAAAAGAGGGACATAAAAATTCTTGAACAGTATGACTGCTTTGGAAACTGCAGCATGTGAGTTTTTTGCAGCCATTGTTATACAAATGAAAGACTTCCCATCACATTCAATTTGTTTGAGTTCTCTCTTCCTTTATTTTTCCTTGTATATGTATATATAGTACGCTTATTTGTCTGAATGTCGGTGTAGGTGCCTATGTATATCTGAAAGCATGTAATATAACAGTCTTTTGTGATGGTTCCCTGTGCCCCTGGCTCACTATAGCAGCAGAAACTCTGCTTTGAAAGTACAAGTAGTATTTTTATCTGGAACTCAAGATTTTAGTTCATAGTTGGAACAAAAGAGACCTACACTTTGCCAATTTCTTTTATTTTTCCTGCACTTAACAAGCTCAAACATGTGTGACCAATGCAAAAAAAGAATGAATATGATAGTGTAAAATATTTTGAAGAAAATACTTCATGTTTAGTCTAGGTTCCAAGGCAGCTTATTTGTTCATCAGATAAAGACCCATTATTTTATAAGAATGAATATTAAACAAATTATTCTTTTTCTTTCTTTATGCATGACATGTAACAATTTAAAGTAATATGTTGATCAGGTGATCTCTTTCACTTGTGTCTGCATATATGTGTACTTGTATAGTTACATCTGAAACTTTATTTTTTTGAGGAAGAATATGTCTGCCTTTTGAAACCATTTTGTAAATGCTTAGATAGCAGTTGTTGTTGATATGCAGTCAATATGCTGCCAAGTAAAAATGCTTTGTTATTGAGCATATTCTTTTAAAAAGGCAGAATAGGAATGCTTTAGAAATTTAGTAATTATGAATGGAAATTTAGCTGTCTACTAAGATCTGCAATCTTGAATGTTCCATCATAATTTTTACTTGAGAAAAAAAATCCACAATAAAATAGAAACATTAGAAGAAACTGTTTAAATTCATCTTTTAGCATATGCAACTGTAATATCTGTGCAGACTTTTAAAAAACATGGAAAAGAGACAAAATACATATGAATAAATAGATTCATAATAAATAAATAAATAAAAATAAGCTCTCCATCAAGAAACTGAATGACTACAGACAAGTTGCTCTAACAACTCTCTCTAGAACATCATTCCCCCAGAGATTAGAATGGCCCTCTCTCTTCTGGAGAGAGACCTGGTTCTGCCAGCTGGCCTGAGGAACCCAGAGCCCATCAAATGCCTCGTGTGATCTGCTGTCATCAAGGTGTGGGGAGTGAGAGTTGGGAGTGATTTTTTTCCAGATTTTTTTCTATTGTACTTTATTAATTTATTTGATTCTTTTTGTTTGTTTTTATTGTTTTTTTATTTTAAATATGGTTTTACATTCTGTAAGCTGCCTCGAATCTCCATGAGCGAATAGGTAGCAATATAAATTCAACAAATAAATACTGCCATTTAGAATTTATTAGTCAAGAATGTGCTGTTGTACATCAAAATAGACTTATGAGTAGCCTTCTTAACTTTGTCAAACCTGTCTTGAACTGAAAACAGGAGATGCCTTATTAGTCACAGTGCCGGCTTTGACTTTCCCTGCACGCTACTGGTAAAGAGAACAGTACAATTCAAGAAAAGGCTTATATTTTTGTCCCCAGAAATGCAGTCTTAAATTTCTAAAAACCTTATAGATTTTAGTTGTCAGAATTGTCACAGAAATTTCAATTGTCTCTCAAAACCTCCGTGAGTATTTAGGACCAAAATTGTTCATTAAAAATCCATAAGAAATCTGAAATTATAACTCTGAAATTTTATTTAAAATAGATCTATAGCAGGACTTATGTAGTCAAGCAGATCATTTGATTTTCTAGGAAAAATTCTGTGATAATAGTAGATGGAAGTTGATATATTTTCTAAATTTAATGGTACATATTTTTATTTGGATTTTTAGTTTAAAATTGCAGGGAAAACTTGCCAAATGGGGAATTTATGCCTGAAAGTAACATTTCTGTGCTTTAAGATTTTTTAAATGGATGTTGATATGGAAATTAAAAAAAACAAGCAAAGTAAATGTATAAATAGAACAGAGTACTCTGGTCCACTCTGGTCTACTGTTTATGTATATTTAAAAAACCCAATGCATTGCTTAAGGATCTTATCAATTAATCAATAAAAATAAATTTTGATGCTACATAGTCAAAATTTGCACAATTTTGTTTTGTCCATGCAAAATCAAGTGAGACTGATACAATTATACATACTTTCTTACAATCTGGATTTATTCTGACTTTCTCAAAGGTTAATGTAGCATTTACTTTTAAGAATTCTCAGGACTCCCATACAAAATATATATTTCATGTCTAGTTACAGACACTCTAAAGCTAATCACATTTGGGATCGACAACACCTTTGCTAAGAATTGTTAAGGAAAACATTGTTAAGCGAAACATGAGAAGACTATGCTGATTTAGTTGCAGCTGTGATTAAGCATATTATGGTAGATATATGTGGTCATGTGCCTATAATTTGAAATTTCTTACTGACTTTGTCTATTGAAAGCCTGCTATGAAGTTCACATATTGTGAACACTTGACTGTAGGATGGTCATAAATGTATGCCTTTATCAAGTGCCCAAAATTACAATTATGTGACCACTGAGAAACTGTGACAGCCACAGCTTTGAGGGCCAGTTATAAGTTTTCTTTTACAGTACTGTTGTTACTTTAAACAGTTTATGAATGATATCTGCACAAATATACTATATACTGCACGAGTCAAAAAAGAGGGCTGTGAAAATGTTTACAGATCCCTCACATCTAGGACATAAACTATTTCAACCCCTTCCCTCAAAACAACTCTATAGAGCACTGCACACCAGAACAACTAGACACAAGAACAGTTTTTCCCTAAAAGCCATCACTCTGCTAAACAAATAATTCCCTCAACACTATTCAACTATTTACAAAGTCTGCACTACTATTACTCTTAATCTTCTCATCACTTCTTATCACCCATCTCTTCCCACTTGTGACTATATCTGTAATTTTGTTGCTCATATCCTTACGATTTACATTGACTGTTTCCTAGTATGATTTGATTGCTTATTGTACCCTATGACTATCATTAAGTGTTGTACCTTATGATTCTTGACTCTTGATGAATGTATCTTTTCTTTTATGTATACTGACAGCATTTGCACCAAGACAAATTCCTTGTGTGTCCAATCACACTTGGCCAATAAAGAGTTCTATTCTATTCTATTCTATTCTATTCTATTCTATTCTATTCTATTCTATTCTATCCTTTAAGTGAGTATTATCTATAATCTTTAATACTCTGCACATGAAATATAAATATGTGCAGAGGATTGGTTTGTCCTTGCCCAGTGATATTTCGAATATTCAAATATTTCAGTAAGTTTTAATTCCTGGCAATGGCTTAGACTCAAACCTGTGTAACTTTCTTGGCAACATTTACAGAAAATGGTTTGCATTTGCATTTTTCCTAAAGTAAGGGATAGGCCTGTGAATTCAATTCCTACTTCTGAACCTCGATCTTGGTAGTCAGGGTGTTGGTGGCAGGGGTGGCAGTTTATAAGCAGTGAAAGGGTTGGGCTCTTGGTAGTGAAGGGCCAGCAGCAGGGGGATATTGTTGGTAGTGGGGGAAATGAGGTGGCAGTAGGAGGAATGTTGCTGGCCATCCACAATAGTCCCATTTTTTCATCTGGCTCCTTGAAAAAATTAATTACCCACCCCTGTTCTAGGCTTTATGGAAAAGTGAATTCATGCTGAAGCGAACTCAGATACAGCTGTCTTTTAGATGTTCCAGCTTAACATATAGAGATTAGAAGAGAAAGAGAAAAGGTCATTGGTTGATTCCCACCCCCACCCCCACCCCCGTGTATTATTTTGAAGCTTACATCCAATTGCCTCCCAAAGCTTTGGACTGATACTGAAATCTGGAAAGAGAAACAGAGACTTGTATGCAAGTCAGATCCCTAAAAGTGATACTGCCATTCAATTGGGAGAAGGGGGGAGGCCTGATTTTGATTCATTACTATTGCCTGTGACAACTGGTATTTTATATGTTTTTGTATTCTGATGCCAAAGTGCCCTGAGATATTCTCACCTCTTGGGGAATGTTAGGGGGGAGGGCCACGTGGGTTGTTTCACTTTGAAAGCCAGCAGAAGATGGCCAAGGGAATGTATGCTTTTCTGTTTTTCAGAGTGGCCAGTACAATAAAATATTTTCAAAAGTTTTTACTTTCTTGAGTTAGAAGGAGAGGCAATCCTTGCAGAAAAAGAACTTTGTCTCGACAATATTTCATACTATTACTCTGTTTTCTGGAATATAATTTTGATTGTTCTATCCCAAAAGTTCTTGCATATGTCTTTATTTAATGTCATGTGGTGAATTGTTGTTTCTCTTCATGGCTATTTTTCTTTGAGACCGGTGAATTAAGGTACAAATAGGACTTCTTTCTCTGCACAAGCACATGTTAAAAATCAATGCAAGTTGCAAATTAAATCCAACAAACTTCAAGGTAAGCTGATAGGGAAGGTGATAGCATAGGACACTGAAAAGAGAATGGAAATATGATACCCTATAATATAGTATGCTGATTCAATAATAATAATTAATAAAAAGAAAATTTCCCTAAAGCAAAACTTTTCACAGCAGGCAGATTAACTGAAGTGTTACTGTGCCATTATAAGGAAGGAAAGGAATGATTTTGATGCATTCCCTCCTTCCAGCTGGATTTATTCATCAGGCAATGCTTCTCTTGTTTTATTACAGAAAAGTTCCAGCTCACTGCAAACTAATACTATAGTGATAACTATATTAATGATTCTATTTTTAGCTGCAGAATGAACATTTGCAATAAGCTGCTCATAGTCAAGTCCACGAGAATGGTGAAACAATACATCTTATTGCCTAATAGATCTTTTTGAATGAAGTTTGTAATTTCAAGTGTTGTTACAACTCAATGGATGTTTTGGATGGGTTATTGCTGTGCTCATGGTGTTCAGCTTTATATATCTACCCAAATATGTATTGGTTGCTTCTGTTATCTAAACATAATAAGAGTCAGTGTACAGGAAAACAAATTAATATTGAATCCTTGCCTGACAGTGTTACCATTTATCCATCAGAATGTTTAGGTGGTCCCGATGGTAGCTCTTGATGGGAAAGTACTGTCCATGAAGAAGCAGATCGAAAATATTGGAGTTCTCCCTCGAGCTGCTCGGATCATCCAGAGAGTGGGAGGTGCTCCAGTCTGCGTCTGTGTAGGCTGAGCTTAATTATTGAGGAACGCTCCGCCCTCTGCCACGTGGTCCCTTGTAGCGTCCCCCAGTTTATGATCAGCCTTCGCAGGGTTAGGCTGTGCGTTTTGATTGTGCTTCTCACTTTGGCTGATTCAAGCAGGATAATATTTCAGTTACAGGTTGGATTTAAGTTTATTATTTCCTTAGCCTCTGCGCATCTGTGGGTGTCTTGAGACTCAGGGCTGTGCGTTTTCGCCCCCAGGGGGCTGAGCGGGCGGCTTAACAGCGCTTAGCGCTAACCCCCCCCCTCTGCCATTTATTTCTTTCCATTCCTGCCTTGCTGTCCTTGTGCCTTTCTAAGGTCCGGAGCCTTTTTATTCTGGTTTTCCCCCCACTAACGCCAATCGCCCAGACAGAGGCGATTTCAGCGTCCTCGCCCTCGTGGCTCGCAGGACGCACCCGCCCTGAGCCGCCCGCTTTGCTTTTTGCTTTCGATTTCCAGGCGGCCGCCATTTTGGGCGCTGCCTCGTGGCCGGGCGACATTTTGCAGGCCTCCTATTGCTGCGACGTTCTGCTGGCCCTAGGCTTAGGCTCCCAGGCCTAGTAGGGCTGATCTCTCTATCTCCCTCTCCCAGAGGAAAAAAAGCTGTTCTTTACTCTATTATTTGTTGGTGTAAGTGTTGGCTCCCGCAGCAGAACTCAGGGCGGGGAATTAGAAAAGCAGCCACTCCCTCCCTGAGGGGGGGCAAGCTGCCTGAGGCCTTGTATTGCTGGCGTTGATTTGGCTGATTGGCTTCTCTTCCCTTTCCATCTGCCAGGCTGTTATCCAGTCTAATACAGAATATCTTCATATTTCCTTGCATTGGTAATCCAATCTCATTCAATTGATATTTATTATCTCTCAGATTAGAGAGACCTAGCTTCCATCACTGTCCCTGCAGTGTGTTTTCCTGGATCCTTATCCTGGTGGGATATAATTGTACATTAAAAGTCTATATCTGTGGCAGTTTTTTAAAAAAATTTTTTTCCCTTTTTTGGTCATATTTTCAGATTATTCATTGCAAATTCGAAAAGGGGGCGCGGGCCAGTTTCTGGATACTCGGCCTTACCCAGGTCGTATCCTAGGCATGCCAACTGCCTGTACACATATATATATTTCTATATATTCATATTGATACTTCTGTTGTTTCACCATGGCAGATGATAACCCTAATTCCCGCCATTCTTTGAAGGCGAAATCTAAGTCCCATCATGTGCGCAGACAGGCTAAGGAAACCTCCCAGGAGACTTCTAAGGCCTCTCAAAGGGACGCCTTAAGGCGTCATAAAGCACTAGAGAGGGAATTCGATAGGCGCTCTAGGGTGACTCAACCATCACCTCCAGCCACCCCTTCTACTTCCAGGCACCCCCCCCTCCAGTTTGTTCCCCTCTCTCCAGGCACAGCTCATCCCAGGAGTCTCACGCCCCTGGACCAGCTACCAGCCGGATGCCTGAAGCAACCTTCACTCCCACTCCCGCTGGCCTAAGACAGGAGGACCCGCCCACGATCGAGATGCCTGAGTACATGAGAACTTGGATGGAGCAGGCTATTCGACAGGGGATAGCTCAAGGCATGCAGCAGATGGCCGGATCAAGCCTTCCTCAGACGGCTCCCGCTCAAGAGCCGGTGCCAACTAGGTCCATGCCCACCCTGGACCCTGCTCCTGGTCAGGTACCCTCCCGGGGTCCAGCCCTCTTCCAGAAAGGGAACCGGAGGAGGGAATGGAAATTTTAGACCAATACAGGGAGGAGGAGGAGGACCTTGAATGGGGATCCACCTTCCATGGGGAACCTTTTTCAGATTTAGACCCGATGGAAGCAGAGTTGTCAGAGGACGAGGGCCTTACCCCCGACCAGCCTTCCTTTGTGGGGTTATTCAAGCCCCACATGTTCAAGTCCATCTTGTTCAAGGCCAAGAACACCTCGGGCCTGGCCACTCAACTTCCCCCTGTCCCCCACTCCTCTGGGGACGAACTGGAGGACGCAATGTTCAAGCAGCCCGTGGTGGCCGAGGATGTGATTCCCGCTCCTCCCATTTTCCACGATCTGGTTTCCAACCAACTGGGTTTTACGGGGGCTCCTCCAGCCCCATCCACACAGGATAAGAGGTTCTTTAACCTTGAACCGAGTTTCTGCTCCCTCCTCAATACCCTGGAGGTGGACGAGCCCATTGTTGGTCTCGCCTCTTCCTCCTCCCCGAGTGACCCCCTGGAGGCCCTCAAACCCGAGGATAGGAGGTCTGAATTGGCCTTGCGTCGGGCTCATCTAGCCGACGCCTGGGCAATTAGATCGGCCACTGCAGCCTCCTTCTTTACCAGGTCCTCTATCCGGTGGCTCCGTCAACTGAAGTCCCACATCCCTCCATCCAATATACGGGCGCTTCAGGACATAGCCAAAATGACAGCGGCGGCAGAGTTCTCAGCTGATGCCACGTACCATTCAGTTAAATTCGCCTCCCGGGCGTTAGCATCCCAGGTCACTGCCCGCCGCCTGCTCTGGCTCAAACCATGGCAGGCGGACGTGAAGAACAAGGTCAAGCTGGCCTCCACCCCCATTAAAGGGGAGAAGCTCTTTGGGCCGGCCCTGGACCCTCTCTTGGCCGAAACTAGGGGAAAGAAGAAATTCCTTCCTCCTCTTTTTCGGAGGCCTGACTCCCGAGCCCCTCAGTCCTTTCGAAGAGGATCCTCCTGGTCCTTCTACCAATCCCCCTTCCCCCCCAGGTACCCGAGACCTCCCTTGTATAGAGCATCATATTCCCAGGATCGTTCTGACTCGAGCGATCGAAATAGGAGGGGCGGAGGATTTAAGCGTCCCTTCAGGGGTTCCGGGGGGAGACCCTTCCGGTGCTCCAAATGAATCCTGTCTCTTTCCCCCCATTGGTGGTCGGCTGAGGCATTTCGCCGACCTGTGGGATTCTACCACTTCCGACAAATGGGTCAGGGACTCCATCAGGTTTGGACTCGCTCTGGAATTCAATTTTCAACCTCCCGAGTTCTTCATGTCATCTCCCCCCTCTAGGCACCCCTCCAAACGCAAATTAATGAATTCGGCCATCCATCACTTACTCTCCATCCAGGCCATCCAGCCAGCTCCCCCCTCTCAGCGAGGCCAGGGTTTCTATTCCCACCTCTTCGTGGTTCCCAAGTCCTCGGGGGGATGGAGGGCTATCCTGGACCTCAAATGGCTCAACAGCTTCCTAACCCTCCGCGAATTCAAAATGCACACCCTCCAATCCATTTTGCAGGGTACCAGGCAAGGAGATTGGCTATCTTCTATAGACCTCTCTGAGGCATACCTCCACATCCCAATTCAGCCTTCACACTCTAAATTCCTTAGATTCTGTTACAATCACCATCATTTCCAGTATGTGGCCCTTCCCTTTGGGTTAGCCTCCGCTCCCAGAGTTTTCACTAAGATCCTCGCGGCCCTGGCAGCTCGCTTAAGGGACTGCCCGGTCCGTCTCCACTGCTATCTGGATGATATCCTCATCCTGTCCCATTCACAATCCCAAGCAGAGCTGGACACCAAGACTACCCTCTCCGCCCTCCACGCCCATGGTTTCCTGGTCAACCAAAAAAAGAGCCAACTGGTCCCTTCTACCCGAATTACCCACTTGGGGGCCATCATTGATACGGTGCAGGAAAAAGTGTTCCTTTCCCCGGAAAGGCTCCAGAGTATTCGAAATTCAGTTCAGGTTATTCGACGATCAAAGAGGGCTTCTCTTATTAGATTTGTCTAAATTACTGGGAAAAATGGTTTCATGCATCTCTATTATTCCTTGGGCCCGTCTTCATACCAGGTCCCTGCAGTGGCTCCTGCTTCCGTTTCAAAGGTCCGGCAGAAGCAACTCAAAATCCTCCATCAAGGTACCTCCAAAGGTCCTCTCGTCTCTCCTCTGGTGGACCAACCCTGCCATCAACAGGGGTCATCTCTTCAAAGATCCCCAGCATCTCGTCATCACCACAGACACCAGCCTGAGCGGCTGGGGCGCTCACATCCAGTCCCTTACAACACAGGGCAAATGGTCCCATGCAGAGCGGGCCTGCAGCATAAACTGGCTGGAGCTCCACGCCATCCACCTTGCCCTGCGCCACTTCCTGCCTCAGGTACGCGGGCGGCACGTCCTTATTCTCACGGACAACGTTACCGCCAAGGCCCATGTCAACAGGCAAGGCGGGACCCAGTCTATTCGGATGATGAGAGAGGCCGAGAGACTCTGCCATTGGGCAGAGCGTCACCTCCTCTCGATCAAAGCAGAACACATTTTGGGGGCCTCAAACACCCGAGCGGACTGGTTAAGCAGGGCCACCGTGGACCAGTCCGAGTGGCGCATTCATCCATCCCTTTTCAGGGAGGCGACCATGATCTTCGGTCTCCCATTAGTGGACCTCTTTGCATCCCCCCGCAACACCCAGCTCCCTCGGTTCTTCTCCAGATTCCCTTCCCCCGGGGCCGAGAATCACGACGCACTTCGCTGTCCATGGCCCCCGGGACTCCTGTACGCCTTCCCCCCGTTAGCTTTACTTCCCAGGGTCATTCAGAAACTGATCCAGGAGAAGGCAGATCTGATTTTAGTGGCCCCCTATTGGCCCAGGCGACCGTGGTTTGCGGACCTCCGCAACCTTTCGGTGTCTCCCCCGTGGAGAATCCCTCCGGACAGGATCTCCCTGTCTCAGGGGCCCATTCAACATCCGGAGCCCCAATGGCTCCAACTAACCATGTGGAGGTTGAGCGGGAAAAGTTGAGGAAGGAGAATTTATCTGACCAGGTCATTAACACGATCCTGGCCCCAGACGGCCTTCAACCAATCGGATATACGATGCCACCTGGGTCAGCTTCTGCAGGTGGTGCCATTCATCCATGGTCAACCCGCTCTCGCCTTCGGTGGCCCAGATTCTGAATTTTCTCCAGGATGGGCTCAAAAAAGGTCTCTCACCTAATACCCTGAGACGCCAGGTAGCGGCCCTCTCAACCGTTGTCTCTGGCGACAATCTGGGTCCCCTCTCTCACCATCCCCGTATCAGGGCCTTCCTAAGGGGGGCTACTAACCTCCATCCCCCTGTTGTGCACCGGTACCCCACTTGGGACCTTAACAAGGTCCTGGTGGCCCTCACCAAACCTCCTTTCGAGCCTATTAGAGAATCCTCTCTCCAAATTTTGACCTTTAAGGTAGTATTCCTGGTGGCAATTACCTCGGCTTGCCGAATTTCGGAGATTGCTGCCCTTTCGATGAGAAAGGACCTCTGTATCTTCCATTCCGATCGGGTGGTTCTACGCCCCGATCCGACCTTCTTGCCCAAGGTCAATTCAGCCTTCCACAGGGCTCAGGAGCTTACACTCCCGAACTTTTGTCCCAATCCTTCGCGGGAAAGGGAGAAACGATGGCACACCCTAGATCTCACATATACATATACATTAACCGCATATACATTAACCACACACAACCCTTTAGAAGGTCAGAGTCTTTATTTCTCTCCTTCCAGCCCAAGTCCTTAGGCCACAAGGTGTCCCCTTCCACCATCGGGCGATGGATCAGAGCCACCATCGCCAAGGCTTATTTGTCTCAGGCCTTGCCAGTTCCCAGTGGGGTTACGGCGCATTCCACCAGGAGTGCGACCACCTCTGCGGCCTGGGCCACCCAGGCTCCAATCTCAGACATTTGTCGGGCCGCCACCTGGGCTTCCCCCTCCCCTTTCATTAGGCACTATAAGATTGACATCTTTGCGTCAGCTGAGGCCTCGTTTGGTAGACGAGTCCTCCAGCGGGTCATCGAGGACCCAAGGGAGCTTCCACCCCAGACGGATTCCCTCCCGTAGGACAGCCACGCTTTGGTATGTCCCACTCTCTGGATGATCCGAGCAGCTCGAAGGAGAATGGGCGTTGGTCTTACCTGACATGCCATTTCTAGTCGAGCTGCGAGGATCATCCAGCCCCACCCTTTTTTATTTTTTTCCCTCTGGGGGAACCTTGTTTCAGCCAATGATACTTTAAGTCTAGTTAGATGAGAGTTAGACGACTTTCCTCCTCTCTCATCTTCGCATAAACTGGGGAACGCTACAAGGGACCACGTGACAGAGGGCGGAGCGTTCCTCAATAATTAAGCTCAGCCTACAAAGACGCAGACTGGAGCACCTCCCACTCTCTGGATGATCCTCGCAGCTCGACTAGAAATGGCGTGTCAGGTAAGACCAACGCCCATTCTGCCAATGGCTCCTGCTTGAACAGTTGGTAGATGCAGTGATCAGGAAGCCTTTGCCCAACTTTTGTGGTCCTAGCTAGAATGAGTATCGCATGTATACCTGTCGATTACTGAATATGCTCTACATGGGGTTGCCTTTAAAGGCAACTTGCGAGCTTCAGTCATTCCAAAATGCAGCGATCTATGTATTATCTAGAATCCACTAGTGAAAATGCATTAAATTTGTACTATAAGTGGTAAATTATAAAACTTTTTTGTCAATATGCATTAAAATTGGCCAAATGTATCTTACTGGGAAAAGATATGACAGGTTCCCATTTTTTAAAAAAAAGCAACATTGAACTTCTGGAATGGTTTTTTGCTGCTAATTAAGCTAACCCCCAGCTTTAACTGCTTTCTAGAAATAGTTGAAGTCTTTTGGATGACATTCCTGGTTTTTTTTAATTGTTTTTAGAAGTTCTGGTTGTGCTTAATGTTTTGATATATTATTGGACTATAGATGTTTTAATTTTCTATTCCTGTAAAATTGTTGGCATTACATTGAGGTATTAATGTAATAAATAAATACAATTTTGAAATGAAGGCAGCTGTAATTATTTTATACAAAAGTGCAAATAATTGAACTAAAAACAGAATTCTAAAATATGGAATATTAGTCATGGAAGTATATCCAAGATATTGGAGGTTGTAATATTTTAGTTTTATAAACTATAAAAATGAATATTACATTCATTTCTCAGTTGTGTCAGAATCACACATTGAAACACCTTTAGCCAAGCTTACATATACATATATGTGTATGTGTATATAAATATATATAAATGGTGTGAATCTTGAATTAAAAAAGTGCACTGTAATATTTTAGCTAAAAAAGTAAATGTATGAATGAAGTAAAACTTGTTAGGCTATGTAGGAATAAATAGATATGTAAGAGTCAAGTTATCTTAGCTTAATTAAGTATTTTGATATGCATTTTTAAAATACTTAAGTAAACTGCATTTACCTCACACAGAGAACATTTGGTTTATTTTTCAATTCCTGGTTGCTGTTGTTGCCTGAAAATTACACATCTACAGAGAGGGGTTTCTCCCCCATAACAGTAGTACATTGGGGGAGGGAACAGGAAATGAGCATAACAATTTCCTTTAAAAAAAACAAAAGAGAAAACGAAACATTTTCCTCTTCTCTAAGCATTGATTCATATAGTGACTAACATCCACATAGAATTAAGTAAAGCAATATTGAAAGTAGGCAAGATAATATCAACTTTACATACCATGTAATTTGACCTGTAGATTTCAATTCTCACTGCCTCCCATGAATGGTTTTCTATTAGTAAAAGTAACAAGAAGTAAGTTTAGTTTTTCTCATTTGTTGTTCCATTACAAGTTTGTTCAAATCTGATTACCACTTGCTATCTAAAGCAGTGCTCACCAACCAATAGGCCGGGGACCACTAGTGGTCCACGAGAAAATTTTGGTGGTCCATAGAGAAATGTCATCCCTAAAGCACCCCAAAGCAATTAATCCAGGCTATGCAGGAACACAAGGCTGCGCCGCCCATGGGAACACAAGACTTGTGTCGCTTGCACTGCAAACAACATGAGGTAGTGAGGGGAGGGGAGAAAGGGCGGATCTTGCCCCACTTGCCCCACACGCCTTGCTTGGCCACCGGACTGCTTCTTTCCGCTTCTTTCTTCTTCTGCTTTTGGCTGCACGCAAGGAAAGCAGCAATAGTCTTTCTTTCTCTCCCCCAAACTGCCAGAAATGAGTTTTTGGGATCCTGCAAGGCATCCTGCTCCAAGAGCATGACAAGTCTCACAAAGACTCATTTCTGGTGAAGTTTGGGGGAGACAAAGAAAGACTTCTGCTGCTTCTGCTGCTTTCCTTGCATGAAGCTAAACCTCTCTCTCTCCCCCCCCCCCCCACGAGAATGGAGCTGGAGACAGTATTCTGCAATCCCAATTAAAGAATGATCAATCGGTAGGAAAACAGGTGAGGAATTTTCTTGCAGACTTTTTTTTTTTTTGGATTTTTGGGGGGATTTTCCTAGGGTCTCTGGTCCATGAGATTTAAAATTATTTGGTGGTCTCTGAGTCCAAAAGGTTGGTGACCCCTGATCTAAAGTGATTATCTAAAGTGGTACCCCAGAAGACTACTACATCCAGATTTCTTTATCTTGTTTACATATATGGAGCAATCCATGATCCAATATCTAATATCTCAGGATGATCCTTACATTAAGATATAATATGTAGAGAGTCAATACAATCATGGCAACCACAACTCTTGTATAGAGTTAAATGAAAGGAATGTGTTGAATGAAATAGAACAAGCAAAAATTAAACCCAACAATGATAGGATACTTTTGATAAGGAGCAAACTGGACTTGGGAACTGAAATGTTTCCTTTTAGGAATATAGTTATTCTTATCTAGAAAGAGGAAAATTACAATTTGGGAGTGCTGTTTCATCCATCTGGATTTGCAGGTGGTAATTCTAATAATGAGCACATTTGGTCAGTGATAGCTAATATGCCACCTACAAAATTTTCCAAGTTAGTTGAATTAACAGTGGTTATCTTTTCTTGTTATGCAATGTGATTTATGTGGCACCAAACATTGAAGGTTTCTGGAAATTTCAGTTAGTGCAAAATGTGGCTGGCCATTTGCTAACAGATGCAAGATATTCAAGTTTATTATATAAGCTCAGTTTATGGATCTGATATTGATCTCCTAGGTATAAGAGACATTTACACTATGAATGTGCCCAGAATATATCTTCATTGCCATAAACTTGACTACACGTATGGCTGTCTTCTTTTGTATAACTCTCAGACTTTCCAAGTGTATCTGACTATTATGGAATTAATTGGTAAATATGGCAAAAAATATAACTTTATCACCAATCTTGGCTTATTAATTAATAAATAATTTGTTGACATTGCCTTTAATTTGTTTATTGATTTGTCAAATTTATATGACTACCATCTCACATGAAGTGACTCTGAGTATCATACAATAAAACCAATAGTTCTAAATTGTTTTACAGGATAGATGCAGCTGCTGGAGATGCAGTAGCCTTGGCAAATGGCCAGAAGGCCAAAGTCATTGGAAGAAGCAGTGTGCAAATTCCATACCTGGAAACAAGATTCAATGATGTTTTGTGTGTGCCTGAAATGGAGCATAATTTGCTGATTGCCTCTAGTTTAGTCAAGCAAGGATTTGAGACCACATTTGTAAATGGGGAATGTTTCATAAAGCAAAATGGGATAATATTTGCAAAGGGCATAAAGCAAAATAACCATTATGTGTTGCAGGGACAAAATATTCATTGTGCACAAACGTGTCAATGTGGCAAAAATAGTTCATCTATTGCACAGAAAGCTTGGTCATGCCAGCTACAAAGTTGTTCAAAAGATGAAACAGTTTGCAGAGGGTTGCATGTAAAGGGATATAAGGCATACTTGGATTGTGCAGTATGCAAAACATCAAAGTTCAAAGCATTCCCATAAGCAAGAGTAGCACAAGGCAGACAACAAGAGCTCTAGAGCTGGTACATGCAGATTTAGTTGGGCCAATGCAAGCCAGTTTGGAGGAGCAAAATATGCACTGGTCTTTGTAGATGACTATAGCAGGTTTGGGTTCTGCTAATTACTAAAGAATAAAATAGAGGTGCTACAGCTTGGGGAAAAATTTGGATATGGAATTGATTTAGAGAAAAGGCAAAAATTGTGGTCTCAAAATTATAAAATGACAATGTCAACTGCTTATAAAGAAAATTTGTATAAGATGTTTTACAGGTGGCATCTACCCCCCGATGAGAATTGCGAGAATGTTTAAGAACAAATCAGATAAATGTTGAAAATGTCATCATATGCCTGGTTCATATTACCATATGTGGTGGAGGTGTCTGAATGCAAAAAAATATTGGACTAAAATCCACACATGGTTGGAAAAAATGATAAAACAACACATAGATTTTAAACCAGAGATATTTTTACTGGGAATTATACCGGAAATATACAATAAAGAATTGAAATATTTGATTGTAAATGTTTTAACAGTGGCTAGAATTGTATTTGCTAAGAATTGGAAAAATGAAAAAATACCTATGCAGTAGGAAGTTATTAAGAAAATTATGGACTGTGCTGAAATGAGTAAATTGACATTTGAAATTAGAGAACAAGAAGATAAACAATTTTATATGATATGGGACTTATTTTATCAATGGTTAGATAAAAAGACATGGTAATGAAATAGACTAGGAAATTTTATAATAGACTAATAGATTGATATAGAACATATTACAAAAATATATAACCATTGGACGAATGCATAATATGAATGTATAATAAAATCTAGAATATCTTGTATAAAATGATGGAATAATAGTTTAGTCAAATGAATGATTAATAACTGATAAATATATAAGCATATGTTAGATTGACAATGTGAAAACCTATACAACCTATGAGTAAGGACCATGAAAGGATAGCACAAAAGATTTGTAACCAACTGACACACTGTATGTATATAACTGGAAGATGGTTTTATGTTTTGTCTGTATATGTTTGTCTTAAAAAATAAAAAAAATATAAAAAAATAGAGGTGCTATAGAAATTTAAGCAATGGATAAGCTTCATAGAAAGAAGGTATAAATGACAGGTATGTCTACTGCAAACTGACAGAGATTCAGAATTCATGTCAACAAGTTTTTAACGGTGGTTGGGATAGTTAGGAATAAAACTCAGACGCACAAACACAGCAGCTTTGAATGGTGTTGCTGAGAGAGTGGAATCTTCAAACCATGAAGGACTCACTGCTAGAGGATTCAGGTCCGAGCAGGTCATATTGGGATGAAGCCATGTTGACTGCCAATTATTGTGGCAGTTCCTCCATAAACAATACTCCATATGCAGTGCTATATGGGAGGAAACCATCTCTGGGAGATTTAAGGGTGTTTGGAAGCAATGCATGAGTGCATATTCCAAAAGCAATTAGAAGAAAGGGACAACCAAAGGCTAGAGAGCTCAGGTTTATGGGCTATGTCTTGGCTCAAAGGACTATCACTTTGGTGATGGGAGCAAAATAATAGTGATTTCAAGATCTGCTAGCTTTGCAGAGCAAAATTGGAACAGAATTGATGCCAATTTCTGGAATGATCCACTTAGTGATGGTAACTCACTTAGTGACAGTAACTCACTTAGTGATAGTATCAGCATTGAGGGAGAAGAAGCTGAACAAGAAGCAAGGTTAGTGGCACAACGGTTTTCAGAGATGAAAAATGTCCACTATGATTTACGCCAACTGTAAAGAGTGAGAGAGTTAGACTGGCACTAGCATTGGCAGCTGCACTTGGCCATAAAATGTGGCATTTTGATATAACCACTGCATTCCTCAATGCAGAATTAGAGGAAGAAATTTACATGGTTCAAGCACCAGGGTATGAAAGTAAAAAGCTTAACACAGTGTATAAATTGAACAAGGCCATTTATGTGCTGAAGCAGTCAGCCAGGAATTGGAATATATGTCTAGATAAGGCATTGAAATGTGTTGGGTTCAAGAGTTGTAAGGCTGATGGTTGCATATACACTGCAAGTTACAAGGTAGGAATTGCCAACTATTAGCATTTGTGGATGATCTTTGCTTCATTGCAAAGGATGTATCACAAGTAAATGAATTTGCTAATAAGGTGCAGAAGAAATTTGAATTAAAGAATTTGGAAGAAATAAAAAAAATCTCGGTGTAGAGATACAAAGAACTGAGAAAGGTGGTTATATTCTCAGTCAAAAAAGAAAAATTGAACAATTGTTGGACAGATATAACATGAAAGATTGTAATACTGCTCCAACACCTATGAGTACAGATTTTCATTTTATGAGGACAAAAGTAAAGCCTATGATCAAGAGATATATCAGTCAGCAATAGGGAGCCTGTTATATCTATCACAGTGGTCCAGACCAGACATAGCTTGCGCAGTAAGCATTTTGAGTCGCTTTACTGCTGCACCAACGCAATTGCATTGGATGGGTGTAAAAAGGATTCTCAGGTATTTGAAGGGAACTGTGATTTTGGGTCTTCAAATATAACTCACTGACGAATTAAAATTGAAATGCTGTGTTGATAGTGATTATGCAAATGTTGTAAATACCAGACAATCCAACTCTGGCATTGTGATATTGTTTGGAGGGGCTTTAATTGGTTGGGAGTCCAGAAAGAAAGAAATTGTAACCATTTCTATTGCGAAGGCAGAATTTATTGCTTTGTCTGAACTTTGTTCAGTGGTAACTTGGTATGTAGAACACTAACAGGATTTAAATGTATAGGTAAATGACACTGTATTAGTCTATGAGGACAACGCTGCCTGCATTAAAATGGCAACAGGTGACAGAGTAAAAAATAGAAGCAAGCATATGGACATTAAATATTGTAATGTAAGAGAAGTCATCGAAGATAAATTGATTAGCTTCCTTCACTGTGCTTCAGAGGACAATCTAGCCGACATAATGACCAAGCCATTGAGTTGAGTATACCATGGGAAGAATATAAGTTAATTGGATTTGTGTCCCTTCCAGTATGAAAGGAGGAGTGTTGGAGTATATTCATTAACTGGCAGAGACATGGTTAACAAAGTAAGCATGGCAACAGACCAGCCAACGGGAGCTGACAGCCTGGATGTGGTTTGGTTTTATGTGCTTTGCTGAGAATTGAAAGTGAAACTAGCTTGCTTGCTTGCTGAAACTGATATTTGCTCTGAGCTGCTGCTGCTGCTTGTGTTTTTGCTTATGCTACATTGAAAGAATCTACAAATGGTATTGTACATTTACTTATTATGTATATAAAGAAGTTAATGATCCTGCTGAATCAGTCATCTGTATGTTTCTGGACTTGAATTTCTGCTGCTAACAGAATTCCTGCATTTTGCCCTGTTATATTAAACTCATACCCAGCCCCCTTAATGACCCTCAAGTCACACTCTCCAATCCACTTCCATTCTGAACTCCCACCAAGTCCGGTCACTTCCTTCCAAACTCCAGTGACTCGGCCTTGGGTTCTGATGAAATAATGTTGTTGTGGCTATCCTTCCTTCTCACCTTACTTTCATTCCATGGTTACTCATCCTCCCTTGTGGCAGCCCCAAATTCGATTCAAGATGGATGGGGGCTGACAGCACAGTGATAATTTTCAGTGCAAAATATTTACAAATTAGAAATATAAAAACAAATAAGGAGAGGAAATATAATGGAATGAAGGATGATTCAATTTGCTTCCAATTTCATAATTCAGAAAAATAAAGTGATATAGTAGTAATCAGCATTCAAAGATTATCCTGTTTATCTAAGCATTTTTTCAACCATTTAGGATATTTACAAAATATTTGATTTTGAAATGATTTTGTTGCAGTTGTTTTGTTCACAAAATGTTTTATACTGTTTCAGGAATTGCCAATAGTGTTAATTTCACTTTTTCTAACATTTGATTTTTTTAAAAAAAAAATGAACTGAACTTTTAATTGGTAATATTTATGAAGAAATATGTTAATTTAATAATGTTCAAAATGTCCAGTTGAAACCACCTTTCAATTTTGTAAATGCAAATTCCATTTGTATTTTATAGATGTAGTACTTTGAGAACCATATACAGATGAGGAGAAAAAATATTAATGAAAAAGAAATAGATCCGAAGATGGCAATGGTTACAGATTCTTTAGTTTCAACACCTCTTGAATGTGTGACTAATTCACACAGTGAAGAACATTAAAACGTTTCTATCCTATGATCCATGTTTTCTATACCTTGAGTTAACAAATACTTAAAGGTAATCTTTAGTAAGGGGAAGAATTAAACAACGTCAAGTGCAGTAACCAATCTGGAAAATACAGAAACAATAAACTTTGTCTCAGAAGCAGTAAAACTCTTTTAAGGTGAAGGAATCAAGCCTTTTCCTTTATAGTGCACTGTTTTACATATAGAAGGATTTAAGAGCTTTAGAGGCACCTCAAACTAAATTTATAAGAGCTGTGCTTCATGTCTCTGTTGTATGTCAAATGCTTTTTTGCATCTGCAAGCCAATCTTTCCTCTTTAGAAGCATATTTGAAAATTTGTTGGCTAAAATATTGGCTTAAATTAAATTGTGTAGGAAGTTCTCTTGTCCTCCTAATTTTCATTGGGGGATAGGAAACGTAGGCCCAGATTTTGCTATACTCAATACTTGCTCTAATTGGGATATGAGAAAGTCATTGGAGATAAAACAGTGTTACTTGACTCTGAATTGCAGAAAGATCAAAGTCTTTCCCCATGGTGCTGTAGGGGCAGTTTATGCAAAAGACTGTCTCTCCTAACTACATTTCTAAATATTCTATTTTACATGGATGAAATTTCTTGTTTTTGTGCCATCTCAGGTTCTGAAGGGCAGGTATAACAGCATCCCCTTATACCAACATATCCCTATACGATCACTCTCCCCTTGTCACAAATGATCAATCAAATCAGTCTCTCATGTTTTTCTGCATTGTCCCCATATCAATTTTGCTGCTCTGCTGTAATAGTGCTTCTGCCAGTTAACTGTTGCATGGGCCCAATACATGTTATCTGCTAATAAATCTCTCATCTGAATTGAGTTCGGAAATTGCTGAGTTCTGTTCAGTAGCATTTGCTGTATGGAGAATATTGCTATTTAATTAAGTATTGCTATATGATCTATGAATTATTTTATCTTTCTTTGTTAGTATTCATTTAAGTTTTATTTTTACTTTGTCATAGCTTAGGGCTTTGAATTCTAATATATGTGTATAATTTGTGTGTGTGTGTGTGTATGTATGTGTATGTATATATATGTGTGTGTGTGTGCGTGTATACATACATACATACATACATACATACATAAATACATACATACATACATACATGCATACATACATATATATATTTCATGACATAAAATAAAATAAAATGGTTAGGAAAATAAAATGGTAAGGAAAATGTATACAAACTATTTGTATTTGCATCTATTTGTTCCCAATCAATGTACACATTCATTCACACATAACAATCCAGAGAGTCTTTCACTAAATACCTGGGTTAAATTGGAATATATTATTTATAACAGAATAACAGAGTTGGAAGGGACCTTGGGGGTCTTCTAGTCTAACTCCCTGCTCAAGCAGAAAATTCTATACCATTTCAGACAAATTTAATCCAATCCAGTCCCTTTAATTTAATTCCAACAATATTAGATTATCATTTATTAAAATCTAATGTGTATTGGCATATTATTTTGTAAAATTATATACTTATTTAGAATATTGTTTTATTGAGTTTTCTAAGAATAAAAGCAATGGTGTTCTCAAGCCACCATCCCATTTCAATAACTGACAAAAAGTATTTTAACTTGACCTTGAAGACTGTTGGATACTCTGGTTGATTTAAAATACAATTTCTACAGTAGTAATCCTTATGAGACATATGGAATGGATTTCATGTCTTCTGAAACAACTTGGGTTTTAGAGCATAATTCAAAAGGGTGTATTAACCTTTAAGCATCCATATGCTGTAGTTTGAAACCTAGATATTGTAGGAGTTACATATTCCTGAATGACGGTCCTTGAGGATTATAGTCATTCTTGGAAGAATCTTCTCAGGATTCTTTCATAATGACTAAAATGATGGGGTTTTTTGGGTCTAAGCATTTATCATTGAAATTTTCTCCCTATCAGGCTTGTCTATTAACTTTTTGTAAATGACATTTTTATTTGCTCAGGAGTTTATACACTTGAAATATGTGTTATATTTTCTTTCAATCTTTCTGGGGTCTCCGAACCAAAAGGCAGAATCATGTTATTTATTTATTTATATAAATAAAATAAGTGAAAAGCTAATACCACATGTAGACTTACTAAGAGATTTCTCCTTCGGGAAAGCATATGCTAAAGCAGTTTTGCTGTAAAATGATATTGTGGAGGAAGATGATATTTAAAATAAATTAAATAATAGTCTGGTTTTCATCTGAGAGTGCTTTATCTTTTTTTCATGTATTACAATTTTGTGAGAACAAAATAATGTAATGGAAGCCACAGGATTAGTTTGGCTCCATTCTCTGAAAATTCTCTGATATGCAAGAAAGAAGATTTTCCTTGAAGAATATACTTCAACAGACTTTGCAACAAGATTAATTCTAGGGATTTTATTTGTTATTAAGTCACATTAGCAAGAGGTGTTTGCCATATATGTCATACCAAATAAAATGTGGAAAGCAAATATGAAAAACAGAAGATGAAAAAGCAGTGGTATTCATTTTTCTGTTTCTTCATGATAGTGGATAACTCAAAGCTTCTATGACTATCAAGTTTTGCTCAATCACTGGTGTCTGCTCTAAACAGCCGAGAACAGCAACTAAATCAGAAACCTTTTTGTCCAAATAAACTGTTGAATTTTGATCTTGGTCATTTGATTTAGAACTATCTATTTAAATGGCTGCTGTTGCTGGTGGTGGAAGGAATTATTTGGCTGTGAGTATTGCACAGAGAACCCAAATAAAATGAAATTTCTTCCTGATGGCATAGATTTAAGATTTCCTATACACAGAATACTTCATTTGGATGAAACAGTTGAAGAGGTTTTGTAGCTTTTCTTTCCTGTGAACCGCTATTATACCTGCACAGTTAAGTTAACTTCTAACATGATGTGGGCAATCACTCAGGGACTTGAAGGATTTAGAATAAACTGTCAAAAATTGCTTCTTCTTTAGGGCAATCCTTTTGCAAGCAAAAAGGACGGCCCACATTATTTATTTATTGGATTTAATTCTGCTTTTATTACTTTGAAAAATAATTCAAGCTGCTGAATGTGCATAATACTTCTGCCTGCTTCTATTAATAATAGGCCTGTGAGGTGAATTGGAATGAGGGAGAGTGACTGGCCCAAAATCACACAGCTGATTTTTCATGCCTAAAGCAGGATTAGAACTACTAATCTCCTATATTCTAGGCCAACACCTTAGCCATTACATCAAACTGACTCTAAGATAAATTCTTAACAACGTTTAAAGTACATGAGTACATAAACTACATAACCCTAACCCTAAAGTTTAGAAAACATTTTTATTCATGTTAGTTATAATTACTTTCTTTACTTGTAGAATTCATTTCCCACATGAATTTAAGGCATTGAATGAAAATAATTTAATAAATTCCAACATTCTCTAGTCTAACTCATCTGCAGAAATAGTTATTTCAGATATTTATTCCCACTGTCTATGTAATTGAATGCGGGGACACCAGTACACTTTAGCAGCAGTCACCAACCGGTGGGCCGTGGAAAAATTTTGGTGGGCCACAGAAGAAATAACCCCCAAAAGCAAATTAATCTGGGCCATGCGGTTCTCGCGCCTCCCGGCTCTTCGAGGGACCTCGGAGTCAGGTCCCTGAGATGCACATGCCAACCAAGTCCCACACAAGGCGGCGGCAGCAACAACAGTCCCCCCCCCGCTGTCAGCTCTTCCCCATTAGTTCTCTAGCTTTGAATTGCTCCCGCCTCTCTTTCCTTCCCCCTTCCCCCCTGCGCTCATGTGCAGGCAGGCAAGGAAAGGGAGATGGAACCATGCACAGCTCTCAGCTCTTCCAGCCCTCCCTGCTTCTCCCAACATCGAAGCCTCGGAGATGCAGGCAAAGTCGCCACAGTGCTAGCGCTCTGAGTTGCCTTAGCATGTTCGAATCACCCTACCCAGAGAAGGAGGTGCTGGAGGAGAAGACTGTAGTGGAGAAGCAAGCAACTCAGGGCTCTACTGCTGCAGTGGCTTTGCCTGCATGTCCAAGGCTTCGATGTTGGGAGAGGCAGCGAGGGATGGAAAAGTGGAGAGCTGTGCACGGCTCCAGCTACCTTTCCTTGGCTGCCTGCATGCGGGAATGGGGGGGTGGAAAGGGGGAAGGAAAGAGAGAGAGCAATTCAAAACTAGAGAACTAATGGGGAGAGCTAACAGCGGGTGCCAGGGGAGGGGACTGTTGTTGCTGCTGCCTGCCATGTGTGGGACTTGGTTGGCTCGTGCATCTCAGGGACCTAACTCCAAGGGTCTCTTGAAGAGCTGGGAGGCACAAGAATTGTGAGTGGGAGCATTTGGTGATTTCGAAGGACTCCTAGAATGCGGTAGATTGGCATTTAGTAGGTCTCTGTGAAAGAGTGATTTGTGTGCCAAGCCATCGAGGTCCCCAACCCACAACAAACAACAGGGGAGGGAACTCTGGCAGCAGGAGTATACATCATGCAAGATGCAGACAGTGAAGAAGATGATCTGATAGTAAATGGAGCCATTCTACCTTTTAAAATTGAAAGGACATTAACTGTTATATGCACAGGCTTAGAAGGGCCCATAGATCCTTCAATGACACTACCAGTCATTGACACTGGTAGTTCATGGTGCCTTATCAGTCCTGAGACTGTGCGTAGGCTAGGAATGGAAACTAAAATGTTAACTACCCCCATTCGATTCCAACAAGTAGATGGATCCATGATAGGGGGAAGTCCAGCTATGCAAGACACTGAAAGAGTAAAGCTAACCAAAGGGGAACACTGGGACTTAATCTGATTCATAGTAGTCCCAATCAGTAATCCTGGGTCTCACCTGGCTAGACAAATAGTGGTCAAATTTAAGCTGGGAGGGTGGCTATAGGAGAATCAAATTAGCATTTGGTCCTGAGCCACCTCCTCAGGACAGATAACAGCCAAATTGTCAGCCCGAAAATTTAAAAAAGCCACAAGGATAGAACAGTATCATTGGCTGATCACTCCCCAGGGATTCCCAAAATCCCAATCCAGTACTGTGATCTGATTCAAGTTTTTAGTGAGGAACAATGCAATGTGCTACCCCGCCCCCCATCGCAACACTGACTGTGCCATATAGTTTATAGAGGGGGCAAAATTACCAAACCAAAAATGTACTCTATGACTCCTAAGGAAATGAAGGCGCGACAGAGCTACATAGACACAAACCTGGCCAGAGGGTTCATCCAACCTGAAAATCCAGAGTGGCTTACCCCGTACTCTTTAAAGAAAAAAAATTCACTTATGAATACACTTATGTGTGGATTTCAAATCTCTGAACGCTTAGAGTATCCACAACATATACCCCCTACCACTCATGAAAGACATTTTAGGGCACTTCGCAAAAGGCAAAGTGTTTACTAAATTAGATCTCCGTGATGCGTATTACTGAATCCGCATCAGAGAAGGAGATGAATGGAAGGCTGCTTTCAACACCCCCTTGGGCAGAGTAATGCCATTTGGATTACAAGGAGCCCCAGGGGTATTCATAAATGAAGTTTTACATCAATATTTGTATAAAGGGATTCTGGTCTATTTTGATGACATTCTTATTTACAATGAAACTCTAGAAGAACACATCAAGTTAGTGAGAAAAATATTAAAAAGACTTTTAGATGCAAAGCTGTGTGTAAAGCTATCCAAATGCAAATTCCATAAAGAGTCATTGGATTATCTTGGCTATTGCATTTCAATCAGGGAATAGAAATGGATCCAGCTAAAGTGAAAGCTGTCCTGGATTGGCAACCCCCCCAAAATCGCAAACAGCTGCAAAGCTTCCTGGGATTTGCAAACTTCTACCAGCAATTTATCCTCTCATTTGCAGAGATTGCATTACCGATAACCAAACTATTGAAAACTGGGAGGGGGTGGGAACCAAGGCAAAACCTGGACAACCCCTAAAATTGACTCTAGAATGCCAAAAAGCTTTTGAATTGTTTTTTTTTTTTGTAATTTTTTTTTGAGTTTTCACATAAAGAAAAGAAATACAATTAAAACATCTTTTTTGAAAGCAGCATAATCCCGGGTTACATTTCTTCGTACAGACACAAATTCAGGTTCATGCTCATTTTTATATTCTATTCCATATCATATTACAATTTTACATTTTGTACACAATTTGTGCTCCAAATTTCCCCCAAACGCTCCCATGTTACTGACAAGTCCCTGAGCAGGGTGATAATAAACCCTCATACTAACCTCAAGCAGTTGCAATTAGTCCAGCCCAGCGCTGTCTGCACAAAGGCTGCACAGCAATAAATCACAAATGTATTTGGTAAAACAAGAACAAAGCAAGAAATTCAGGGAGCAAAATATCCAGATAATCAGTCCAGAACTCCACACAGGAATGTAAGGATACTTGGCACATTCAAACATCAGCACACAATACTTTTGGAACTCAGCGTTTGTTCTCAACAAATGCCCCTCCCCACAACATCTCCTTAAGTCTCATTCCCCAAGTGTGCCTGGTGAAACTGGGTGGGGCACTCTCCTCATGAGTGGCCTGCTCCATCTGAGCTGATCCCGTCTTCTCTGCACTCTCCAAGCCTTTGCATCAGTTCTTGCCCCTCTTCTAAGCTCTTTTCCTACCTGCCTGCAGGCCTAACTAATTCCGAAAAGTCTTGCCTGGATTGACTCTGACCTGACTTCTTTTCTCCTTTCATTCAATTGTGTCCAATTCTCATACTGGACAATTCCTGCAGTTTTCTTTGCAAGGTTTTTCAGATGCTTTCTGCCATTACAAATTCTTTCTAGAGCTGAGAGAAAGTCACCCAGCTGGCTTCTTGCCTAAGGCCAGTCTAGAACCCATAGTCTAGTACTGGTTTCTAGCCTAACCATTACACCAAACTGGCTCTCAGATTTGATGGCCATAAGTATATGTAATTATTAGTTTATTGCTCCTGTAGGGCTAGTACAGTAATCCATGACAGACCTTTGAAGAAAACCTTAATGACAGATTATTGTTATGGCTTGATTAAATCTTGTCAAAATTACTCATTTAGGATTTCCATTGTTAAACTTAAATTTCAGCTTGCATTCAGGGACAAATAAGAACAGAAACTTTAAGGGCTCACTTTTTTTTAAAGTTAAGAAGGAAGTCAAAATTTGTCTCATGCCGAAGAGCTGTTTTCCCACTCTTAATTAGAGAAGCTGGTCTTATATTCTACCATATTTGATCCTGGCAGATTTAATTTTTTTCCAGTTCTGTAATGTTAAAGTAGAGAAGGAATACAATGCTGGGATACTTCTCCTTTCAAATTAAATTTCTATGTGTAACCGTGGTAATGCAAAATTGGATTTTTGATTCATGTATCAATATTTGAAATTATGTCAATCTATTTTTTAATTCAGTATGTATAATTCATGCTGTTCTTTTTTTTTCTTTTATTTTCTGATACATTCAAATTGTTGAACTGCAAAATGTCCTAAGAACAAATTACACACAAAAGACTAGTTACAAGCTTTTAAGACTGGGGGGCTCGGACAGCATTGACTTATGTCCTTGTACCCTTGAAAATAGACCACATTTGACTGCCTTTGAAGGCGATTCCTTTAAAATTCAGTAGTCTGTCTTCTAAATGGAGATAGCAGAATTATCATTTTTATCACCTGGCTAAACTTTCTGCATTATTGTATTTTATTTTGCACACTGCTAAGAAAAAAAATGTGATTTTTCTTTATGCTTTCCTATAAAAGCATCAATCAATTAAAGAATCAATGTGCTGTTGATTAGCTTTGCAGTCCTGCATGACTTGTCAATCTAAGTACCTAAAAAGCTATTTGTTTTGAGTTGCAATCTCAGACTCTGGGGGATAATGTACTGAAGATCCTACTCCTTGTGAAGGCACAGGATGCCAATGATGTACCCTTTTGGTGGTTGCCCTAGTTATTTTCCACCCGAGATAATGAATATTCCAACTGAAAAAAAAAGATAAAAGGTATTAAGGCCTGATGGTAGAAAGGTTGTATCTAATTAATTAGTTAGGCTGCTTTACTATTTTTACAATTTTTATTTCTGGTCATATTCATTTTTAAACAATAGCAAACCACCTGTAATTTTATAAATGCATGAATTAATGAATGATTGAATGCATGTCAGGAATTAAGATATATGTGATCCATGCATTTATAATGGAGAAAAAAAACCTAGACTAGCTTCTGGATTTCTTCTCATATTAGTTCATATCTTGATCTTTATTCTATTTACTTCTTCACCTCAATAGAAGTAGGAATGTTACAGAAGGATTCAGTGTTAACCACTTTATGATATTACATAATTTCAGGATTTCACTTTTGAAATTATCAAAATTTTTACTTTTTAAATTATCAACAACTCAGTTGATTTTAATGCCATTTGTTCAGTGATTCCATTTGTGTCTCTTAAGAAGGAAACAGCACTGGGCACTTCACTTGGGTTATTTACCAATTTATTTTTCTTTAGCTTAACTTTGAACTTATGAAGAGTTTGTGATCTATTCCACAATCAACACCTGGCCATTATTGAGCTCATTTACCTTTGTGTAGTCAGTTTCATTTCTGTGTACTCCCATCTGGTGATATCCATGTATAGAAGTGTCATTTTGAAGTCAGTCATGTTGAAGTCAGTGTTAGATATGAAGAAATAATGGGAATGGCAGAAACTGATGTCACTCTCCCCTTCATATAACTCAACTATACATTACAGTCTCCAACCACAAAGGCACATTCTACTTGCCAGTTCACTTGATTTCATATTAAATGTAACCATAAAATTGGTCAAATTCCTTTTCATCTGGATCACTTGTTAGACCAGACGCTTGGATAATTGTCCTATTCAAGGATTGTTTGAAATCTAATTTATACTGTTCAGTCATTGACTGCATTCTACCAAAGAACAGTCTTTGCAGAGTAGCAAAAAGAAGTAACTCTGAAAAGTTAAGGAATCAGTTCTCAACAAATGAACCAGCAAACATGTGGAAAACTCTTAAAAACATCACTGGCTACAGCAAATCTCCTTCCCAGGCAGAAACTAGCAGATGACCTGGATGTATTTTACTGCAGGTTTGAAAAGAAACTCCAGCCACCTATCTCCACAACCCCCATTTCAAACAAACCAACAGCCAAGCCTCCTACAACTGGACCCAACCCATTGGGTTCACAACCTCTCATGATCACAGAAAAAGAAGTGCAAGATCTATTTCACAGACAAAAGCCAGGAAAATCACCAGGGCCAGACAAGATAATTCCTTGCTTAAAAGTCTGTGCTGACCAATTGGCCCCCATCTTCACCCATATCTTCAATAGATCACTAGATCTATCTTCCTTCCTGCTTCAAACACTCTACTATCATCCCAGTGCCAAAGAAGCCCCCATCAAGGAACTGAATGACTATAGACCAGTTGCTCTAACATCTGTAGTTACGAAAATCTTGAAAGGCTTGTGCTGTCCCTTCTAAAAACCACCACGGATCCGCTGTTAGATCCCATGGAGTTTGCATACTGAGCAAATAGATTGACAGATGATGCTGTTAATATGGCTCTGTATTACATCCTACAACAACGAATCTCCAAATACGTATGCAAGGGTCCTCTTTGTAGACTTCAGTTCAGCATTCAATACCATCAGTCCAGACATTCTCCATAGAGCTGCTACGAGCGTCCAGAATGAGAGGTGCTCCAGTCTCGGCTCTCACAGGCTGAGCTTGAATTGAGGAACGCTCCTCCCCATCACGTGGTCCTCGTAGCATTCCCCAGTTTTAGCTCAGCCTCGAGACAGTCAGGCTGTGTTTCTACTTAGCTCTTGGCCGATTCAGGTTTTTCCATAGGACTTCTATTCAGGTTGGAACCTTAATTTCTTATTTCTGCGCAGTTGCCCTGGGGTCTTCAGCTCCCTATGGGAGTTTTCCCCCATTCTGGGAAAGGGAGGGAAGCTTTAATTGTTTTTCCTTGGGCAAGTTTCCAGCGCTTCGAGTTGCTGGCGCCCCCCCCACCCCCCCACCCCTCGCCTACTGCTTCGTTCGCTCTACCGCTGAGCGCCGCTTTCATTCCTGCCTCCTTTCGGTGTTCCCCCTCCCACTGAACGCCTATAATTAAAAGCTAGGGGAGATAATCACCCCCTGCTCCTCCCGTTCTTTTGGGGCCTCTCAGGCCTCTTCATCTCTGGGAGAGTACCGCCGCTGATAGCCCCTCGTGCAACTCGCGGCCGCCATTTTGGGTGTGGCCTTGTGGCATCCGCCATTTTGGATGCGGCCGCATGGCCGACCGCCATTTTGGGGCCTTGTCTAACAGTTTTTTTCCAGGCTGCGTTGATACAATCTCTCACTAAGCAGCTTCCCAGGGACTGCTTAAAGTTCTAGCTCGTTCCCTCAAGGCTCTTCGAGGGTTCCCGAGCGTCTATAAGGTCCGTTGGCTCCGCAGCCTCCTCAGCTGGCGATGTAGCAGCATTCACCTTCCCCCCCCCCGGTTTTCGTCTGGGGGATAACTGCTGTAGGCCATTATATTACTCACAGACCTGGCGTTCTTTCAGCTAACAAAGCAATGAGACTGATTGGGCTTAGTCCCAGCTTCTTTATATAAACTCTGTTTCAGGCAAACAAGGAGAGTCATTATGGTTTAATGATGTACTCAATGGAATAAAAAAAAAAAAAAAACCAGAACAATCACAAGGATTGAATAAAAAAATTTTCATTAAAAGGGGGTTGTGAAACAACCGTTGTGATACCCGGCCTTGGTGTAGGTCGCACCCAGACGAGCCAACCGTCTTATACTAACTTAAATAAATTTTTTTTCCAGCTTCTTCTAGATGGCAGATGACAATTCTTCACGTGGCCCTTCTCTGAAGGCCAAATCCAAACTCATTACCTGCGCAAACAGGCACAGGAGACCTCCAAAGCCTCCCAGAAGGATGCCCTCAGACGCCACAAGGCACTAGAGAGGGAAATAGACAGGCGGTCTAGAGATTCCAGCTCCATGTCTCTGGCCCCTCCTCCTGCCACTCCCTCAACCTCCTCTCAACCTCCTCCCCCCTCCTCACCTGTTCAATCCTCAGCCTCGCTGCCTAGGCAAGCTCCTGAAGCTACTTTCACCCCCACTGCTGCTGGCCTGCGCCAGGAGGAACCACAGGAACATCCCATGGCTGAAATCCCTGAGAATATGAGATCATGGATGGAGTTTGCCATCCACCAGGGAATCGCGCAAGGGCTCCAGCAGATGGCCGGTCTGGCCCCTTGGCCTGTGGCCCCTGAAATCCAGGTTCCATCCATCAGATCGCTCTCCAGGTCGGATGCTTCGCATGGTTAGGTACTATCCCAGAGGGAATTGCCTCTCTCTCTTGGGGTAGAGGAGGAGGAGCAGGAGCACGGGGACCCTACCCAGTTTGGGGAAGAGGAGGACCTTGACTTGGGGTCCATCATCTACAGCGAACCCTTCTCGGGGGCAGACCCAATGGAGGGGGAGATGTCAGAGGATGAAGGCCTCACCCCGGACCAGCCCACCTTTGTGGGGTTGTTTAAACCGCACCTGTTCAGGTCAATCCTTTTCAAGGCCAAAATCATCTCTGGCCTGACCTCCCACCCCCCACCTGAGCCTGTAGCCTCGGGGGGCCCCCACGACTCCATTTTCAGTCAGCCTGTGGTAGAGACCGACGTCATTCCGGTCCCCCCTATCTTTTCTGATCTGGTTTCCAGACAACTGGCCTCTACGGGGGCGTCTCCGGCCCCCTCCAGTCAGGACAAACGTTTCTTCAACCTTGACCCTGATTTTTCTCTCCTGCTAGATCCCCCCTCTGTTGACGAACCCATCGTGGGTCTGGCTTCCTCCTCGACCCCTAGCGATGCCTTAGAGGCCCTGAAACCAGAGGACAAGCGAGCCGAGCTAGCCCTGCGCCGTGCCCACCAATCCGACGCCTGGGCTATTAGAGCGGCCACGGCCGCGTCCTTTTTCACCAGATCCTCAATCAGGTGGCTCCGACAGCTTAAGAAACATGTCCCCGCGTCCAATCTCAGGGCGCATCAGGACATCGCAAAGCTCACGGCCGCGGCCGAGTTCTCGGCCGATGCTACTTATCAGGCTGTGAAATTCTCCACCAGAGCCATACCCTCTCAGGTCACTGCTTGCCGCTTGCTTTGGCTCCGCCACTGGCAAGCAGACGTCAAAAACAAGGTGAAATTGGCATCCGCTCCCATTTCGGGAGGTAAATTGTTTGGCCCGGTCCTTGACCCCTTACTGGTTGAGAGCCGCAACAAGTGCAAATACCTTCCCTCACTTTTTCGGAGGTCTGACCCCAGAGCCCCCGCCTCCTTTCGACGAGGTTCCTTTCGGCCCTCCTTCCAGGCCTCTTTCCCCACTAGGTACCTTCAATCTCCCTCCTACAGACCCCCTCCACCACGAGACCGGGCAGATTCAACCGAGAGGTCCAGAAGGGGTGGTCCCTATAAAAGGCCCTTCCGGGGATATGGGAACAGGCACTTCCGCCGCTCAAGATAACTCAACCTTTCCCCCCCCATCGGCGGCCGCCTCAAGTACTTTGCCAGCCGATGGGAGACCACCACTACTGATGCATGGGTCAGGGACACGGTCCGTTTCGGCCTTGCCCTTGAATTCCAGTCCCCCCCTCCTGATTTTTTCATGTCCTCCCCCCTTTCCAAGAACCCTGCTAAGCGGGCCCTCATGGACGCCGCCATCAATCATCTCCTCGACATAAAGGCTATCCAACCCGTTCCCGCAGCTCAGCGGGGACGAGGGTTTTATTCCCATTTGTTTGTAGTGCCCAAACACTCGGGTGGTTGGAGGGCTATCTTAGACTTAAAAAGGCAGAATCGCTTCCTACCCCCCGTAAATTCAAAATGCACACCTTGCAATCAATACTCCTGGGAACCCGACAAGGGGACTGGCTCACCTCAATTGACCTCTCAGAGGCATACTTGCACATTGCAATCCGGCCCTCCCACTACAAGTTTCTGCGGTTTTCCTATAATAAACAGCATTTCCAGTATGTCGCACTCCCCTTTGGTCTGTCCTCCGCTCCCAGGGTTTTCACCAAGGTCTTGGCGGCCCTGGCCGCCCACCAGAGATCCTTCACGGTCCGTCTCCACTGTTACCTGGATGACATCCTCATCCTGTCCTCCTCAAAAGATCAGGCTCAAAGAGACACCAGGCTCACCCTTACTGCCCTTCAGGATCATGGGTTCCTGATAAATTGGAAGAAAAGTCACCTTTCCCCTTCTACCCGGCTTACCCACTTGGGGGCAGTGATTGACACGGTTCGGGAGCTAGTTTTCCTGTCCCCGGACAGGTTTCTCAGCATTCAACAATCCATCAAGCACATCAGGCGGGCAAAAAAAGTGTCTCTGTTAGATTTGTCAAAACTGTTGGGGAAGCTGGTTTCATGTATCTCTGTTATCCCTTGGGCCCGTTTTCACACCAGGTCCCTTCAATGGTTCCTGCTCCCGCATCATCGTTCAGGAAGGAGCAACTCAAGACTCCCGGTCAAAGTCCCTCCAAGAGTCCTCACGTCCCTCCTTTGGTGGACCAGACCGGCCATCAACAAGGGCCACTACTTCAAGGAGCCCGACCGGCTGACCATCACCACAGACGCAAGCCTCTTCGGATGGGGAGCTCACGTCCACTCCCTCTCGTCCCAGGGCAAATGGTCGGCAACAGAACGACTCTGCAGCATAAATTGGCTGGAGCTCCACGCTGTCTACCTGGCGCTTCACAGTTTCCTACCTCAGGTACGCGGGGGCCACGTCCTGGTCCTTACAGACAATGTCACGGCAAAAGCCCATATCAACAGGCAAGGGGGAACCCAATAGATACGGCTCATGAGAGAGGCCGAACGCCTGTGCCGATGGGTGGATGCAAACCTGTCATCCATCAAGGCAGACCATATCTCGGGGGCTTTAAACATCCAGGCAGATTGGCTCAGGAGAGCCACCCTAGACCAAGCAGAATGGCATCTCCACCCGTCCCTATTCAGGGAGGCAGTCTCAATCTTCGGACTTCCCATGGTGGACCTCTTTGCATCCCCTCTCAACGCCCAGCTACCAAGGTTCTTCTCCAGGTACCCCTCTCACGGGGCGGAGAACCACAACGCCCTCCATTGCCCTTGGCCCCCAGGGCTCCTTTACGCCTTTCCCCCCCAACCCTTATCCCCAGGGTTATCCACAAACTGATCCTGGAACAAGCGGAAATTCTTCTGGTGGCCCCTTATTGGCCCAGATGTCCCTGGTTCACGGAGCTTCGCAACCTCTCGGTGGCCCCCCCGGAGGATCCCACCCGACAAGATCTCCCTGTCCCAGGGCCCTCTTACACACCCGAAACCCCAATGGCTCCAATTAGCCGTCTGGAGGTTGAGCAGGATCGCTTAAGGAGAGAAAACTTCTCCAACCAAGTCATAGACACTATCCTGGCAGCCAGACGGCCCTTGACCACGTGAATCTACAACGCCACGTGGGTCGCCTTTCGTAGTTGGTCTCACAAACTCCAGATCAATCCCCTCTCTCCCTCCATTGCTCAGGTCCTGGAATTTCTTCAGGAGGGCTTCAATAAGGGTCTATCCACTAACACCCTAAGACGGCAGGTCGCGGCCCCGGCAACCGTTGTTCCCTCCGATAGCGGGGTTCCCTCTCTCATCACCCCCTTATCCGGGCCTTCCTCAGGGCAGCTTTCAACCTGCATCCCCCGACTATACACCGCTATCCCACCTGGGATCTCAATAAGGTCCTTGTCTCTCTTACCAAGCCCCCCTTCGAACCCATCAGGGAGGCCTCCCTCCAGTTCCTGACCCTCAAAACTGTTTTTCTTGTGGCTATCACATCCGCTCGCCAGATCTCGGAGAAAGCAGCCCTCTCCATCAGACAGGACTTATGCGTGTTCCATTCAGATAGGGTCGTTCTCCGACCTGACCCCACTTTCCTACCAAAAATCAACTGAGCTTTCCACAGAGCTCAGCTCATCCTCCCGAACTTCTGTCCCAGACCCTCTTGGGAGAGGGAGAGACAGTGGCACACCCTTGATGTGAGGTGCGCCCTAAGGATCTACATCAGGCGCACCCAACCATTCCGGAAGTCAGAGGCCTTGTTTGTGTCCTTTCAGCCTAAGTCCCTTGGCCACAAAGTGACTCCTACCACTGTGGGCCATTGGATTAGGGCCGCCATCTCTAAGGCATACCAGGTACAGGCCCTACCTGTTCCCCCCGGCGTGACCGCGCACTCCACCAGAAGCGCGGCTACCTCTGCCGCATGGGCCACCCAAGCTTCAATAACTGACATCTGTAGGGCTGCCACCTGGGCATCCCCATCCCCTTTTATCAGGCATTACAAAATCGATGTATTCGCCTCGGCTGAGGCCTCTTTTGGCAGGCGGGTCCTTCAGCGGGTCCTTGAGGTTCCAGAGGAGATTCCGAACCAGACGGGATCCCGCCCGTAGGACTCGCCAAACTTTGGTATGTCCCATTCTGGACGCTCGTAGCAGCTCTATGGAGAAGGGGCGTTGGTTCTTACCTGATACGCTTCTTCTCGTAGAGCTGCGTAGAGCGTCCAGCCCCACCCATTTACCCGTCTGGTGGGGAATCTTGTTTCGGCCAATAGATTAGCTTTAGTTAGGATGAGAATAAGGCCTTTTCCTTCTCGTCTTCGCAAAACTGGGGAATGCTACGAGGACCACGTGATGGGGAGGAGCGTTCCTCAATTCAAGCTCAGCCTGTGAGAGCCGAGACTGGAACACCTCCCATTCTGGACACTCTATGCAGCTCTACGAGAAGAAGCGTATCAGGTAAGAACCAACGCCCCTTCTTCTAAGCTTCATAAGCTTCCTAACAGACAGGAAGCAACAGGTGAAGCTAGGCAGAATCATATCTGATACCTGTAAAATTAGCATAGCCCCCCCTCAAAGGCTGTGTGCTTTCTCCACTTCTCTTCTTCCTATGTACCAATGACTGCATCTCAAACGATCCATTTGTTAAAATACTGAAGTTTGCAGATGACACTACAATGATTGGTCTCATTTGAGACAACGACTAATCCGCATACAGACAGGAGGTTATACAACTTGCCTTGTGGTATAACCAGAATAATCTGGAACTGAATACACTCAAAACCATAGAAATAGTGGTAGACTTTAGAAGAAACCCTCCCATACTACCATGTCTTACAATACTACGCAACACAGTATCAACAGTAGAGACCTTCAGATTTCTAGGTTCTACTATATCACATGGCCTAAATGGATACCTAACATCAAAAACATCATCAAAAAAGCACAACAAAGAATGTTCTTTCTGCGTCAACTCAGAAAGCTCAAACTGCCCAAGGAACTGCTGATACAGTTCTACAGAAGAATTATTGAGTCTATCATCTGCACCTCTATAACTGTCTGGTTTGGTTCTGCAACCCAACAGGACAGATACAGACTTCAGAGGATAATTCGGACTGCAGAAAAAACAATTACTACCAACCTGCCTTCAATCAAGGACCTGTATAGTGCACGAGTCAAAAAGAAGGCTGTGAAAATATTTACAGATGCCTCACATTCTGGACATAAACTATTTCAACTCCCTCCCTCAAAACGATGCTGTAGAGCACTGCACACCAGAACAACTAGACACAAGAACAGTTTTTTTCCCAAAAGCCGTCACTCTGCTAAACAAATAATTCCCTCAATACTGTTCAACTATTACAAAGTCTGCACTACTATTACTGTTAATCTTCTCATCACTCCTTATCACTCATCCTCTCCCACTTGTGACTGTATGACTGTAACTTTTTCACTTGTATTGACTGTTGACTAGTATGATTTGATTGCTTATTGTACCCTATGACTATTATTAAGTGCTGTATCTTATGATTCTTGACTCTTGATGAATGTGTCTTTTCTTTTGTGTATACTGAGAGTATTTGCACCAAGACAAATTCTTTGGTTGTCCAACCACACTTGGCCAATAAAGAATTCTATTCTATTCTGTTACCAGCCCTTCAGGATGATGAGGTTAGAAACAGATTGCCAGATATCCTAAAGGCTTTAATCTAGCCATCCAATACATAGCATTAGTCCTTGAAGAGATCCTTAATTCTTCTTCAGTAGCATGTTATCTGATCTGCTGGCATTATATCATCAATCATTTTATAGTGTCTATTCATGCTTTTGTTTTTGTTTATAAAACACAGGCGCTGTCTTCTCTCATGCAATATGATGCCTTTGATAATGTCACTAAAATGATCATCTTCCTCCAGCATTGTTTTATATCACTGCTAGTCAATTAAGGTGCCTGCTTGTTTTAGCTTGGCAGCTGAGATGACCTTCATGCCTTGAGTGGCTCTGAGCATTCTTCCTCATCTCTTCCCACAATGAAGAGACAGCATAGAAGAATTTGAAGGTTGGAAAATAAACGACATACTGCAGATGGTATCTGTAACATCATTAAACATCCACATCTGCCTATCCTAGGTCCTTGGCAAGGACTTGATAGGTAGACAAAAATGCCAAATCCAGTATGAACATCTGGCTGACTATAGAACAAACCATAAATAATAATACATGCATGATAATGTATGTGCATACATAGAAGAAAAAACACAAGGGGTTAAATTATTCTTCAATTACCTTTATTATAGGGTAGTAAGTTCAGTTAAATCAGTGGATTGATTTATATTTAGTTGTTTAAAAAAAGTTAATACAAGTATTTTATTCATGTTTGTGTTAAGATTTGTTTGAAGGTGGCGAAATAATTTGCATAATATAAATACTATTTCTTGAAACACACTTCATAGCATGCTTTTTTACCCTGAAGTGTTAAGACTATAGGATTATATATAGTCTGTATTTTAGATCCTACTTTGCTCCGAAATTTGCTCTTAGCAAGTGAAAAAACTGCATTATGTTTTCCTGTTTGTTGGGTTAGATGCTATACTTCATCATTCTCTGAAACAGACTGTCAGATCTATGGCCTTATTACTAGATCATCTGCATTCAATCTGATTTCTGGTAAATCGTATTTTTGTTTTGTTTTTAAAACACAATTAGTAAATATTTTATATTAAATCAAGGGAAAGAGTGTATAAGAAATGAAGCATTAAGGTAATGAAACAAACCAAACACCTGAGAAATTTCATTTCAATTAAAGTTATTTTATATGATTTAAAGTGAAAGTGTATGTAAGAAATTCTGTAGAAGTCAGCAGGCGCTTCTAGAAGATAAAGGGAGAGCAGGAACCATTTATGTGATTTTAATTTTAAATGGAAAGAGCCAACTATGAGTTGAACGATCAGGTTCTTTCTGAAGTGAATAGGACTTAAGTCTGTTCAACAGATGTTCAAGAAATGTCACAGCTTGGCACCATTTAGTCACAGAGGTTTTGTTTCAAAATACTGCAAGAGAAAAGTCAGGTACCATCAGAATATTTTATTCTCTTTAGTATATTCCCATGAACACTGTTTAAGGAGAAATAACCTTATAAACCTTTGCCTAGAAGAAATCTTGCCTACTAGAAATTCAAATTCAAAGGTCACTTTTTCTTCCAAGAAAAGATATTGTACAATTTAATAGTGATTGGTTGCAGAATTTATAGGAACATATGAGAGAATTGGTGCTGATTTTTAGAAAAAGTGAAGTTGTGATCAAGAAGTAGGATTGCTCTTTGTTTTCCCATTACTTCTTTCTGGATAGTTACAAGAAGAATGATGAGGCCCCATTAATATATGTGAAAATATTATAGCCACAATTTTGGATTATTTTCTCAAATCTTATTTACAATTCTATAAACAATAGTATTCAGTCTGGCAACAATGGAGTTGAATTTAATTCATGTTTTCTAGAGAGGGGAGATTAATGATCTCTGAGAAATCATCAGTCTAATATATTATTCCTGTAATTTCTTTTTCTACTCCCTATGCAACTCCAACATATACAGTAAAAGTAAGGAATAAAAATAGTGTCCAAGGCTTATTACACTTTTGCTTTGCTCTATTTAATGTCCTTGATGTATACCAATTCCATACAGTGACAGTTAATATGCAAATTGGTGAAAAGCTCCATTAGTTGTTTGAAGCTAGGGAAACCCATCTGTGACATTTTGTAACCTGAATTTTCATGTGTGAATCTCCTTTGAGATATCTAGACAGTTGAATTTCCTCTAGTGTCTAATGTTCTCAGAATCTCTGCGGAAGTAGTGATACATTTTTATAGCCTTGATGCTAGAGCCCTCCCTTCTTTTGTATTTATACACAAACGTTTGGCAATGATAAAGGAAAAAGAAATAGCAAAGGGAACAAAAAGATATTTTCTTCAATAGTAATCTTCTTTTCCCTGAACAAAATGTTTTATGTTAGAGAAATCATAACCAGAATTATAAGTGATAGTTATTTTTATTAATTGCCAGTTGTCCTTTTACATTATATAATTTTATTCCTATTTACATAAAAATGTAAATGAAATATCTGAACATGAACAGAATTAAATAAAATATCCATTGAATATATGTCTCTTTTATCTTATTGTAGATAAATAGATATATTTATTTGTTTTCTTGCATTTTCACCCCATTGAAACGAATTCAGTTCTAACAAAAAAAGCAAAGGGAGTCTAACAAACAGGCTAAAGTTCAAAGATTGCCTTTTATGTTATTCTGGAATTTTTCAAATGATGTTCCATAGAACACTAAGAGAAAATCTGTTTGCATTTGACCCTACTTTATTTCCTTCTTCTGTCAGGAAACCCTCCCTCAAGAATCTAATGGGGTTTCACAACAGAAAAATGTACATTCAAATTTAGTTGGATTTCTATTATTGGAGCTTTGCCTCTTGATCTGAATGAGTTTCTATGCTTTTTTTTAAACAGACAGGTTCATGGTCTGAAAAACTTTGAAATCTTGCAATATGTAAAAAAAATCTCAAAAGCACAGGAAAGAAATTTAGAGAATTTTAGAAATCAAATTTGAAATGAAGCCATTATTCTTCCAGGGATTATTTCCAAAACATATTAATAAAACTAACATAATTTATTAATGTACATTTTATAGCTGCAAAGATAAATTTAGCACCACATTTGAAAATAGATGCATTACTGAAAACTGAGAATGAAACTTAGAGAATATGCAGTAATTGCAACATTAAAAGCATAGACACTACAGAATTTTAACTATATCAAGAATGGCTTTAGTACATACTGTACATTATGCAGCAAGGCAAACTTACATAATACATTTATAATATGACCTTTAAAGGGAAAAGGCACAACTAACAAATCAATATAAAAAACACCCAAAACTTTCAAATTGGGAAACCAATTTCCTTTTGGAAGTGAACATTTATTTTTGCTGATCATAGCCTGATGATTTTGAAACAAAATAAGGATTTAAGAAAGTCCATGTGAAAATAGGTCCAGCCCTGCTTTGTTAGCTTGAAAGCATAGCTAAGCATTTTGGTGTGGTACTTTGGAATCTCCAGAGACAGTTACTGGAATAGCAGCAATTCTATACCTTTATAGAAATCCACTTACTTGCTTCTGTTTTTCGGTGATGTTGTGGGCAAGATGATGCTTTTGTTATTTTAACAGAGTAAGAATGAGAATATAAAGCCTTATTCAGTAAGTTTTGGGTAGCAAATAAAAATAGTGTAACAGAAGAAACTACATTGGATGATTGGGCAGAGTAAGTATATGATAGGAAAGAAAGCAAAATATTGGTAAATAACCTCCATAGTAAAATCCTAATGTTGTGCTCTCCTAGATGAGGAACAATTCTGTACCTTTTGAACACAAAATCATTTGGGCAGTAAATATAACAGAGCTCCATATATATAATTGCCTTCTGAAACCATGGAAGAAGCGCTAATACAATTGTGTTGGTAAGGCAGTTATCAAATGTCCACATCCAGTTTGTTAAAACATGAGAAATAACTGTCCATAACAAAAGCTTTGTTCCAGTTATATGGGAATTTCCTTTCCCACTTTGCAGACATATCTTCCTACAAAGATTCATTATTATCGTAAAAATTGACTCTTGAAAAAACAAGTTTTTTGTGATGTGAAGTTGCATATTACCTTTTACATTCTTTAAAAAAATATTAATTACTGTTATACAGTTTGTCAAATATCTTTATTACAATGTGAAGAACTTAGGGAAAAGGCATGTACATTTTTATTTATATATGCCTTTTGTATGGAATTTCCCAACAAATGCATTTCTATTTTATTCTGCGTGTTTCCTAAAAGTGCTCAGTTTTGTGAGAAATACAATTAAGAGAATCCACTTAAAAATGTAGACCATTTTTCCATCATCCATATCTGAGGCAAAATTTAATGGCTCAACAAAAATGATTTTTTACCCCTAAATTTGTCCCCAGAGTTTATTAAGGTACATTCATCTGTTCATATAAATCTGCATTTTAAGTGCATTCACATTTATACTTATAAGTACATGGTAGCATTTCTTTTCATTGAAAATATTTAGTCACCTAGCCATCCCAATGTGGTGCCCTCCATATTTTGGAGAAACTAGTACAGTAGTTGTATGGATCAATTTATCTGAGCACGGCGCTATGTTAGTTTGCGCTAAACTTACTGTTACAATGGACACTTCTTGTTTGCATAAATGGAGCCCTCTGCATTTAGAAATAAGGAGAAATAAATACTGTTAGCATTTTCATTAGTCCCTGGGCTGATTATATGGTTATAATTAAAAATAAAACATTGATTAATGCTAACAAATTTTATGGATTTTTGCAATGACTGAAATCTCACAGATTAGGGTTAGAACATCAAACCTAAGTTGGTTTTAAAAATTAGTGATAAAACCAACAATACTAATTGAAGAAAAATAGACTTTTTTTGCTCCATCAATAAGTGCAGCTTAAAGTAGCTTGCAAATTTAACATATAGGACCAAAAGTAAATTCGGGATGAAACAGCCTTACTAATAGAAATCAAACTTGTATTTTCATTTAAAGCTAATTTTTTGTTGATTCAAATATGACATGTAAATTCCTCAGCCTTAAAACCCATAGATTTGTTTAAAACATGCTTCTAAAATATTATAAATTTGCTTTTCTAAAAGAGTCTAAATTTGTAATATTAAAATTATTAGCAATATAATAATAATAAATAATAAAATTTATGTCCTCTTTAGAAATAAACTATTGACACAATTGTAGAAATGCATGATATAACTAAGATATTAAGATCAAAAATATGAGGATCAGAAAGTAAGTAATTATGAAGTAAGATATATATAATCATGGACCTTCTCTGATTCATGGCACTCACCAGAGGACAATTTTTTGTTAATTTATTTATGGTGGTTGTATGTTGTCTACTTCCACAGTATAACGATATAAACAGATAAAAATGTCCCCCATGAATATACTGTAAATACAATTTTAAAAAATAAACATCAACTAATCTGAATATTTGGAGCCTACAACTCCTCCTTCTAATCACGACTCTTCACCTATGCAAGGCAAAAGTACGTTTTCAAACGTTTTCTTAAGCTAGGATGGAAGGCAGAGCTGAACTTATATTAATGTTTAAGAGCTATTTCCTTCTGACATATTTTGACAATTTTCTTATATTTATAATATAATTTTAAAAGAGTTTTGTGTTCCAACTTCTGCAGGAGCATCAAATTTTTAGAGAGATAGATATGTTTTTCAATTCTTGCTAAGAACGATGCAGCCAAATTCTGAGTTGTTTTACAGATTTTAATGTATGTCAGATTCCCCATTCATGGAGTTGGATATTTCACAGCTAGTATTTGCTGACTCTCCTTTCCAGTTAAGAAGTGAGAAACACATTCGTTGTTCCTTTCAGGTATAAACACAGAGATTTTGTATATTAAATAAGAAATAAGGAAAATAGTGGTAAAAATCTCACAGTATTTGCATTTTTTCTTATATTTCTTAAAATAGTAGCTATTAATTTGTGCTATGACAGTTTCAAAGTGAAATGCTAAGAGAACTTATTAAGCATAAATGTACATTATTAATATAAAGCACATACTTATAGGCAAACAGTGAAATTGTAATCAGAAATGGAAGAGTGATATTATCTCAAGCAGAATGAGGTTCTATTGTAGGTTATATTTAACAGGTTTTTCTAATTGTACTGTTTTAATATTTGTCAAAGTTCTTGCCTTGCGTTTTTTGCTTTTTTCATTTTTGTATTGGTAGGGTAGTTATGATAATAGTTATTTGGTTTGCTTTTTCACTATTGTGACATATTACAAATGTTAATTTCTTGGCAGAACTATTTTGGTTTTGACTATGATTGTTTAGTGGAAGTGTGGTATGAATTGTTAGTTTGATTTTGACTGTTGGCTTTGTTGTTAATGTTTGTCCTTAATAGTTAGAGTCTTTCCGATTTTTGGATGTTTTATCTCAAATAATGTTAGAATATAAAAAGAACATGAGTAAATTAAATTTATTCCTGCTTGAAATACAGTGTTAACTTTTACCCATCAAGGAACCCTTTTCTATTTATTTCTTTTTCCCAAGCAAGTTCATCAGTCCATGACTTTATGTCACTTTCTATTAAAAGTCATCAGCGTGGCATTACAACAAATCATTAAAAAGAAAATAATAAAATTATCACACTTTGAAATCAGTGGAAAAATAAAGAAGTGTTTTTGTATAAATGTTGATAAAAAGACATGATTTAACAACATTTCTTAAATCCAAAATTATAGCATATTTAAAGAAAAAGTTCAGAAGTTGAAATATGTAATTTGTTTAAAGCTTTTGTAAACAAAATGGCCTCAGTTATATTAGGAAAACAATAAGTAAGCAATAATTTGATATTCGTACTTTTTGTTTCCCTTTTGGTCTATTGTAATCCTAATGTGTCAACTGGGACATAATGTTAATACATAATCCTTCCTTCCTTCCTTCCTTCCTTCCTTCCTTCCTTCCTTCCTTCCTTCCTTCCTTCCTTCCTTCCTTCCTTCCTTCCTTCCTTCCTTCCTTTTCTTCTTATTCGTTTCCTCTTCATTCTCCTTCTTCCTTTCCCTCTTTCCTTCTTTTTCTTTGTCTTTCCTCTTTCCCTTTCTTCTTTCCTATCCCTTCTTGTATGGTCAAATGCAAAAGGAGCAACATTTCTCCTTTTGTTTTGTTTTGCTTTTAGTTTGCTTTGTTAGCCATCTGCCAGCGAAAACTGAGCTCATGGAGGCCATGTACATGCTGAATAATAGTGGAGGTTAAAGAACTGCCACAGTGGGTCTATGACAATTTGCCATGGCTTACTCACCACAGTCAACTTATCACAGTCAGCTCACCATGGCCAACTTGCCATGGGCAGTTTGCGGTAGCCAATTAACTGCAGGACAACTCACCACAGAACAATTTGCAGCAGGATAACACTTACACTAATATCAAATAAATAGTGTAATAGAATAATTAAAGAAATGATATAAAAGGAGGGACAAAATGAAATGTGAATGACAAAAAATTAAATAATTTTCTATTTATTTTAAATAATTAAATTGAATTGTTAAATTGTCCTGTGGCAAATTGTTCCACAGAGTTGGCTATGGTGAGTTGCCGCTGTGAATTGGACATGGCTATTTGGCTGAAATGAATTGGCCATAGCAAGTTGTCACATTCTGTGCTGCAGTAGAGAAATACTAGATATCATGGGCTGGTTGCTTAGGATGATTAGACAAATCAGCAAACTAGAGCTAGGGGACTGAAGAAGAACCCTCCACAAGCAAGGATAGTAACTTTTCCTCCAAATATGGTAAATTTACAAAACACCATTTTATATTTGGCATGATTTGATGTACTATAGCAACTCTGTAGGTTTCATAGTTTGAGGAAATAGTCCTATAAATACATTGAAACCTATACTTACCACTTAGTGAAGTTCAACTCCAAAAGTTTCAGATTTGTCCCCTCTCATTTCCCTATATGAACTTAACTAAAGCAAAATTAATGTAGTAACCACATTTGTTATTGTCATATAAGCTAAATTTATCAATATCAAAAATAGCATTTAGAGGGAGTTAGCCAATGTTGAATGCAAATTTGCACAGGTAAAGATTAGCAAAGTCTCTACATACATAATTTAGCTTGATACTGCTGGAATTTGGGATGGAAGAACTAATCCTCCTAATTCTCCCCTCCTAAATAGAATGACTTGTGGTCTCTTATCTGAAGAACAGCTGTAATGTCTCTAGGTGTAAACCAGTTAAAGGTCTACAAAAGCACAAATCCAGTTTCAGATTATGCCTGATCTGTTGCAGCAGACTCACCATTTGAGGAATGGATCAGAAAGACTCAGATGCAATTTCATCCATGATTCATAAATAAAGTTCTGTAGTGGTCCCCAAAAGGAACAAGGAGTCATGATCCAACAGCATGGTCTGCTTCACATTTATGTCTTCAGATATCTGGCTTCAGATATCTGGCTTCCCCACTTCAACCATTGGGAGAATAGCTGATGTTAGCATGGATTAGCATCACATGTTTGTTTTATTTGTTTTATAATTTTTTATGTTTTAACTACTTGTGTTTTTTATTTTATATGTTTTTTTCTAAAAAAAACTTTGATTGAGAGTTGTCCAGAGTTGGCTGAAAGATGGATAGCTAGCTATATACAGTAAATGTTATATATACAATGTGTGTGTGTGTGTGAGAGAGAGAGAGATCAATGAATGAATGAGTGAGTGAGTGAATTAATGAATCTGATTTCTTGAATTTCCATGAGAGTTCCTTGGACATCAAAGCACGATTCAAGTCTCATTGTATTTTGTATGAGAGAAAGAGTGAAAAGTTAAGAAGCAAGCGAAAGAACGAGTGTGCAGAGAGGTGTTTGGGAGAACAAGAAGAAGAATTAGCTGTCTACACCAAGAGAGAAAAATTAGAAGGACATGATTTGTTGTTGGGGTGGCATGCTTTTCTATGGTATAAGGGAACCAAAACACAATGCTATTTTAGAAGACATCATATACGGGAGTCTCTGTGGGTAAATTGGGAGAAGATTAAAAGACAATGTTATTTGAAAATTCCAATCTGGTTATCGACTATTGAAGCATTTTCTTATCCTATAATATATAACAAGGAACAAACAGTTAGATATGGGGAAATATTGGATGAAAGGGGTGAACTTAAATCGATGCAAAATCTAGAGGAACAAGGTATAAAGATGAATTGGTTTTCATATGCGCAAATACATTCAAGGTATGATGAAGATCTCAAAACAGAAGGATTTTATGACAAATTGACTGACTTAGATAAGATTTTGACAGGTAATGATGAAAAGGTGATTAAAAAATTGTATGGTTATTTATTGGAAACTAAACTAGAGGAAGAACAAGTTAAAGAAACTATGATTGCTTGGGGGAAGAATTTTGGATATGGGATTGATTTAGAGAAATGGCAAAAATTGTGGTTTCAAAATTATAAAATGACAATGTCAAGAGCATATAAAGAAAATTTGTATAAGATGTTTTACAGATGGCATTTTCCCCCAACAAGAATAGCAAGAATGTTCAAGAATAAATCTGAAAAATGTTGGAAATGTCATCACATACCTGGTTCATATTATCACATTTGATGGACTTGTGAGGATGCTAAAAAATACTGGACTAAAATCCGCATGTGGTTGGAAAAAATGACAAAGAAACATGAAACCAGAGATATTTTTATTGGGAATTTTACCAGATATATACAGTAAAGATTTAAAATATTTGATTGTAAATGTATTAACAACAGCAAAGATTGTATTTGCTAAAAATTAGAAAAATGAGAAAAGGAGGAAATTATTAAGAAAATATTGGAATATGCTGAAATGAGTAGATTGACATTTGAAATTAGAGAACAAGAGGATAAACAATTTTATAAAATTTGGGATCTTTTCTATCAATGGTTAGATAATAAAATACAATAATAGAATATCTAGAATTTTAGAAAATAATGAATATATAAAGATGTATTTCTTTTTTTGTTATCATATCTATAAAATGTTTTTAGGATAGATTTGGGAGGATTATATGAATTGTTATAAAATAAAATAAGTAATTTATAGTTATCTCTCACAGTACGAATGAACAAAATTATAGTCAAATGATACTAGTGATACTAGGGTATTCAATTTTTGATTGATAATATGAGTTATTATGCAATATAAGTGTAATTGAGACTATGAAATGGATGCACAAAAAAATTGTAAACCAACCGACACACTGCTTGTACACTTATGAAAGAAAGTTGGATGTTTTTATGTTTTTATGTTTTTATGTTTTGTTTGTTTTTTTTTGTCTTTAAAAACCAATAAAACTTGTTTGTTTTTAAAAAAAAGAAGAATTAGCTTCTGGCAAAAATCTTGGTATCCAGTACATCTAACTATAATTGGATGTTGAAATAGCAGTAGATGAGAAATGTATACAAAGCAACAGGAGCATGGGAGTTAGACTCTAAGAAGTATAGGGACTTCCGGTTTTGAGCTTCCCCAAAGACAGACCTCTGACCACGACTATGCATGGCTTTGATCCATGCTTCGGCATCAGAGAGCCCTGATCAACCAGATTTGGGGCAGAAGCCTCGTAGGGGCGGCGGAGGAAGGGGAGACCATCAGCTGAGTAGAGGGGAGTCGCAAATCCCCTTCCCAGCTTGGCAATTGCTCCCTCCCAAAGATGCCTGATGCGGTGATCTAAAATGGCCACCCTGAAGGAGAAGATTAGACTGGAATAAGTTTATGCAAGAGAGAAAGAAAGAAGTGAACAGCATGAGGAACGGGATGACATAATTAAATGGAAGGTACCCCCAGGTACCCCACATTTCAAATAATTTTCAAGAAAGGACTCAAAGTGGCAAATAGAAAGAGGAAAAAAAGTGTGAATTGCTTTTGACAGCAGCAGGGCTTTGAACTGAGAAAAGTAGAAGCTGGAGAAGGAATCATCTAATCAATTTGGATAAGTATATTTTGATTTTATATAGGCACTAATAAAGCTGAACTATAGATTGTTAAAGAAAAAAATTAGTATCAATTGGATTTGACCTTTTTGGAAGATTAAAAAGCTCTGAATAATTGGGAAGAAAAAAGAAAAGAGCGGGTGTGGACTTGTCAGAACAAAGAGTGCCATCTGAGTTAAATCTAACTTGTTTTTCCTTCAAAAAACTGTTTCTTAAAACTCTAAGGAAAATTGATACAATAAAACAAGAACCTTGAAAAATTGAAAAATTGAAACAAGAAAGAAACAGGAAGATTCTGCCCTTGGATTAATTGTTGATTCTGATATGGATTTGGCATTGGATTATTTGAGGATTAAAACTTGACAGGAAGAAAATAAAAGCTGACTGTTGGAAATTAACTTCAAAGACACTATTTAGACTAAATTCCTAACTAGAAAGCTGTAAAATGGTGATCTCTCTTCTGGCATAAAAATGGAGCTTAGAAACACGAAAGAAATATTACAAGAACAAGGTGAAATGCTGGGCTTTGCTTCAAAATTCATTGAAAATGCGATAGCAGAGTATGAACAACAAAGACAAAGGGCAGAAGAAGAGGTGGAGCAAATCATAGAAGGGGCCATCTTTAATTACACAGAACAAAGGACTCTGAAAAGAAAGAGGAAAAGAGTTGGAAATAAATATTGGAGATTTGGGAAGTTGAATAAAGAGGGAAATATCCAGAAAATTTAAAAAGGGAAAAAGAATCAGCAGAAATTTGAAGGGCGGAAGGGAGTTATAAATAGAGAGGGGGATAAAAACTGGAATGAAAGAATAAAGGGGAAAATACAAGGGGAAAGAAAGGATAAGAAACAGAAATAAAGAAATATGGGAATTCTAAAAAAATGGGAAAAATTGTTTAATTAGACATAGAGATAATGGCTGATTGATATTTGGAGAGGGGATTCTTCAAGGTGTTGGGGATAACATAAATAAATTTGTAGTTGTGAATGGGGACATAGATTGATAAGATGGAAAATAGAACTGCTATTTTTTGATAATGGAATTCAATGTTCCTTTCCTTTATGCATAGACATAATTGTAACAAATAATGGAATATGTTTATTGAATATATTGAAATATTTTAAATATACTGAAATAAATGAAATGATATAAGAGGAGAGCTGAAATAGAATTAACATCATGGTTTAGGATTAAATGAGTAAATTAATTTGTCCTTTTTTCTGAAATTGTAGATAAACCTTATGAAATTAAAAAGGGGAAACCAAGCAGAATCTGATTTATATATGTTATGTAGTTTTAAATGGGATTATTAATTTTAATGTTCTAGGTAATAAAATGTTAAACATTTAATGGGATTTAAAAGGGGAGATAATGAATATGTAACTTAGAGGTGGCGCACTTAAACTGATATTTTAGGGGGAAAACCAATTTATCAAAGGAGTGTTATTAATCAGAATTTAAAAGGAATATACAAATGTGACAGTTAAAAGTACTAAAATATAATAATTATAAAGTTAATATGTGTGAATTAAATAATGAGATAATAATAATAAAAATAATATAATAAAATATAAAATGTATAAAAGCATTTTTAAGATAAGAAATTGAATACAAAAATTGAATATGTAATTATGGTCATATTTGTATGTATATTTGAAACCTGTAATCATGCTGTTCACTAAAAAGAGATGTTCAAATGCGGAAAACTGAATAAACCTTTTTAAAAAAAAAAGAATTTAAGAAATATCAGTGACTTGGGTAACGGAAGGATAGGATACCATACATTAAGTTTTTGCTGCTGGAGGAGGATCTTATTTTGATGGCTAGCTGATCATAATGTGGTACGTTTTTGAGAATTATTGCATGGTGACCAGAGGTGGTATTCAGCTGGTTCACACCTACTCAGGAGAACCAGTAGTAATAATTTGGTGTGGATCGCCAAAGAGGTAGCGACTTCTGGCTGGCCATGCCCCCAAACCGGTTCCCGGTTGCAGCTTGCTTACTTGCCCCACCCTACTTTCACCCCGCCCAGTCACTCCTCACTCCACACTGGATCCTCGTGGCTTAACCTGTTTTCCCACATGGTGCCTGCTGGCCCTATATCCCAACTGAGCAGCTCTGATCTTCCTGCTGAAAGGTAAGCCTGCGAGTCACGCTAGCCCCCCAGCATCCCCGGAGCTTGCCTTCCCCTTCCCTACATCCCCTGAGCTTGCCAAGCCCCCCCACATTCCTGGGATCACTTGGCTTTCTTCGTTGCTGCTGCGGCCTAGCTAGCATGTGTGTGCATGAGTGTGTGTGTGTGTGTGTGTGTGTGTGCGAGAGATAGAGGGCTGGATATGAAGCAACAAATGGAATGGTTTATAGTAAGTTTACTTTCTACATACAGTAAATCAGCAAGCATGGTAGAGCCAAACAAGATTAGTGCTGGAAGCAACTGCCTTCCAGCGCAATTTATTCCCTTACTCCATCCACCTAAACGCTTCTACCTCCGCCCTACACTTGTGTCCCAGTTATCCCATTACCCCTAATTTCCCAAACCCTATAGTCCTACATCGCATGCTCACTATCCACGATTCCCAGCTATATTCTTAGTTTCCCCACAACCATACTCCTCCTGTTCTATCCCCTCCCTTAAGCAGTTTAACTGCTTGCTGATTATCCCTTACAGCAGGGATTCCCCCTCTCATTCTGTTACAACTCCTTTCTACCGCTCCTTTTGTCACCTCAGTCCATCCCAGATAAACAAGCTGGTTGGTTAGAGCGTTCTCTACCCCTCTTTTCAGATTAAACTCTCTTCTAAACTATTCAGCCTCTAAACTACTCATCTAACATTGATGACATTTTTCTTTTGACGAGGCTATCTCTTCTCCCGTCCGTAATCACACTGCTGTTGGGCAAGGCTGTCCCTACACTGCTGTCCCTACGCTATATCTAGAGTGATTTACTGCTTTTCTTTTACCCAGGGCTACCACATATTTTTCAGGTATTTACATCAACGTCTAGTCCAGAGCATAAATACGTATGTGTTTATTTTGTATATCAGGTTGCATAAGTCCAGCTTAATATGCTATTCCTGGTATGTGATATTTTGTATACATACAGAGAAAGAAGCACTCTTGTGATCTTTGACTTTTAGGCTTGCTGTCAAACATCAGCCATAATAATTACTGTTTTGAACAATATGCAGGTTGTATTACATGAATGGTTATTTTATATGTGAAATTATGAAATAAATTTGAGTAGAGATCCTGGGAAAGTGTCAGAATAACAGAAGAACACTTAGAGGGACCTTGGGGGAACCCTATACCATTTCAGAGAAATGATTGTCCAGTCTTTTCTGAAAAACTTCCAATGATTGAGCATGCAGAACTTCTGGAGACAAGCAGTCCACTGGTTAATTGTTCTCACTGTCAGGAAATTTCTCCTTAGTTTTAGTTGTTTCTCTCTTTGTTCAGTTTACATCTATTGCTTCTTGTCTGCATTCTGCTTCTTTGGAAAATATATTGCCCTCAATATATTGCCTTCTTTGTGGCATCCCTAAAAAGCCTGTTGCCTATCACATTCTTGGGTAAAGCATGTGAGCCATTTCCTCCTTTCAGTGATCCATGAAAGTACACCTATAGTATGTAGATAACAAAGTCAAAAAAAGGTGAATAACATTTTTACAGAACTATAGATATATTGAGGCTGGGTGTGATAAGGAATGGCTGGGAGGGGAGGGACCAGGGAAGGCACCCCTTGATGTGAGTGACATTGAGTTGGCCATGCCCACCCAGTCACATGACCACCAAGCACACCCACCCAGTCACATGATCACAAGCCACACCCACCAAATAAGCCAGCCCACAGAACCAGTAGTAAAAAAATTTTGAATCCCACCACTGATGGTGACTCTTTAAATTGCATTTTAATGTCTTTTGTCTTCTCTGTAGACTGTTGAAAAATGCATTTTTGTATCACTGACCATTTCATCATTTTTTTTTGCTTCATACACCTCCTCTTTTAATAAGTCTGACAAGACAGGCAATCTGTTCTGTCATTGGTTTTTTCCCCACAGTTTTCTGTGCTGGAAATAGGGAAATCTGCGCTGACTCCAGTTGCGAAGAGCATCTAACATAATGTTTTGTGAGAAAGGGAAACAGGCAATGTCCTTCAATTAAACTGCTATTTGTTCTAGACATAGCTGTAGATTCCAGAGATTTTCACTATCTTATTTGAAGTGCCCATACCACTCTGATTCTGCTAAAGGGGAGAGGAGACAGTTGTTTGGGACTGTGCTATATCTGTGTTTCCTTCCGGCTGCATGCATGTTTGACAAAGAAGATTGGGATTCTTATCAAAACGTTTTCAATAATATCCTATAGGAAATGAAATCCAAATGAACTAATTGCCTACTTTATTACATTTATTTGAAAGCCGAGTGTGTAGATATGTTTATCACAGATGGGTTTCCAAGGAAAGGGTGGCGGCTACTGGCTTGATTCTCAGAGATATTCTTCAGAGGTATTCCTGAAGACCAAATATTTGATACTTTTTTAAAAAAAAGTTATTTTAATATGCATATATGTAAACTCATTATCTAGTCAAAACTTGGCAGTTTGCCTTTCATTAAAGCAAAAACTAACTGAAAGTCAAGTCAGATTAGTTGCTGAGATAAAAGTGACAGTTTAAGTTTTTAAGAAGCAGTGAAAATAGCTTAAATGGAAAACAGTTGAAAGGGTTTTGATTTTGTTTTTAGCCTATGAGAATGATTGAACTCTAAGGAAATATTGATTACTTGATACTTGCTCAAAGATTATGAGGTCCATAGCAAGAATAATTTAGCAAGATATTTTTCCAATGCCAATGTTCTTCTATTGTTATCTGCTTTTAGTAACCAGATGATGGTCAGAAGATTTTCAATTTACTTTTACAATAATCAAAGAAGCGAGATGAATGTTTATTGACTCACTGAAGAAATTAAGTTCCTCGGGCCATGATGACGAATCTATGACACGCGTGCCGGATCAGGTGTACTGCGCATGGATACATGCTTCCTGCCAGACAGCTACTTGTCAGGTATCTGCTGCACCTGCATGGGGGGCACGAGGAGATGTGCGTTTATGCGCAGGATGGCGGATAGGTGCAGGCACGCATCGTGCACATGAATGCACGCACTTTTGGCATGCGAGGATGGAAAGGTTAGCCATTACTGCCGTAGGGGAAAAAGGTGGTCATGCAGTCTGTGTGGTTCCTTGTCCTGGCAGTGTAAATAGATCTTGTCCAAAGAGGAGAGGGAATGGGAATCTTACATTAAAGGTACTCTTATTTTTCTAGGTAATTCCCAAGATGCTTTAAAAATAGGTTGGTTATACTTTTAAGGTGCTTCTGTTGATCATATTTATTTATTTGTCTTGCTTTATGAGACAGAACAACAAAACAAAGAAGAAATGGATACTTGGCGACATCATATGTACTGTTAAGAATATGAGGGGCAAAGTATAGAATGACTCCAAGTTAGTTAGCCAGAATGTTTTAAAAGCAAATGTTTTAAAAACAAATTCAGTTTTATATTACTGAGTTAAAAACTGTTGAAGAAGATATGTGTATATTATAAGTTTACATTATATTAAGTATCTGGATGTGCAGGTAACAAGTAGGTTAGCTTGGTTGTTCAACTGAGACAATGGTGCAACCGCGCCTGCATTTTTTGTATTGTAGAAAAGAACACATCTTCCTTCTCCTATCCTTACCACTTTCTGTAGGGAGGCAATTGAAAGCATCCTGTCATATTGTATTACTGTTTGATTTTGAAGTATTACTGTTGTCTTTGGAGATTCTCAGTCATCCAGGTCATGGTTGATTGAGAATCTGAAGAGCTGAAGAAGCTCCTTGGATGAGAAGCAAAATGTCCTCAAAGAAAAAACAGAAAGTTCAACTGCCTTTTGCAAAAGCACCTTTGGGACAAGTATTACTGTTTCAGACAGGAAGGCTATGCAGAGTGGTGAATATGCGGAGAAAGATTATTGGAAGTTCACTTCCTTCTATTCAGGACATGGCATGTAAGTGTTGCTTGGCCGGGGTCCATAGGTATTGTCTGGGACACTATACATCCTCTCTATGACCAGTTTCCTTTGTTACCTTGTTCAAGGAAGCTTGTGTACATAGAAAAGTGACAATAAAAATGTCTGATTTATAATCTTCAAATAATTTAGGGATATCGGTGGAGTATGGTCAAATAAACCAAGATGCAAGCCCTGTCAGTGTACTGAGAGATCTACCTAGTTTTTATGTGTGTGACCATTTGACCATTTCTTGTGGACCTAAGTAGTGAAATAATATATCAGAATCCTGTAAAGCCACAACATAAAACACTGTAGACTTTTCATGAATTAAAGATACAGTTTCCTACTCTCTCACTCCCTATTGTGCTTGTCTTCATTGTTTGAGCCACATTTGTAAATTGGAAGTGTCTCATACAGAGAAATGGAAGTGTATGTGCACAGAGCATAAAACAGGATAATCTTTATGTGTTGCAGGGACAAAAGGTTTAATGTGCCCAAACATTTGAAAATGTGGCACAACATGATTTATGTGTTCATCTCTTGCACAGAAAACGTGGCCATGCCAGCTTCAGAGTTTTGCAAAAAATGCAACAGTTTGCAGAAGGGGTAAACTTAAAAGGGTGTAAGGCATACTTGGACTGTGCGGTATGTAAATCATCAAAATCCAAGGCATTTCTGGTAAGCGAAAGTAGCACAAGGCAGACAATAAGAGCTCTAGAGCCGAGACATGCAGATTTGGTTGGGCCAATGCAAGCCAGTTTGGGAAGACCAAAGTATGCGTTGGTCATTGTAGATGACTACAGCAGATTTGGTTTCTGCTATTTACTAAAGAGTAAAATAGAAGTGCTATAGAAACTGAAGCAAAGGGTAAGCTCCATAGAAAGGAGATATAAACAACATGTATGTCAGCTACAAACTGACAGAGGTTCAGAATTCATGTCAGCAAGTTTTAAACAGTGGGTGGGACAGTTAAGAATAAAACAGATGCACAAATCCATATACAGCAGCTGAGAATGGTGTAGCTGAGAGGCAGAATGGTGTCTTGCAAACAATGAAGGACTCACTGCTGGAAGATTCTGGTCTGAGCAAGTCATATGGGGTAAAGCCTTGTTGACTGCTATTTAATCAATAGATTGTTCATCTATAAATGATACTCCATATGCAGTGTTATATGGGAGAAAGCCACCTCTGGCATATTTAAGGGTGTTTGCATGGGTGCATATTCCAAAAGCAATCAGGAGAAAAGGTCAATCAAAGGCTAGAAAACTCAAATTTACAGGCTATGAGCCTGGCTCAAAGACCTGTCACTTTAGCGATGGGAGCAAAAGAATAGTGATTTCAAGGTCTGCTAGTTTTGCAGAGCAAAATAGGAAAAAAATTGATACCAATTAATGGAATGATCCACTTAGTGACTGTGATCCATTTAGTGACAGTAACTCACTTAGTGATAGTGTTCAAGGAAGAGAAGCTAAAAAAGAATTAGAAAAGGAGTCAGGAGAGAATGATGACTCAGATATGAAGCCAGAGAGTACTGAACCACAAGAGCAGTCAATGCCACGCAGGTCAGAGCAATGGAACAAGGTATTCTGTTAGTGAAGTAAAGGTATGTAATGTGTGGTATGAGCCAAGAAATTATTGGAAGTATTGGCGTTACCCAAAATTGAACAAGTAAAGTGGAAATAAGCCATGGACAAAGAAATGAAATCATGGGTGAATATAAAGTGTTCACATCTATGACTTTGCCACAGGGTTGCAAAGCCATAGGATGTAAATGGGTATACAAAAAGAAAGTAGTACTATCAAACAATAGTATTAGTGGCACAAGGTTTTTTTACAGGAAAAATATGCACTGTGATGAGGTATTTGTGCCAACTGTAAAGAGTAAAAGCAAAAGGTTGGCACTAGCATTGACAGAACACCTGACCATAAAATTTGGCATTTTGATATAATCACATTCTTCAATGCAGAATTAGAGGAAGAAATGTACATGGTTCAAGTACCAGGGTATGAAAGTAAAAAGCCTAACATTGTGTATAAATTGAACAAGGCCATTTATGGACTGAAGCAGTCAGCCAGGAATTGGAATATCTGTTTAGATACAACATTGAAGGGTCTTGGATTCAAGAGTTGCAAGGCTGATGGTTGCATATATACTAGAAAGTTACAAGATGGGAGTTGTCAATTGTTAGCATTTGTGGATGATTTTGTTTCATTGCAAAGAATTTGTCATAGAAAAAAGAATGTGCTAATCAGTTAGAGAAAAAAACTAATTAAAGGATTTGGGTGAAATTCAAAACCATCTTGATGTAGAGATACAAAAGCTGATATCAGATCCGTGTATCTGCCATTCTTCAATGGAAGAAGAAGAAGGGGGAGTTGGTATAAGTAAACCTTTTTAATGTAACCTGAATATATTAAATCTTGTATTGAATCTGTATAAATTGCACATGATATACAACTGGAGGACTGGAGCCAGATGTGTAGAAACTTGTCACCTCTTGGAAAGATAGCAAGAGGAGAAGGGGCCATAAAAATTCCAGCTCTGGAAGATAATCCCTGGGAGAAACTCTTCTAAGATACATTCCCAGAAAAGGGGAGGAGGGAATTAACATGTTGGTTCTTTGTTTGACAAAATCCACATCTAAATAAGGGGAGAGGTTCTAACTCCCTTTATCTGTTACTATATGCCTGGAAGCAACTTAGATTCTGCTTTGACTAGTATTGGAATTATTTCCTTTCAATAAAGAATTCCTTTTGAAGTGCTTAGCTTTCAGAAGTTAATTCTTTTTTCGGTTGAAGGAGAAAAATCCATTGCTTACATAAAGCAGAATCTGCAATAGAGGTCAACCTGGAGAGGAATTTTTTTAACAAAACTTCACTCTACCAAGGGGACCCTGCAAAAAATATCTGAATATAGCAAGGAGCAAGGGGAAGCTGAATGCTGGGGAGAAACTTCAACAGCTACCCAGCCAGACACGGATTTTGCTTTTTGCCAAATCCCATCAAAGACAGTGAAGTTGCCTGCGAAAATTCCACAAAGCCCCTGTGATCTATAGGAATAAGAAAGAGAGGCAACTGGGTTGGAAGAACCAAGGGAGTAACCCTCACCCGAGGTAACCGTAAACCTGTGTGGAAAATGGAGCTGGAGGCCCTTTCTAATCAGGAAGAACGGGTGGAGGAACTACTGGCAGATGACCGATTGAAATGGTACATAAATTGCCTTGTGAGGGAAGCCTTAGAGAACCTCAATGTGAGGGATGAACCAGGCCATCAACATAGGGGAGCAAGTGACCCAGAAATTGAGGGAATCTGAGCCGTCACCCATGATCCAGCAGAGAATGATCGGGCATTGGAATAAGCTGGAAGACCAGCAACCATACCAGGTACCTGATACCTTGCCGCCCCAGAGCAGGGGATTAACCCTGGCCAACCCAGAGTCATAAAACTGCAGAGAAAAATTCGATGGGGACCCCCAGAAACTGGGATTTTTCCTGGCGCAAGTCCTCTCCTACATGCAAGAATACGGGCAGAATTTCCCAATCCAGGGGGGCTGAGTGCAAGTCGTCACCCTGGCCCTAGCAGGGGTAACAGCCAGATGGATGGTGACCCTCCGCAATGTCAAGGCCCCAGAACTGAGGATCCTCAATTGATTCATGACAGCTCTAAGCCACCACCTCGAAGACCCCCTTGCCGACAGAAAAGCCTGTGACTGCATTAGAATTGTAAAGCAAGACCATTGCCTGGTAGCTGAATACACCTAGGAATTTTGTGGCCGGCTGAGTCAACTGGCCAGAAGATATCCTAATCTGTTGGTTCAAAGATGGACTCAACAATGACCTGTACACTGCCTCCCTGGCCTGTGGGGCCCCAAACCTCCTGCATGAATGGTACCTGATGGAGATAGACATGACCCATAACCAGTATCGCAGTGGCAAAGTCTGGAGAAGATCCCCACCCCAGGGAAAGTGGGATTTTTTTTTTTTTAAATATAGTTTATTAATTTTACAATTAAAACCAACCGACAATACATACACAAATAAACCGAAGAAAGGAAAGGGGGAAAGGAAAGCAAAAAAAGAAAAATTTAGAAAAGAAAGAGAAAGGGAAATAGAAAGAAAAAGAACAAGAAGAGAAAGGGAAAAAAAAGGGAAAAAAAGGAAAAGAAGAAAGTTAAAAGCATTCTTATTTTTTACAGTTTGCAAGGTCTTTTTTTCCATAAATTTAATTTGTGTCATGTTCACACACCTGTTCTTTACTTATATCCCTGCCTCGTTGTTGTAGGTTAATATTTTTCTCTTATGCCTTATAAAATATAATTTATCTTTGGTCAATCCAATTATACCAACATTCCCAGCTATCATAATATAGTGAAGTATCTTTGTTTTTTAGTGCCAGAGTCAGTTTGTCCATTTCTGCACATTTTGAAATTTTTTTGATAATCATTTCATCTGGTGGAATTTGATGTTGTTTCCAGTATTGAGTGAAAGCTAATCTGGCCGCTGTTAGGATGTGTATTGTTATGTATTTGGCTTTTTTGAAAATTGGTTTATCAAAAATCCCTAGCAGGAAGGACTCTGGTTTGTATTCGATCTGCTTTTTAGTAATTTCTTCCAACCAAGTTTTGATTTTCTTCCAGTACTTTTGGGTTTCTGTACAAGTCCACCACATATGGAAAAATGTTCTTTCTTTTTTCCTGCACTTCCAGCAATGCGGACTCGTATTAGGGTGCATCTTCGCTAATCTCGAAGGGGGAAAGTGCCATCTATAAAACATTTTGTAAAGGTTTTTCTTATATGCTGCTGATTTGGTGATCTTATTATTTCTACCCCAGACTTTCTCCCATTCCGCTAAAGTGATGCGTCTAATACTATTCTTACGTTGTTTTTTATTTGCCTAGGTGGGAGAAATCCGTTTTGATCTTTGTGTATATACAAATTTAAATTTCTTTAGTCTGTTTGCTATAATAGAGGTGAATATTTTATAATCAGTTTTTAAGAGTAAAATCGGCCTGTAATTATTTATATATCTGGGGTCGGTATCCTCCTTCGGGATCAGCGAGATCAACGCCCCCCTCCACGAGTCCGGCATCCTGGCTGCCAATAAAACATCATTAAAAACTTCCACCATAAGTGGTCCAATTTGTTCTACTATTACCTTGTACAGCTCCCCTGGAATCCCATCAGGTCCTGGAGTTTTGTTATTTTTCTGGTTCTCTATTGCTGATTTCAATTCCGCTTCAGTGATATCTTTATTCAGTAGTTCTACCATTTCTTCCTCAACTACCTTGTCCGTTACTTCATCTAAATAATTTCCTATTCTATCCTCACTAATATCTTCTTTTTTATATAGATCTTCAAAGTATTTATGGGTGATTTCTTTTTTCCGTTCTATTTCTTGATATATGTCTCCCTTACTATCAATTAATTGATATATCAATCTCTTTTCTTTCTTTTTTTTTAACTTGTAAGATAGCCATCTTCCTGGCTTGTTGGCATGTTCAAAATAGATTTGTCTAGTCATTCAAATTCATGGTCATTTTCTCTTGTTCAATTAAATTCAATTTGTGTTTAACTAGTCTTATCTGATTTTGCAATTTTAAATCTTTTGGGCTATTCTGTAGAAGGGTTTCTAGCTCCTTAATTCTTTGTTGTAATTTGTTTTGTTGGGAATATTTTTCCTTGTTTCTCTTGGCGTTATAAGAGATTGTTGTACCTCTTATACAATGCCTTCATTGTGTCCCAAATATTTTGTTTCGTGGTTTCTCCATTATCATTTTCTTTTATAAAAATTTTTAATTCCTCCTTTAATTTATTAATGTATTCTTTCTCTCTTACTAAGTGAGTATTTAGCATCCATCTTTTCTTTGGTTTTGCCCTGTCCTTCCATATTATCTGAATTGGGTTATGATCTGCCCATTCGTTAGGCAAAATTTCCACTTTTGTCTCGTTTGCTATTTCCCCATTCATCCATGCCATGTCTATCCTTGTCCATATTTGGTGGGGATTTGAATAGAATGTAAATTGTTTTTTTTCAGGGTGTAGTCTTCGCCATATATCTGTCAAGTTTAGTTCTTTCATCATTTTGGAAAGCGGGAGTTTTTCATACCCTAAACCACCATGACTCCAAGACCATCTGGCTGCTTTAAGGGTGGAAAAGAGGGGTACCGTACAGCAGAATGCCATTCGAAAACCTCTGCCAGAAAGCCAGACCACCCATTGGGGGGAAACCTGGAAAATCCAACCCTCAAGAAAAAGGAATTGGCCTGAGAAGCCGAGAAGCTGTGAGGTTTCGGTTTCCCCCCAACCCAGAGGAAGAATCCCCAACACCCTGAGGAGACCTGAGCCAGTCCAAAAGCAATGCGGAAGACAACCCGCTGGTAAGTGACCCAATTGAACCACTCACTCTACCCCAAGACTGTTTATCCCCAGCCGAGGGAAGGGTGAGGAAGTTGCAGCATTACTGGATTCGGATTGTACCTATTGCCTAATCAACCCCACCCTAGCAGAGAAATTGGGAATCCAACTAAGGGAAATGGAAAATGCCATTGCTTTTTGCCAATTAGATGGAACTATAGTGGGGGGAGCCAGCCAGTTTTGCCACAGAACCTTTGAAAATAAGACTAGGGAATCATAGTGAGATGCTCGCATTTATTATAGCACCAGGAATGGAAGGGCCACTAGTCCCACTCCTAGGACTCACATGGCTACAGAAATGGAATCCAAAAATAAACTGGAAGAGAGGAACCATACATTTCCAGAAACATGTAGCATTTGCAAACATCCCAGAGGAAAGGAAAAGAAAAAGAACAGAGAACAGAGAACCAGCTATGGCCGGTCAGCCGGCTGAGCCCATTAACATCCCCAAAGAGTACCAGGATTTAGCCCAAATATTTAGCAAGGAAGCTTCTGATGACTTGAGAATCAAACTGCAGAGACTCTGGCATAAACCAGTGCAGGTGGTTCCAGTGGTACTTGGCACACTGGGTGCTGTGCCTAAAGACCTAGGCAAGCACTTAAAAACAATTGGTGCTGACAAGATCATCATTGGTTAGCTGCAGAAGTCCTCCTTACTGGGATCTGCTCTCATAATCCCCCGATACATCACTCAGTCCTAAACACTTGGGTAGTGTTTGACTAGTGATTTGTGATATGAAACCCAGCATGGTTATCTCGACTGGTATGTATACTATCCTTTTTGTGTACAACAATAACAACAACAATAGAAATTATTATTATTGAGATACGACTCATATTATAGAAAAAAGTACAATAAAAGTGGGGGGGGGTGTTGTATCAGGGTATCCTGTCCAATTTTGGATCAGGCCCCTGGGCGTGCCAACCACACATACAGTATAGCATTGACTAATGGGCATGCTGTAAATTCTCAATCGAAATGGCAAGTGGTAGTAGTTCTAGGGCATCAACCTCAAAGGCCATGTCTAAATCCCAGAACAAATCTAAATAGTCCAAGGGAACTTCCAGGGCCATGGAAAAAGACGACAAGAGGAGCCAAAACACATTGGAAAGGCACATGAAAAAGTGCATGCTGGAGGATGAAAGGACCTCACAAACTTCTTCACTCCTAGACCAACACCGACTAGTAGTCCCCACCCTCCTCCTCCCCTGGATCTCTCTCTCTCATTCAGGCACAGTCTGGCTTCTTAGGTCAACCTAAGTGGTCCAATGGTAGCACCAGTTACGTGAAGAGCCCAGGAGGCCATGTTTACTCCAACGGTGGCTGGCCTTCATTAGGAGGAGGTCCTCCCGGATGAAATTCCCAAGAGGATGAGAGCGTGGATGAACTGGCTATACGCCAAGGAATCACAGCAGGGATGCAACAGACGGTTCTGGCCAGACAACATCCTGCGCCCATTGATTGTGATTTGCAATCATTACCATCACTAGGCAGGATGGAACAGCACTATACTCAGGTACACCGTCAGGGGCAGTTTTCTATGGTTCAAGACATTCCTCTCCAGGGTATACAAGAGGAGGAAGACCAAGTTGACCAAATGGAACATATTGAATAAGGGTCTGTACACGACAGTGACCCAGCCTTGTCAGAGGTGGATCCCTTAGAGAGGGGCATGTCAGAGGGCTTGTTCCAGATCAGCTGACATTTACAGGTTTATTCCACCCACAATTGTTTAAATCATTATTGTTCAAGGCCAAAAACACAGCCTGCCTGGACAAATCAACTCCCTTGGCCATAACAACTCCTTTGCAGGAGGAGTCAGAGGATTTAATTTTCACCCACCAGGTAGCCAAGGTGGATGTGATCCCAGTCCCTCACGTGTTTTTGGACCTGGTGCAGAAGTGGTGGGCTTCTGCAGCAGTGTATCCAGCCCCATGGGATACAACAGAAAATATTTCAATCTGGCACCTGATTTCTCTAAATTACTGAACACTCCCGAAGTAAATTAACTAGTAGTGGGTTTAGCATCCTCTTCTATTCCCAGTGAAGCCCAGGAGGTGTTAAAGCCAGAGGACAAACAAGCTGAGTTGGCTCTATGCAAGGCCCATCAGTCTGATGCATGGGCCATAAGAGCGGCCACGGCTGCATCCTTTTTTCCACGATCCTCACTTAGATGGCTCTGTCACCTAAGGGAACACATACCGAATGTGACACTAATCATAAGTGGAAGCTTGCCTCTACTCCCATTTCGGGGGACAGATTGTTTGGCTCTGCTCTTGATCCGCTACTAATTGAGACCAGGAATAAGAAAAAGATACTACCTTCTCTTTTTCGAAATCAGATTCTAGAAACACTTAGGCCTTTCGGAGGGGATCCTTTCGTTCCTCCTATCAAGGACCATATTCAGGGACCCTCTAACTTCAGGCCAGGACAACAGTCAGAGAGGCCCGACTTTGTGGAAAGAAATAGAAGCGGTGGACAAGCCAAGAGATCTTTTCGAGGGGCAGGAAACCGGTCATTCCGCCACCCCAAATAGAACCTTTAACTCTGCTCCCATTGGCGGATGCCTTAAATTATTCACAGAACAATGGGCTCTTCAACATCTGATGCCTGGGTCAGAGACACGATCAGATTTGGCCTAGCTCTAGAATTCCAATCCACTTCCCAGACTTCTTCATGTCATGCCCTCTTTCTAGAGATCCAGTTAAATGGACTCTTATGGAAACAGCTATTCCACATCTTCTAGAAATACGAGCCATTCAACCAGTAGCTACTAATCAATGAGGGTGAGGTTTTTACTCACATCTTTTTGTTGTTCTGAAGAGTTTGGGGGGGGGGGGTGGAGAGCAATTTTAGACTTAAAATGACTCAACCGTTTCTTGGTATATCGCAAGTTTAAAATGAACACCTTGCAATCTATTTTACTCAGCATCAGAAGGGGTGATGTCCTTACGTCAATAGATTTTACATATTTCAATTAGAACATCCCACAGTAAATTTCTACAGTTCTGTTATAATAACCACCATTTTGAATATGTTGCCCTTCCCTTTGGACTAGCATCCGCCCCCAGGACCTTTACAAAGGTCCTTGCAGCACTGGCCGTCCATCTCAGAGGTATTCCCATATGGCTACAGTGCTACCTTGATGTCATATTACTTTTGTCATCTTCCGTTCATCAAGCACTTAGGGACACTCAAATCACATTACAGACACTAGAACAACACAGTTTCTCAATTAATTGGATAAAGAGTCATTTAACTCCATCGACTCGATTAGTCCACTTGGGGGCAATTATAGACACTGTTGAAGATAAGGTTTTCCTGTCACCAGATAGACAAAACAGCATACAACAGTTAGCTACAGAGATCAGAACCTCAAGAGGGTATCCTTGGCCGACCTATCAAAATTGTTAGGCAAAATGATCTCATGCATATCTATTATTCCCTGGGCACGACTCCACACTAGATCTCTGCAGTTGTTCCTGCTTCCATACCAGCAGTCAGGAAGAAGCAACTCCAAATACAGGGTCATGGTATCATCAAAGGTCCTCATATTTCTTTATTGGTGGACCAGGCCAATCATTTGCCAGTTCAAAGAGCCCCACAGTCTTACCATCACAACAGATGCTAGCCTGTTTGGATGGGGAGCTCACTATCAATCCCTCACAGCCCAAGGCCATTGGTCCTCCATAGAACAGCCGTGCAGCATAAACTGGCTAGAGCTCAGGGTAGTTCATCTGGCTCTTCGCAGCTTCCTTGCACAGATTCGGAACCAACATGTATTGATTTTGACTGACAACGTGACAACAAAGGCCCACATAAACAAGCAGGGAGGCACGCATTTGAAACAACTCATGCGGGAAGCAGAGTGACTGTGTCTTTGGGCTGAGAACAACCTGCTCTCCATCAGGACGGAGCACATATCAGGTCTGTCGAATACCCAGACAGATTGGTTAAGCAGGCCTATGGTCGATCAATCGGAGTGGTGCCTGCACCTGAGCCTGTTTCAAGAGGCGGTTCAAAGATTTGGTCAGCTGGTAATAGATCTGTTCACTTCCCCTCTCAACTCTCAGCTCCCGAAATTCATTTCCAGATACCCTTTGCAAGGAGCAGAAAACATCAATGCGCTCCACTGCCACTGGCCTCCGGGTCTTCTGTACTTATTCCCTCCATTTCCAGTGATTTCCAAGGTCATCCAGAAGCTTCTGGAAGACAGAGCGGAACTTTTGATGGTGGCACCATATTGGCCCAGGTGGCTGTGGTTTGCAGATCTCCAAGATCTGTCTTCAGCAGAACCATGGAGAATCCCGCCGGACAGAGTCTCGCTCACCCAGGGCCCTCTTCAACATTCAGACCCTCAATGGCTACAAGTTGAGTGGAGACATCTGAAAAGTGAGAAGTTCTCTAGCAAGGTTATCGCCACCATCCAAGCGGCCAGGCACCCCTCAACAACTCGCATATACAATGCCACGTGGACTAGTTTCTGTAAAAATGTGTGAAATCTCGCATCTATCCCACCTCTCCATCAGTAGCTCAAATACTGGAGTTTTTACAAGAAGGACTGGACAAGGGTCTTTCACCAAATACTTTGAGAAGACAGGTAGTGGCCCTGGCCTCGGTCGTCACTTGTGGAGACCTACCATTTATTTCTCAGCACCCACGCATGCAGAGTTTTCTTCATGGTGTCACAAACTTACGCCTTCCGGTGGTTCACCGTTATCCAACTTGGGACCTTAACAAGGTTCTCACCACACTCACGAAGGGCCCTTTCAAGCCCTTGAAGACTAAGAGTCTCTATTTTCTAATGTACAAAGTAGTTTTTCTTGTAGCAATAACATCTGCTCGTTGTATTTTGGAACTGGCAGCCTTATCAATCAGACAAGATCTTTGCATTTTTCATTCAGACAGAGTGGTCCTTCGTCCAGACACTATGTTCATACAAAAAATTAACTCAGCTTTTCACAGGGCACAAGAACTTATACTCCTTAACTTTTGTCCAAAACCAACTCAGGGACTGGAACACCAATGGCATCAGCTTGATGTGAGATGGGCCCTACGTACATATATTCACCGCACAGTGCCTTTCAGAAAAACGGAGGCTCTTTTCTTTCGAGCCAACCACTCAAGGATGCAAGGTCTCATCTTGTACAATAGGTTGATAGTTAAACGCTGCAATAGCTAAAACATACGAGACTCAATCAATACTGGTGCCCAGGGACATAACAGCGCATTCAACCAGAAGTGCCGCAACATCAGCAGCGTGGTCCACGCAAGCACCAATAACAATATTTGTCAGGCAGCAACCATCACCCTTCTTTAGGCACTATAAAATCTTTGCCTCAGCTGAGGCTTCCTTTGACAGGAGAGTTTTAAAATGGGTCCATAAGGCCCAGGAGAAGACTCCAAGCCAGACAGAGACCCTCCTGTAGGACAAGCCATGCTTTGGTATGTCCCACTACTGGATGCTCTGAACAGCTCATGGGAGGAAGGGCTTTGGTACTTACCTGATATGCCCATTCTCTGTGAGCTGTGAAAAGCATCCAGCCCCACCCAATTTCCGTCTGGCGGGGTCCTGTTCTGTCCAACGATTAGATAGGGCATACGGGGCGAGGGTGTTCATCACCTCATCTTCACCAAAACTGGGGGATGCTTGGGAGGAGTCCCGTGGAGGAGGAGAATTCCACAAATTAAGCCCAGCCTATACATGAAGAGACTGAAGCACCTCCCACTAGTAGATGCTCTTCACAGCTCACAGAACGGGCATATCGGGTAAGTACCAACTCCCTTTTCCAGGATAATATGGATCATGCAGTGTCAATTCTTCCTTTTATTGCTTATTTAAAATGGCTTGAGAACATCAGACAGAAACAGGAGCCTTTTATAAATTTATAATTAATATGTGTCCTTTTGTATTTTGGGGGGTGGGGGGGGAAGGGGCAAAATTTTTCATAGCCTGCTTCATACAGGATGAAGTAGGTATTAGTATGACAAACAGGGATTTTATCTTGTTTCGAAGTAATTATGTGAAGATACGGAATAAAAGTAAAAAGGATATGTGAAGACAGGGAAAATTACTATTGTTATTTTTGGGCTGAATTTTTGTGATTAAGAGGAATACCATTTTGCTATTTTTGTTTCAGACAATATCTGTTTTGACAGCTAATATACCAACTAAACAATGGCAAAAAGATACACCTAAGTTTGTGTGCACTCGTTAAATGTAAAGTGTTAAAAGATGCAAAAGAAAGGAAGATTATGTTTGAAATTATATTTTGTAATTTAGGTTTAATTTGGGTCGAAGACTGGATGCTTTTGAGAAATAGAAGACTTTTGCAGATAGAAGGCATGATTTGAAATTTGGGTTGCGTTATATTTATGATATGACAAAGCTAAAATTAATATAGATTTTAAAAATTATTTCATTAGCTGTGTCATACTGAAGATATGGAATATATGTAAACCCAGGCTCAGCACAAGAAACATATTATAGAAGAGAAATGATAAGTAAACACAAATGGCTAACTTATTGTAACATTAATTTTTTGTCAAAAAGGGAAGGTAAAATAAAGTCAAGGAAAAAATATTGTGGCTGAAGGGTGCACTGGTCAATTATTCTCTTATGTATAATTGTTAGAAAAATTTAAAATTGATTTTAAAAAATGGCTTTGAGCATTGTGAGTTTGAAAAAGAACAATATACAAATAAATATATTATTTCTAAAATGTATAACTTATATTGAAATTTGAAAAAAAAGAACAAGTGAAAGAATGTATGATAAATAAGCTAAAATTCTGATTACAATATATAAATGGAACAGTGGGAGAATACGTAAAGCACTTAAATTTACATTATTGAAATATTGAGAGCATTGAAATTTACATTAAGTTATATTTAACATAACTGTTATAATCTTAAAAGAAAAAAATTGTAAAAAGGATGTATTGTTCGTATATATATCACCAAGTAACCTGTTGAAATGTATAAAGGTGCTTCAAATTTATGTTGGAAATGTGAAGAACAAGAAGGGACTGTTTACGATGCTTGGTGGATGTGCAAAAAAGCCAGAAAACTTTGGACGGAGGATTCAGAGGATTTTAAAGATTAATATATAATAAAAATCATATGCTTTTCTTTTTCTTTTTTCTTTTTATTGGTTTTTAAAATAAACATAAACAAACAAAACATAAAAACATCAAGCCATCTTTTATTTATATATATATTCTTAAGTTTTCGTGGGTACTTACATGTATGGCATTCGGCTTTGTTCGGGTATTTTCCCACGTCATAGTAGCTGTGCTTTTAAAGTTGTAGCGACGTTTCAGCAGAATCTCATCTGCCATCATCAGGCTTCACTAGAATGATGTGGGAAAATACCCGAGCAAAGCCGAATGCCATATATCTATCTATCTATCTATCTATCTATCTATCTATCTATCTATCTAT
>NW_020769346.1:1555707-1584360 GCF_900518735.1 Pseudonaja textilis | reverse complement strand
TTAAAAAAAAAAACCAATATGGAAGGTAGATGGAAAGACAAAAATACTAGGAAGGGAGAGAGAGAAAAAAAGGCTACTCCCTTAAAAAGAAAAGGAAGGGAATAATTAATACTAAAGCTTTTCCTTTAAAATAAAAAGCAAGCATAGAAATTTAACTTCCAAAGAGAAGAAAACAAAACAAAACAAAGACAAGTTCCAAAGAGCCAAAAATCCAAATAACTATTACAAAAAGTAAACTGATGAGGAGGGATAGCGCAGTTTAGAAAAAATAAAAAGAGCACACTGCACTTTGTTTAATTATCCAAGGCTCTTGTTATAACTCTCTTCTCCAGAGATTTATCACCTTTTCTTTTCCTATAAGCTTCAACACCAGACTCCAGCTGTTGATAGAAACCCAGAAGAGCACCTGCAATAATACTCTCCCATGCTCTTCCCTCTATCTTATCAAATAGCAATGTCCTTGAAAAGAAGTCTCAGTTCTTTCTCAACTTTGTCTGGTCAAAAGAGAAATAGAATATTTCCAAGCCTCTAGTTGGCAGTGTTACAAAGTTTCTTTTGCTTTCACTTTCCCCCTCCTTTTCCAAGCAAAATATAATAAGAATTAATTAAAAAAAAGAAAAAGATATTTTTAAAAAATAACTAAATGGGAGTCTCTAGCCTAAAATATTATAAAATCAAAAAGGAGAAAAAGAATAGCTGAAAGAAGAGAAAAAAACCCAGTCCAGTTTCAAAATATAAGATCATGTATAGAAAATCCAGCAATGAGAAAAAAAATTTACTTTGACATTCCTGTTTAAAATCGCCACTTAATCACTTCTGTCAAAACTTTTACAGATTATTTCTTTTCCTTAGGGTGTCCTTTCAAATCTTAGAATAAAGAAAAAGTTCTCACCAAACCGGCACACTCACTCTTTCTGTTCTCTTTCATTTCGTAGCTGTCCCAACTTCAGCAGCTTTAATGGCTGCCTCTTTGCTGCTGGCAAAAAGAGCTTCTCCTGGATCTACCAGGGACTTTACGGTATCCCTGAGATCGACAGGATGCGCTCTTCACTTTCACCGTCTCTTCAGGACCATTTAGATCCGATTGGAATGTCCAGAAGCAAAGATATTGGTAGCGATCTTAGACTTCCAAGATCGCATGCCATATTGTCGCGATGCCAGCTCCGCCCTCTCAGATGCCTTTCTTTTTGACAGACCAGCAAACAGTGGGAAAGAGTCATGGAATTTTGTTTTATAGATGGTAACTGCAATGAGATTATTATAGCACAAAGGTGGAAAGATTTGACATTACTCATAAATTGTTGAGATGGCTACATTCACGTTAGATTAGATTAGATTAGATTAGATTAGATTAGATTAGATTAGAAAAAAGATAAGTAAATGTAATCCTGACTGCCTTAACAGTCTTGATGTGTGTGTTTTACAATGAATAAAAAGAATTTATGATATATTATTTTAATAATTAGAAAAATATATTGTTGAAAAAAGGAAAGTTATGTTGTAACCCAGAATAAGACATTAATTTATATCTATATTTAGAATTCCTATAAAGAAAATAAGAAACTATTTCTTTATATTTTATTTCTTTTTTCCTGCATTCTGGCTTTGTCCTTTCTTTTCTTCTTTTTTTCTGCAAGATAATATAAACAACATGATAAATCATAAAATAAAATAAAACTAGAAGAAAGGAACCTCAGATTGTAAATTAACCTATTCTTTAAAAGCCTAGAAAAATGTAAGAGCTTGGAGTAAAGCAAAAAAAATATTATGGAAAAATCAGACATTTTTTTCTTTGATATGATCATTGTAAATCAAACGCCTATGACTAAAAAGATGAACTTTTGGAATTTTCCTATTGTTTACAGCAGTTCATTTATTACAGTAGCATTGAAAAAAATTACTTATGACCATTTTTCAGACCTATGATTGTTGCAGCATTGTCAAGAGTCAAAATTCAGACACTTGGCAATGTATTTATGATGGTTGCAATGTTCCAGGGTCATGTGGTCATATTTTGCAATCTTCTGAGAAGCAAAGTCAATGGGGAGGCCAATTTTCATAATAACCGTGTTACTAACTTAACAACTGCAGTGGTTCATTTATTAATTGAGGGGTGTCACTTAATAATTGGCTCACTTAGTAATAGAAATTTTGGGCTCAGTTGTGGTTTTAAGTCATTTCATTACTTAGGATAGATTGTACAATATCTGTGAGCCCTGCACTGTATCTGCCATTTGAAACACTTTGATATAAATTCAAGGACCACTGCCATAATTGCAATTGTTTTTTTATATGTGTCTGTGGAAAGGGTAGAATAATAAGCAGCATACTTTTTAATTGTATTTAATACAATTTATATTTTATTACTTTTAAATTGCATCCAATTTAATTGGTTTCTTTGCATGCCAGATTTCAAGGAGAATATCTCCAACATGCCAAAGAAATCTGAAAAAAGCAATGTATTCCTGACAGCCCAGGGTTACTTTTGTAATACTGATTGTATCTTTCCCCCCAATATTCCTCTCTCTCTTTTTCAGCATTCCTATGCACCACATTGCCATCCCATGGCTCCTCCCAGCCCCAGTACTAATAGTAGCAATAACAATAGCAACAGCAGCAATGGTGAACTGTTGAGTAAAACCAACCTGTACATCCGAGGCCTTCCTCCGGGCACCACTGACCAGGACCTAATCAAACTGTGCCAGCCGTAAGTAAAATTACTTCTGTTTCCCACTTGTTCTGTTTTTCTGAATCACATGTGCAAGGACAGATGGTCCCCAACAACTTGGAACCTTTATTTATGTGCAGATGAAGTAATTAAGTGTGTGGCTTGCCTTTGGATAACATCTGATAAAAACTTGCATCTTGGTCTGGAGAGTGACAGAAACATCCTGATAACCTCTGCTGGACAAAAAAACATAATGGTATGCAGACTTTTTAGGAAAATAGTAAAATGTTCACTTGACACTGAGTAAAGCATGTATTAGTGGTTGCTGAGGAAATTTGTTGCAGTGGAAAAGAGAACAGATATAGAAAGACAACGGACATGTATCCCAACATGGCTATTATAGGAGGAACTTTTGGGGTGAGATCTAATCTCTTGAAAATCTTAACCCTTCCAAATTAGCAAGCTATTAATATCAAATATCTGGATAAATGTTGCTTTGAATCTTTTTGTTCGAGTAAAATTAAAGAAATGAAATATATTATTCTTTTATTTCTACACATCTCTCAGCTTCAATGTTCTATTAACAGTATTCCTGTCATCACGAGTTGGTAATGTTTAGTTTCAATTAACTGCTCAGAACTGATGAGTTCATTTGAGTTTGGCATTCTTCTTTCGCTCTTTCTTCTCAGCCACTTCAGAATTTCCCAAGCAAGGATGGTCTTAAGTTTTAAATCTTACTTTATCTGATGCTGGAATAATAGTTTTGCCTATAACACAAAAGAGGAACATATATATACTAAGCGTGCACTGAACATATATCACATATTTATATGCCCATCCTTGGAGTGAATCTTTGGATTTTGAAATTTGTTCATTTGTCTTTATGACTGTATTTGTCAGATTAGTATTAAATAACCACTCAGATAGGTAAATTATATATAGTATTTATAATCAATTGCTACAGTAAGAAGACATGTATTTCATAAAGTCTTTTATTATTTTGTTTTAGCTCTGTTTATAATTAAAAATATGAAACCACTTCTATGAAGGAGCACTGTCATCAATTACAGTTATAACCCAGCATTTTTTTGGCTCATTACAACTTACATCCTTCTTTCAACTTTCTACAGTTCTTCCTTGCCTTAGGCTTTTGATATATTTCCATATTTCTCTTTTGATTAGCACTAACTTTATCCATTTCTTCTGTTGTCTAGGATCTCTTCCCTGAATCCTTGGTTTTAAAATCTAATGTTTATTTTGTCCCTTTACATTTCCTTAGCCTTCAGTTCAAGCCCACAAAGAATATGCATAATTGTATGTTATAAGGGTACATTACTGTTAGGGAGGATAGTTTTTTAATTCTACTTTCTGTTCTTTTTTTAATGTTGTCACTTAATTGCAATTGTCATTTTTTAAGGAAGCATGGCCAGTAGCCGTACTCTTTCCATTGGACTCCCTTGCTTTTCACATATTGGAGCAGGCTATTCTGAAGAGGATTTTGCAGTACATGCCTTCATGTTGTAGACTTCTTATGCAGGACGTTACAGAGTTAAGTGGCAAGATGGGATGTAGAAGATGGGAAGACCCATCCAGCCCTATATAAAGGCTTGTGATTTCTTCTGGATCAAATTCAGGTAGAATTCAGGTAGTACTCAATTTACAACCATAATTCAGTCAAAATTATGATTGTAAGTCATTGCAGTTATAAGTCAAGGCATATATTACTAGATTAGGTTTTTCAGTATTTTGTAAGGCAGTTGTAAAATGAAAGCCATGATTGTTAAGCAAATGCATTTTTCCTGATGTATGCTTGTTTTTTGGCTAGGAACTGAAAATAAACACCAGGCAAAAACATTGTAGATTGCAGCCATGTGACTGTGTGATGACCCTAATAGTAATCCAAATGCCAAACACCCAAAATATGATCATGTGACTGTGGGGAAGGTGGTAACTTCAAAAACAGTAATAACTAACAGTAATAATAGCTTGTGGTAGATTTGAAAGGTCTGATGATAAATCAAGGACTATCTATATAAGAAATGCTGATATATTTAAAAACCATTATCAACATACCATATTATGTATAGCACAGAATAGTACTATGCTGTTCAGTGACAGGCTGAAATCTGCAATCATGCGCAGTTTTGATCTGTGCTCGCCGCTGGAGTGCCCTGAGCTGGCTGGTTTCAGGGCTAAGCCACCCCATAGAGGTGGTGAAGAGGTGGGAGACTGCCAGCAGGGTTGAGAAAAGTCACATCTCTCCTCCCCAGCTGGCCATTACTCCCTTTCCCGAAGGCAGTTGCAGCAGTGGTCAGAAATGGCCACCTCAAAGAAGAACTTGACTGGAAAAGAATGTGCAGGAGGAAGATAAGAAGATAAAGTTTTGGGTGACTGGATCGAACTGAAAAAGAAACAATATAAAGTACCCTGGAATTTGAATTATAAAGAACAACATTGTTCCCAAAGAAGACTTTGTAGCAGCGAATGAGAGAGGGAAGGGAAAGGATTTGGGTTTTTTTCTTTTCTTCCCTATATTGACAACTAAGAGATTTAAGCAAGAAACCGGCAAAAAACCACTTTGACGTTAACAGGCATTTAAGCAGAAAATAAAATGTCAAAGGGATAATAAAGATTTCTGGATTCTCAAAGACTTTTAAAAGAAGGAAAAAAACAAAAGGGTGGGATCTGGAAAATGGAGGAGACCACCTGGAAGTGAAAGGAATTAACAGTGAAACTTTAACAAGATTCCTAAAAGATACATTTTAACTGAAACTTTGTAACAAGATAAGAGAATCCCAGGAAGAGAAAGTGGAAAAAAGAAGCAAGAAGAAACAACTTTGGATTATTTGGATTACTTGGTGATTTTTGGATTTTTGTCGATTGGATCTAAAGGACTAAAATTAATTGAGTGGTTGTTTAAAAGTTTTTAAAATTGTATCACGCTTGGAAGAATTGAGAATGGAACTTAAAAAACAGAAAGAAGATGCACAAGAAGGAAGAGGTTCTTTTGGCTTCATATTTCAATTTTTAGAAGTGGAGATCCTGAACTAGGAGAAACAACAGGAAATGCCTGTAGAACAAGAAGGGCGGGACAAAGAAGAAGCCATCTTCAATGACCAAGTATTTCTATGTGGGGAAAAGAAAGGAAAGGGGGGAAAGAGAGTGAAAAATTTAAGATCTGAAAAAACAACCCCAAAAAAGAATAGTTTGAAAAGTAATTACAACATTAGGAAGAAACAGAAGAGAGGATTACAAAAGAGAGAAAAAGAATTAGAGAGAGAAAAAGGGAAAGGAGAAGAAGAGGGGGAAGAGGGAAAGGAAAAGAAATTATAAAGGACAGAAACAGGACATAGAGAAACAGGGAAAATGTACAAGGATTAAGGGTATAAGCCTATTTAGAAGACACAGAGATAATGGGTGAAAACTTAATTGAAAGGGGAATTCTGCAAGAGTACATAAGATAGTACTGTTATATTAGAAATAGAAATGAACTTTGAAAATGTGAAACAAGTGTGATTAAAATGATAGATAAAATACTCATTGTAAAGTAATGGAATGTTTAATAAATAAATGAAATAAAAAGAATGAGAGAATGAAATTAGGAAAGGAGGGGAACATTTCAATTATTATAAATGTGTTATAAAAATTTAAGTGAAGAGGAATATGAAACAAACATGAAAAAATTATGGAAATATTATAAGTGTTCCTAGAAGTATAATACCCTTTTGAAAAGAAATGTTAAAGATGTCAAAGATTATAACCAACATCAATGATAGAGCTGAATTGGAATAGAATAAGTATTTTATTTATTATTGTTATATATACATTTTCTCTTTAAGAAATTAGTGTGTATTTTAAGAATGTACCAAGCAGAATTCGACTGGAAGTTATGTGTTATATTGAATGTTATAATTGTAAAGGCATAAATTGAAGTTTAAATAAGAGTTGAATGGATAAAAATACAAGATACAAAGGTGTCATACTCCAATTAGTAACTACAGGGAAACATTTTGTTTAATGAGAAAAGAAAATATGAAATTGAGACAGGACAGACAGAAGTATAAATATAATGACTAGAAAGGTATTGAAACTTAGAAAAAGATTTAGAAAGGAATGAGATAATTAAAAGTAAGATTGACAAAACGAAGGGAAAAATTATTGAGAAAATGTTAAAATAGTAATAAGATATGGAATAGAACACAAAGATTAATATGAAATTGAATTTGTGTCTGTATAGAGAAGTGATAACCTGGGACCATGCCATTCTCAAAAAAGGAAATTTTACTTGTATTATGTTTTGTGAAAATCCAAATAATTTTTTTATTTAAAAAAAAAAGAATAGTACTATGCTATATACAGGTGAAACTCGAAAAATTAGAATATCGTGCAAAAGTTCATTTATTTCAGTAATGTAACTTAAGATGTGAAACTAATATATGAGATAGACTCATTACATGCAAAGCAAGATAGTTCAAGCTGTGATTTGTTATAATTGTGATGATTATGGCTTACAGCTCATGAAAACCCCAAATCCACAATCTCAGAAAATTAGAATATTACATGCAATCAATAAACAAGGATTGTACATAGAATATTCTTCTCCTTCTCCTTCTTCCTCATGTATTTGCTGATATGTAGAAACCGCCATTTCTACAAAGTGGAAGACAGCTCCCAAAGAATCCTTGCCTTCTTGTTCTCTTTCTTTTAATTTTTCATATTCCATTTTTAATTCATCCACAGATAGTGCCACTGTAAATTTTTAAGAACAACCCAGATGTTTTTAATCTTAAAGTAATTTCCAAGTGTCAAAGTTATCAAACAATCCAAACAGACACAAAATATTTCCTCTTCTTCTCTTTGGAGTTTTTCCTCCTGGGGCAAAATCCCAAAATATATTTTAAAGCCATATTACAGTTAGTTGCTGTTCTTATAATCTTCAAGGCGTCTCCTCCAACAAATTTTTAAAGATTTTTTTAGTCCTCTCCTTCCCACTTATAACAAAGAGCTTATTTTTACCTTAAAGAAGCAGGTTTTTTTAGTACTCATTTGCTTTCTCCGTAAGGAAGGGGAGTGAACTCTCCTTTCAGCACTTTCGCCGTTTTAACAACTTCTTTTGGAAACAAATGTATCAATCCAAAAGTCAGGTTTCCAGGGTGTTTAAAAGTATCTTAATGTCCCAGTTCAGCCAAGAAAACTTCTCCTTCTGGTTCTTCCTCCTGCACAGTCTTATCCGGTTGATAAGGACTTCATGAAGCACAATGGACCAACACCAGCAGATGACATGGCTCCCCAAATCAACACAGACTGTGGAAACTTCACACTGGACTTCAAGCATCTTGCAGTGTGTGCCTCTCCATTCTTCCTCCAGACTCTGGGTCCTTGGTTTCCAAATTAGATGCAAAAGTTGCTCTCATCAGAAAAGAGGACTTTGGACCACTGAGCAACAGATCAGTTCTGTTTTTCTTTAGCCCAGGTAAGATGCTTCTGACGTTGTTTGTTGTTCAGGAGTGGCTTGACAAGAGGAATACAACATTTGAAGCCTATGTCCAGGATCCGTCTGTGTGTGGTGGTTCTTGATGCACTGACTCCAGCCTCAGTCCACTCCTTGTGAAAGTCCCCAACACTTTTGAATGGCCTTTTCCTGACAATCCTCTCCAGGCTGTGGTCATCCCTCCTGCTTGTGCACCTTTTTCTTCCACACTTTTCCCTTCCACATAACTTTCTATTAATGTGCTTTGATACAGTACTTTGGGAACATCCAACTTCTTCTGCAATTACCTCTTGAGGCTTTCCCTCCTTATGGAGGGTATCAGTGATGGTTTTCTGCACAACTGTCAGGTCAGCAGTCTTTCCCATGATTGTGATTCCTACTGAACCAGACTGAGAGACCAAATTTTAAAGGCTCAGGAACCCTTTGCAGGTGTTATGGCTTAATTAGCTGATTAGAGTGGGATGCTTTGAGCCTAGAATATTGAACCTTTTCACAATATTCTAATTTTCTGAGATTGTGGATTTAGGGTTTTCATGAGCTGTAAACCATAATCATCTCAATTATGACACATCATGGTTTGAACTATCTTGCTTTGCCTATAATGAGTCTATCTCATATATTAGTTTCACCTTTAATTTGCATTACTGAAATAAATGAACTTTTGCACGATATTCTAATTTTTTGAGTTTCACCTGTTTCATGAAGCATCACGAAATCTCCAGAACTGTAAAGCCTATAAATTTGGCGCATATGTTCCTCTTTGCTTCTAGGTGCTTGCTAAGAAAGGATTTTTCAAAATGACCATCAGATGACTAGTATTTCTTAATACACTCTGATGCTTAGGAGTTCTACTTTCCCTCCCCACCTGAAAAGAACTCTGTTCCAACTGCCAATTGCCTCACATTCTGCTACCTCACATTCCTTTTTCTTAGTAACTCCTCCACCTAGGACACTAGTCCTAGGTCTCACATGGCTACAGAAATGGAATCAAAAAATAAATTGGAGGACAGGAACTGTACAATTCCAGAGAGATGTTGTATTTGCAAATAGCTCAGAGGAAAGGATTAAGTAAGGAACAGAGAACAGAGAGTCAGCCATGACCGGACAGTCGGTTATAACCATTAACATCCTAAATGAGTACCAGTATCTGGCCCAAGCATTTAGTGAGAAAGCTTGTGATGAACTCCCACCCCATCGTGCCACACACTGCGCCATCGAAATCCTACCAGGGGCTAAATTCCCAAAACCACAAATGTACTGCATGTCCCTCAGAGCAGTGGCCCCCAACCCTTTTTGAACCAGGGACCGGTTTTACGATTATTTATTCTTCCACGGACCGGTACCTTCTACTACTAGTCCCTAAAGCAGCGCGGAGCTGTTTTAGCCGGGCTTCTCTCTCCCTTCTCAGTCTCTTTCACCTTCCTCAGTGACCTGTCGCCCTTCTTCTTTCCAGCCTCAGGCAAAAAAAAAAAAAGACTTGGCACAGCCCGCTAGAAAGCACGCCCAAATTCCTCGCAGCTTCCCGCCTCCACCTGTGAGGAAGTCAGTGGGGGGGGGGGCGAGGGGTGCAAGCGTGGGCCGGGAAGCGGGACTGGTCAGGGAATGAGCTTCCCCAAGAAAGTTGGAGGCACAGCCGCCACCTCAGCTGCTGCTGCTTCTTTGCTGTCTGGCGACGGACGCCGTGGCGCTCCTTCAGCGCCTGTGCCCAATCTGTTCCTCCGGGTCGTGGTGCAGCAGCAACAGCAACAGCTTTACCTGCGCGCGTGCGTGTGCGTGGTTGATGGGGGAGAAGGAGAGGAAAAGGGAGACTAGCGCTGGGGCATACTAGCGCTCTTTTCTCCCTCCCTCCCCCTCGCGGCACCCAAGCTTTGCAGCCTGGTAAAAAATGATCCACGGACCGTACCGTTCCTGGACCGGTGGTTGGGGACTCCTGCCTCAGAGAACTGAAAGAACTCAGAGCATTTATCGATAAAAATTTAAAAAGGGGTTTCATTGAACCCGCCTGTCCTAAAATAGCTGCCTGAGTGTTATTCCGTGAAAAGAAAGATGGCTCTGTACACTTGTGTGTTAATTACAAAAAATTGAATGCAATTTGCATAGAGAATATGTATCTATTCCCCCTCATGAAGGACACGTTAGCCCACCTCTCGAAAGGAAAAAAAATTCAAAGTTAGACCTACGAGAGGCATATTACCGCATCAGAATAAAGGAAGGGGATGAGTGGAAGACAGCTTTTAACACACCATTGGGATGCTACCAATTTAAAGTGCTCCCCTTTAGACTGCAGGGAGCACCTGCTGTGTTTATACAATTGATCAATGAAATCCTGCATGAATTTTTATATAAAGGGGTTCTAGTGTATCTTGATGATATTTTAATCTACACGGAAATGATGGAAGAACATATCAAGCTAATACGTGCAGTCCTCACAAAACTCTTAGATGCTAAACAATATGCAAAATTCTCTAAATGAGAATTCCACCAAGAAAAAATTGACTACTTGGGGTATAGAATATCCCACGAGGGAATAGAGATAGACCCACAGAAAGTAAAAGCGGTCATGGACTGGGACCCACTGCACACCCGCAAACAACTGCAAAGCTTCCTGGGGGTTGTGAACTTTTATCGCCAGTTCATTCCAGATTTTGCAAACATCGCCCTCCCGATCACAAACTGGCTAAAATTGAAGTGGGGGAGAGAAACCCAAACCAAGGCAACCCCTTATCTGGACAATGGAATGCCAAGCGGCATTCGAGAAACTCAAACGTCTATTCTCAGCAGAACTAGTCCTTAAGCACCCAGATCCCGAAAAACCTTTTGTCATCCAAGCAGACACTAGTGATGTTGCAGTTGGAGCAGTCCTCTTCCAAAAGAATGGAAATGGACAATTACAACCATGTGGTTATACATCCAAGAAATTGACGGAAACCGAGCAAAGAACCGGCCCATATGGGAGAAAGAGGCATATGCTGTGCGGTGGGCAATGCTCACATGGAGACATTTCCTGGAAGGAAACCAAATCCCCTTTGAAGTATGGACTGATCACAAAAATCTGGAAGCCCTGAGAAATCCATGGAAACTCTCCGAAAACAAGCAAGGTGGGCTCAATATTTTGAATGGTTTAATTTCACTCTCAAATATTTTCCTGGGAGAAAGAACTTCTTAGCAGATTCACTGTCCAGAAAAGCCCAATACAACAGCAAAAGGATTGAGGTTATAAAACCAATGATCCAACCGACCCACTAGCAGCCAAAGTAATCACCCGGGCACAAGAGAAAAGAAAATCATCACTGACTGAAGACAGAACGAGGTCAATATTTAAGGCACTACTTAAGGACGGCTGGCTCCAGGCGAACAAAAACACTTGTTTAATTAAAGATGGACTGGCTTGGGTAGAAAACAAATTTTATGTCTCTGCAAGCCAGAGAATGGACCTCATGAAATGCTGCTATGACTCCAAAATAGCGGGACACTTTGGGTTTGTAAAAACCCTGCACCTCATCAAAAGACAATTTTGGTGGTCGTCTCTCAAAAAGGACATTGAAAGCTATGTTGCCAGCTTCCCCACCTGTTCTGCTGCAAAGAAAAGATAAAGAAAATCTCCTGGACTTTTACAGACAGTAGCAGACCCCTTTGCACCCTGGAAAGAGATTTCTATGGACTTTATAGTGGAGCTTTCCAAAAGTGCTGGAAATACTGTCATTTGGGTGGTAACTGATCTTTTTTCCAAACAGGTTCACTTTATTCCATGCCAAAAGATCCCAACTGCCAAGGCAATGGCAAAGATGTTGCTAATACACATTTATCTCCTTCATGGAGCTCCCCAACGGATTATCTGAGATAGGGATGTTCAGTTCACATCCAAATTTTGGTGGGCATTTTTAAACCTATTTGGCTCCACCCAGGGTTATCGTCATCAAATCACCCCCAGACAAATGGAGATTCTGAACGTTCAAACACCGTATTAGAACAATATTTTGCAGAAGTAGCGTACAATAACTCAGTCCATAGCAGTATGGGGTTCACCCCATTCCAGGTAGCCATGGGCCAAGAATTCAACCCCATGTCGGAACTACCCACCAAAGAACCTGAAATCCCCTCCCTTAAGGTGTAGATAAATAACTTGCAAGCCACGTGGCCAAATGGTAAGATTAGCATTACAGGAAGCTAGTGCAGCTTTTAATGTTCAAGCAGACAAAAAGCGCTGCGATCCTAAACCTTTCAAGATTGGGGACCGTGTATATTTGTCCACAAAATTCTTAATATCATTACAACCCTCTAAGAAATTAGGACCAAAATTCATTGGCCCTTTCCCCATTTCCAAAATTATTAACCCCGTGATGGTAGAGCTTCAACTCTCCAAAACACTTAGGCAGATTCATCCAGTATTTCACTGTAGCTTGCTCAAACTGGAGATCACTTTAAACCTCAGACCCCACCTTCCCACACCTCCATCTCCCATCATGGTACATAGGGAACAACATTTTGAAATGAAAGATATCCTTGATTCGCACACTGACTGTGGATCCTCAGAATATTTAGTAGATTGGAAACACCTTCCTTCCTCAGAAAATGAGTGGGTAGCCAAATGACACTATGAAAGTTCCACCTAACATACCCTGATAAACTATCCTAAATTGCAAATGTAATGCATGATTTTTGTTTTTTCCAGGTAGACCTATCTGTTTTTTAAGGGGGGGCAGGATGTCAGATCTGTGTATCATTTCTTCAATGGAAGAAGAAAAGGGGCGGGGAGACTGATAAAGAAATCCTTCTGGATGTAACCTGAATATATTTAATCTTATATCAAATTTGTATAACCTACACATGATACAATGGAGAGATGAAACCCAGATGGCCGGAACCTGTCACCTCTGAGGGAGACAGCCAGGAGATGAAGAGACCATAAAAATTCCACAGTGAGATGTGTCCTGGGAAACTGAAAAAAGATCGTTCTAAAAAGGGGGTGGGGCAAATTAACATGTTGGCTCTTTGTTTTACTAAATACACATCAAGAAAAGGGGAGGGGTTTTAAATTCCTTTATCTATCTTTGCATGCCTGAGAGACCTTACATGCTGCTTTTAACCCCTACATGAATTGTCTCATCTCAATAAAGGATTCCTTTTGATACGTTTTGATATGTTTTCAGAAGTTCATTCTAGTTGATTGAATGGGAAAAGTTCTGTAGCCTAACATAAAGCAGCGTCTGCAATAGAGATCAGCCCAATTAATTTAACAACTGGTTCGTCCTCAAAAACAGGTGGACGTGGCTGGAGGGGTGTCATGTGACTGAGTAGGCATGGCCAACTCGATGTCACTCATGGCAAGGTGAGGCAGTACAAGTGGGCCGAAGCAGTAGTGGCCAGAGCCTTGGACTTACCTTTGTGCAGCAACAGCAATAATGGTTCTCCAATGCCTCATCTGTTGCTGGATCTCGTTGCCCAACAGTCAGGGTTTTAAAAATGTTTTTTGTAGCAGGAAATGGTGGGTGGCTACTTTCAGCCTTTGTTGGTGCAGCTGGGCACATGCCCCCATCCCAAGACACTGGCCTGCAGCTGCTGTCTCTTTTTTGGCATGAGAAACCTGCAGCCGCCAGTCTTTTTCAGAGTGAGAAGCATGCAGCCACCAGTCTTTTTCAGCATGAGAAGGCAGCGGCTGGAGCCTTCTCATGCTGGCAAAAAGCACTGACTGCAGGCTTCTCACACCAGCAAATAGCAACAGCTATAACAGCACTGGCTGGAGCCTTCTTGAGCCAGCAAAGAGCGGTGGCTGAAGGCTTCTCATGCCAGCAAAGACCAGCAGCTGGAGGATTCTTGCACCAGCAAAGAGGAGGTGGTGGCTGCATGCTTCTTGGTAGGGTGTTGAGGTAATTCCCCGTTAGGAGAATGAGTGCACGCAGGGAGACGTAATGAGAGTGGTATTGAATAACACACAACCAACACACAGATACACTGAATAGTAAAATGTAGGTTTTACTTCCAGTAAATGGTTAATCAAAGTTCAACAAACAGTCCAAGTCATACACGGTTATAGCAGTTAGTTTTCAGTCCAGGGATAATCCAAATAACGAAGTCCAGTATCATAAACAGTTCAGTAATCAGACTCACATTAATCCAAGAAGAATGACGATCAGCAACAGTCAATAGGGAAAAAATGCAAATCAACCAACATTGAACATCAAGCAACAACAGAAGAGCAGGACTAACAACCCACGTTTCTGGCTCCATCTTATGGCCATTTGAGAAACCATACCCAATTACAATTTTAGCATTCCCTTAAAGAAACAGTATTAAAATGTTTATCCTGGTTTATATATTTCCAACCCAACTGTTAGGTGACTTATTCCTAACATGGGGATATACCACTTCCAGGGCAGTTCTAGGGGGAGGTATTTTCTCTCAGGTCTCCCATCCAGAAGGCCCTGTGGAAGCCAAAGCTGTGCCCAAAAAGCAGTTGAGCCTCATTGTGTCTCCCCCTCCCTTACCAAGGTGGTCCTTTGACTGAGCACAGAAAGCCCAGAGTGGGTCTTCCTTCTACACTGCCAGCTTTACCTTCTAGTCAATGGGGCTCACACTGTTGTCACAGCATTCAGGCAGAGGCCCCAGGAAAGGCCAGAGCTAGGGACTTGCGCATCCCCCAGTCTGAGGCGAAGGGCAAGTGGGCAGCATGCAGGCAGACGGCTGAAGGATGGCAAGAGCTGGACCCCAAAGGCAACTGAATCTCACCATGTCCACTCTGAGGTGGCCCTTTGGCTGAGTGACTTACCTTCCTGGTAGCCACAGTGAGCAGAGCGGGCGAGATGCAGAGATCAGCTGCAGTGTTCAGTGAAAGTTTCTTTCATCCTTACTTTACAGTGTGAGTTCTTCAGGAGAAAAAGTGGAAGGTTCCAAAACATACCAAAGCATATAAAATACTTTGCTTTAGCATTAGGAACATAAGAATTCTTTTGCTTCATAAAGCAGCTTCATAAAGCAGCTTCATAAAGGCAGCTTCAGCCGGATGTAAGTTATTTTTTTCAACAAGTGTTCTATAAGGAAGTTGAGAGGAGTTTTCAAGAGGCTAACTAAGGGAATTTCCAGGCAGGCTAGGTCTAATATGGTCAGAAGCTGTGAACTCACCATTGCTGCTTTGTCTGCTTTTACTATATGTCCCAGGCTAATTCCCAAGAAATTCATCTCATTTATTTTCCTCCCCTGACACTAGCTAGCTAAAATATCTTCCAAGTGTATTTTAGTGTTACTACTAGGAGAAATGAGCCATTGCACTTTTCTAGAATAGCTTTAGTGCTTTCAGAAGCTGGACTTGATAGCAGTTCCATGGAACAGCTGCCAGAAAGAAGCAAAACATTCAAACTTTCTGTTGCACTAACTGCCAACCTCAACATTTGATCAATTATTTCGATCTTCTTTAATATCATCTCTTGGTCTCCTGAGTAAACGGTGGCAAACTTGTGGATTAGCCCTTATCATCCATGAACTGAAGCTTTCTTTGGGTATAAATATTCTTTTTTATTGTCCTAATCTTTTTCTAACCTTGTTAGTTGAGGGCTTGTTTGTTTGGCAGTTAGTATTTTAGAGTTCCCAAGCTTGATGTCGACCTCCCCCACTGTCTTAGCTCTCTGCCCAGACTTTAACAGGAACTGAATTCGGATAGTGTGAAATACCTGTCTTGGCCAAATACAGAATTTCTTTAGTGAGGTCTCAAGCCTGAATAATATTGATGGAAGAACAATCTGCTCAAAGGTTAGCAGTATTTTTTTGCAGCTTTGTCTGTCAGGGAGCCAAGAAATCTCTGTTAGCTTTTGGGAAATCTCTGTTAGCTTGTATTACAGCATATGAGTTGGGATAGAGAGATCAAAACCACTCTTCGTTATGCCTCCTGCTCCTGTTCAGGAGGGTGTTAGCAATTTGGAGTAAAATCCTGTATCTCTGCAAGACCAGTCTCTCCACTGCATCCTCTCCGCCCTGAGGCCCCAGTCCACACAGGCTGGCCAACCATCATGGGTAAGCTTTGGAATGTGAGCTTTGCTGTTTACTTCTTCATGTAATTTATTAGTATGTTTTCTCATTAAAGACTTTAGTTCTTTAATCCCGACATTTGCTTCCAGGAGTTGGTAAAATGTGAGAGAGACTATTTATGCTGTTAGTAGGCAATTCTTGGTGACCAAATCTGCTTTAAAATTGTTCCTAATATTATTCTTGTTTGCCCCTTCCCCCTACTGTAGCTGGAACTCCCTCCTCCACAGAGATGCAATCGTCCTTTTCCCAATCCAGTAAGGGACTAGGTTTGTTTGGGAGGGGGGAAGAGAAAAGGAGTCTTACTTGCAGGTCCAATATCTGGAAAAAAGTCTTTTATCTTAGTTTGTCTTGGCATTGTCGCAGCCATGTTGTTTCTGAGAGAGGTTTGCCTGTTACAATTTGTTGCTTCACTATCATAGGTTTATTAAAAAATACTTATACTGAAAAGCAAAAGATCCAAACAATCTTATCAGTCCTGGTTTATTGATAAAACCACAGAAGGAAAACATTCCTGCTGTTGCTGCTCCTCCGTGTTAATCTCTAAAATAGTATATAAAAGTTATTTTTTTGTAAAAAAGGCAAGGTGATTAAATAGCAATAACACTTAAACTTATATACCGTTTTATAGTGCTTTACAGCCCTCTCTAAGCAGTTTTACAGAGTCAGCATATTATCCCCAACAATCTAGGTCCTCATTTTACCCCACCTTGGAAGAATGGAAAGCTGAGTCAACCTTGAGCCTGGTGGGATTTGAACTGCCAAATTGCAGGCAGCCAATAGTTAGCAGAAGTGGCCTGCAGTACAGCACTCTAACCGTTACACCACCAAGGCTCTTAACCCTGTTAAAAATTAGTTTAAAAGGCCTAAAAACTAACTGAAATACTAAAACATTCAAAACTACATAGATTAAGATTTTAAAAACTAAACTGAGCTAAACTGAAACCAGGATCTACATCCCCCTAAATTCTCCAGCAGCCATATTCTCTTCAAAGATGGGAGAACATTTTTTTTTATTTCTGCCTGTGGGTCTTGATTGTGGCTGGTTGATTAACAGTTCAAATTAGGCACACAATCTTTTTCCAGAATAAAATCTATCAAAGCAAATATGTAATTTAAATGGTGGTATGGTAATTTATAAATAAAATGAAGCTGTTAGATTTGTCAAGTCTGTAGGGATTTAAATGGACAGTGAAAATGAATATGGAATGCAGTACTTAAACATTTACTTTTTACCTTTGAAACACTTTTCTCTAGAAGAGCACTTGGCAAGCAAATCTATTTAGCAGAACTGAGGTGATTAGAAAGGGAACTTCATATTTTCCCAATTTAGTTATAAAATGACAGAGTTGGAAGGGACCTTGGATATCATCTAGTTCAACCACCTGCTCCAGCAGGAGAGTCTATTCCAAATATTAGCCTCTACCTAGGATCGAACTCACAGCCTCCTGATTGTTAGCATTTACTCTAGATATTATAGTAAGTGGAGGGCACTTACTCAAATAAATTAGCCAATTCAGATTAGATGGAAGGCCATTTTACTTATTATAAACAGATATTTGTGTGTGTGTTTAATGTCCTACTTGTTAATTTTTAATAACTGTGTGTGTATGATGTGGCAGGGAAATACATATTAAAATTATGAAGGCATCAGGTTTAATGAGCATCTTTTGATTTCTGTTCTTTCATTATCCTCTTCATTTTGTCTCTCCTTGAACACATTTTTGGCATCTGGCCAACCAACCATAACAGCATTGCTGGATATGTTCATTAAGCTCTGAGCTGTTTTCTTATTATTAATGTAAATGTTTCAGCATCAAAAAGGAAAAATTCAAAATGTTAAGAGCTATGTAATGCTTAAAGTATTACAGGATATTGTTGAGCTTAAGAATCCTCCCCTTTCCACAGAAGAAGTAATCATTAACATTAGTTGCCAACTTCTTAGAAAGCTGTATTGGAAGGAAATGACAAATTCCAGGAGCACAAGGGTATATTCACGTGTTCAGACATAACTGATCATGATATCTAGATAGAAATTCTCTTGTGAATTTCTTGTCATGCAGGAAGGAGAAGGACAAATAACAACAAGAACAATTTCCTTTTGAACTTTTTGTTATTTAAATTGTATCTGCAATATCCAGAGAGTAATTTTCCAGAAAACAGCAAAAAACTGCAGCACAGTCTTTTTCTCTTCAAAATGAAAACCAAATAAGTATTTTAGAACTGGTTGAGAGTGGATTGATTTCCAAATTTTTATACCCACCAAGCCTTAATTGTACTTCCAAGTTAAAATGGGAACTTTCCCTATAAGCAATTCTTTCTATAGCATTCAGTGGCTGGACTTGCTCTTTGTCATTAAGTTATATGAATTTCCATAGTTAAATGAAGGATTATATATAAATGTAGTGAGGTAGTTAATTGTTTTCTGCTTAATGTACCTTAAGCCCTGGCTAATTCAAGAAATCATGTTGAAGCAAACATGTTAATGCAAGTAGGCAATATTTTGGTACATGGGGCTACTGTTAAAATTTTGTAGGAAAGAGCTAGGAATTCTAGTAGGCAAAGTAGATGAAGTCATATTGCTTGGTTTTCCTTTTTTTGGCACGGTAGGATGCAGAAACATTTTATTAAATATACAACATTGATTTTTTTATTTGTAGGAGATGTGGTTTATCTTTTACATATTTTCTCTTTTAGAATGCTGGCGATCTACACTGCTAATTTTAGCAATCAGAGAGAGAAAATCCTAGGGAGTGCAAACACAAGATTAAGAACTGCACACTTGTTTTGGATTGTAAATTTAGACCCTGCTTACACTAATTGTGCAGGATTAGAGTATCATTATGCAATACAGAGATGCTTTGATTTTATTTTTCCTAAATAATTTTATGAAAAAAATAAATTTAAAAACATTAGACCTGAAGTGAGGAACACTTTTTTTTCAATAACTATTTGTTATCCATTAGATCAGGGATTCCCAATTCCTGGGCTGCAGACTGGTACCGGTCTGTGGCCTGTTAGAAACCAGACTGTGCGAGTGGCAGATGAGCAAGTGAAGCTTCATCTATGTGTGGGATCTAGATTGTGCACGAAACCATATCCCTTCTCCCCTGGTCTGTGGAAGACAATTTTTTCTTCCAAAACAACTCCTTGATGCTAGAAAAGTTAGGGGCCACTGCACTAGATGTCAAAGTGGAATTTTACTTACTGTGTATTGAACTAATCTAAACAATTATAGATATATGTGAAGGTTTTAGAAAGATATATTTTATCCCATATTTATCCCCCAGCAATTGCATAAGCAACACAATATATGCTTATATTATTTTGCCTGCTACTATCAAATATATCAACCATCAGTTTTCTTTGCCATTTTTAGGAATAAAGAGATTTGTATATACCTAGGACCACCAAATATATATATCTTCAGAGAGGAGCCGGGGGAAGCCAGCTGCCAGAGCACGCTGCAGCAGCTCCTCTTGGTTTTATTTTATTTTATCAATTTTAGTACTCTCACTGGATACTTTTTATTTAAATAGTATTTTATGGAGAAGATAATAGTGTAGACCACAACACAGACAAAAGTTTTTGTTTTGCTGAGAACTAACAAGGCATGGGGAAAAGAAAGAAGCACCATGGCACTAGCCCAGGATCTCTCCCACCAGTGAAGTCTGCAAAACAACCAAGAATTGAAAAGCACTTTGCTGGCAAGAGATCTGTAAGTAAAACTAATGCCCCCTCCATTTCCAACAGTCTTGAGAAGTTAGAACGGGACCTGCAAAGAGATCTGACAAAACAGCAAATATTAGACTTTCCCGATCTAGTGGGGGAGGACCAAAATGACTGCCAGATTTTTTCACAAACAGCTAAACCAGTTACAGTTGATATGGAGATTGTGCTAAAGACTAAAAAGGTTAACATTAAACTAATTCAAAGCTTACCATGGGAGAATACAACAGAGTTTATGGCAAAGCAGTGCCTTCTCACATCGCAAATGGTTGTCTCAATATTTGAACAATTAAAAACAATCCAACATGATGTGGAGACACTAAGAAAAGATATTGCTGTCTTTTTGCAAGTACAGCATCGGGCTACAGACCCCATCACCAATATGCTTACAGCTGACCTGGGTAAATCTCATACTCAGGATGGAACAAGAAAAAGAGCAAAGACTCAGGGAAACAATTTAAAAAAACCTGTTAAAAAGTGGCAGCCCTCTCAGAAAAAAGCCCTTCTCCAGACAAGGCAACAAGAAGAGGACTTCTCAATAGAGAAGTTTCATTGGAAGCCAGGAAAGCATCTCCCCTACAATCACGTCGCTCATTGCAAACACAACAGATTGCTTTGAGAATCCATATGCACAGATTAAATTACAGACACTGGATTACTAAGACTGCTATACTAAATTCCCTAAATCAGCTTCTTCACTGCCACTGGGGCAGATGGATCTTCATGCTGTGGAATGGCTTCCTGAGGTCCCAAATTGGAAGCGGATACTCCTGTCTTTCAAGCAGCCCACCATACCGCTGATGCGAAAAGGTTAAACCTTTAATTGTTAACATGCGAGCTCCCATGGCTGCTGTCTCTTCTGCATTCTCAATCTTGGAAAAAAGAGAGAAAGAAAGTGAGAGTCAGCCAGCCTTGGTTGGTGAAGATGTAGTTAATGGCACAGAAATGGGCCTCATTAATGCTTTTAGTGCTCTCCCAAGAAAAGAACAAGATAATATATTCAAGTTAGAAAATGTGGAGATCAAAGACCAGTCATTCTGCAGGGTGCCAAGATGTCTGACTACCTATCTAGCATTATTCCTTTTATAGGGTTTTACAAAAGAAGACAAAGGCAACATAGATACAGCATTTGGATTGGTTACATTTGGAGAATAGATGCAGCATTGGTGAAACTTCTTAACCAATCCTTGAGAATAGCAATGATCTTAGAAGGTGAAATCACATGCCGGCTCGTGACAGCTCTGTAACATCTGGTTGATAAGAACAAGGTTAGATAATAGCTAGCTCGGGACTCACCAGCCCGGGAGTGAGATGAGAGGAAGAGGCCCATTTAGGAAGTTTGCAGTTTGCTGCTCCTGCCACCTACAGGATCTTACTTACCACTACATCTCACTCTTTTTTATTTTGTTAGACAAAGAATAATCATAAGAATTAATAAAGAGATTATAATCATTAAAGAACAAGTTTAGTTGTTTATACAGGGCATATACCTGACCCTGAGGCAATGTAGGAGGAGGTTTAGGGCAAAAAGCAGTGATACATATGTTGCAAAGGGAAGGAAGACACTGAACAAAGCAGCACCTACCCATTAATTAAAATAGCATAAATAATAACTACATAGTGTAAAATATTTCCCATTATGCCTGTGGGCAACCAAGCCCAAAAGCTTTCCCACCAAGATCTTAAATTATCAATTTTCAAATCCGAGGCCAAATAGTTCAAAATATTAATCTGGTGCTGGATGGTTCTTGACCCATCAGACAAATTAAAACAACATAGATTTTGTAGTTTTTCTCAATGCTTGCATCTCACGGTTGATGGTTGAGACAGCTGAAGAAGTAACACTAATTGTTTTTGCTAAATTACATGCAACAGAGTTAATGTTAATATGAGCGTGAGCATCAATTGCTGGCATGCCCACTATAGGCAAAGCTAGCCCTATGTATTCTGCTTTATTAAGTAAGTACGAGTCACAAGTACTATCTAGTGTGACACCATGTCGAGAACGATTTGATTGATGAATTTGTTGTTTCAAAAACAAAACAGGAGTCAGCCGGCTGAGGCAAGATGCTCTTCAATCAAAAAAGATAACTATGACAAATTATTAATACAAATCAAAAAAGAATTGGAAATGTGGGGGAACTTACAGCTATCACTACTGGGGAAAATTGTGGCAATTAAAATGTCTACCCTACCAAAAATGCTGTATCTTTTTCAAACTGTACCAATAAGATTGGATAAAACCTTTTTTAGAGAATTAGATCGCATAATAAGAAAATTTGTTTGGGATGGGAAAAATGCTAGGATAAAAATGAAATTATTACAGGACAAAAGAGAAAGGGGTGGCTTTGGACTCCCTGACTAAGAAATGTATTATCAGGTTGCGGCTATGATATGGATTAAAGATTGGATCAACCTGGAAAATAGAAGAGTATTGTCGATAGAGGGTCACGACTTGCAGAGAGGGTGGCATAGTTTCCTTTGGGATGGGAAATGTAAACAACATGCATATTTTCAGAGACACATGATTAGAGATTCATTAATTCGGATATGGAACAAGATTAAAAAGAATCATACTAAAATACCAAATGGTATGGTAGTGGAAGTACAAATCTACCCAAATGCAATGGATCTGGGAAAAAAGAGGAATTACAGAGATCTGTTAGACACACAAGGAAGATTAAAAATGAGGCAAGAATTAAAGCAACAAAATATAAAGATAGATTGATGGCCATACATGCAAATTCAGGCGAGATATCAGAAGGACAAAGAAAATTTGGTTTCTGAATGGAAAAGCATCAATTAGATAAAATTCTACAAGAAATGAAAAAGAAAATGATTTCAAGAATATATAACTTTCTGCTAGATTTTAAAATGGAAGAGGAGGTGGTCAAAGAGACGATGGTGGTATGGGCGAAAAATGTTGGCCACAATATAGATCTGGAAAATTGGGAGAGAATGTGGGGATCAAATTACAAACTAATTACATCCACAGCATAAAGGAAAATCAATCCAAAATGTTCTACAGATGGCACCTTCCTCCTGCTAGATTGGCAAAAATGTTTAACTCAGACCCAAATTGTTGGAAATGTGGAAAAGAAAAAGTTACTTATTTTCAAACCTGGTGGACATGCTGGGAAGTGAAAAAATATTGGAATACAATTAGACAACGGATAGAAGAAATCACGAATCAGAAAATTGAATTTAATCCAGAAACTTTTTTATTAGGTATAATAAAATGCAATAAAACAGATAGATATATTATGTTACATATATTAACAGCTTCAAGGATTTCATATGCACAACTCTGGAAGGAAAAATTGTTCCACCAGAAGGCATGGTTATAAAAAAATAATAGATTGCATAGAGATGGACAGGCTAACAATGAAAATAAAAGACAGAGAAGATTCAATTTGTTATAGGGCCTGGTATGCCTGGTATGAGTGGTTTAGAAATAAAAAGAAAATAAAATGGCAATTAGGAAAAGAATGAGGGAGTATGTAAATATGTAAATATATCATGGAGAAGATTGAGATGTAAGGATAAAAGATATTGATTTATAGTAAGAGGAAGATGTAATGCTAAAGGAATAAGTAAATACATATACTGAAAAATGTGAGGAGATGCAAAAGATGCCTTGATGTTGATAACAATGTATAAAGTTTTATTTTATGTTTATAAAATTTGGAAACTTAATAAAATTTATTTAAAAAAAAACAAAAAAAACAAAGTCAGTGTCTGTCTGGGCAGTTGTCGAAGTTTCTCCCCAGCGTTCAGCTTCCCCTTGCTCCTTGCTATATTCAGATATTTTTGCAGGGTCCCCTTGGTAGAGTGAAATTCTTTTTTTTTTTTTAAACAAAAAAAATTCCTCTCTAGGTTGACCTCGATTGCAGATTCTGCTTTGTGTAAGCACTGGACTTTTCCCCTTCAACCGAGAAGAATGAACTTCTGAAAGCTAGGTACTTCAAAAGGAATTCTTTATTGAAAGGAAGTGATCCAGGTACTAGTCAAAGCAGAATGTAAGATGCTTCCAGGCATACAGTAATAGATAAAGGGAGTTAGAATGCCTCCCCTTATTCTGATATGGATTTACTCAAACAAAGAACCAACATGTTAATCCCCCTCCCCTTTTCTGGGAACGTATCTTAGAAAAGTTTCCCAGGGAGTATCTTTCAGAGCTGGAATTTTTTATGGTGCCTTCTTCTTTTGCTATCTCTCCAAGAGGTGACAAGTTTCTAGAAATCTGTCTCCAGTCCTTCAGTTGTATATCATGTGCAAGTTATATAGATTCAATATAAGATTTAAGATATTCAGGTTACACCAAAAAGGATTACTTGTACCAACTTCCTCCCCACCCTCCTTTCACTGAAGAATGGCAGATACACGGATCTGACAGATTATGCTTCTCAGTAAGAAGATACATCCATAAACTATTCTGATTTACTAATTTGAAAATTTCATTCCCAGGAACATCAACATCCTACTAGAAACATAAAAAAAACCTATGGATAAATTGCCAATATTTAAATCTTGGAAGAATCACTTAACATAACTCTGGAGAAGTGCTATTGTATAGATATTAAAGTATGGGAATAGGAACAAGGAGATTCAGTTCCTTAATACTTTCAAACAGCTTGCTGAATTAATTTAAGATCCTATTTATATATGCATTTTACTATAGTTAAAAATTTAACATTTTTGGCATTTTGATAACAAGACGTATTAAAATATGTTGGCAAACAAGTGCTGCTTTGGTAAAGTATATTCTGTACATTTGAAGATGAAACATGATGGCAAGTATGGTTTGGATTTTTATGATTCTTTAGGTAATACAACTTGTATTAATTCATATCACCATAGAAATAGATTGTGAACCAAGCATTGGAGTTTAAGAAAAGCTAGTAGTGCTATATATTTTTAGTGGTTGACTGTGCCTGTTTTATTGATCCATTGTTATTCATAGAATGATAAATTCCAAATTTGTAGTACATAATTTGGAAACATAGTCACAACTTTTAAACTTGATCTTCATAATGGTATATTAATAAATCTATGGTTATTAAATCAAAACTGGACAGTAAAAATATAATAATGGGATAGAACCATATCATATGTATTGATTTTATACAGTATGTTTTTTTGTGTGTTACTTGATTTCTCATTAACATTCAATAAGCTATCAAACTCCACAGATACTGTCATTAAATCTACACAGGTTTGTGCTTTCCTGCTCAGACCTGGATTATAACTTGAGAATCCTTCTGCAGTCATCAGTGATCAAGAAGCTCTCATATTGTTCTTTCTCGCATACCAATTACAATGCTTCCTATGTTGGGAAGCCTTAGTCATACTCATTCATGCCTTAGTCATCCATCTGTTGAAATATTATAATGTGCTAATATTGAATAGCATTTGGAAACTATAGCAGGCCTAGAATGTAGCAATATTTATAGTTATGGACATGCCATAATTCATCCATGTTACAACTATACTTTGAAAGCTGCATTAGTTACCAGTTGCTTTCTGGATACAATTAAAAGTCTTTATGGTTCCAAGTCCTGATATTTAGCAGAATTCAAAAGGGTTGTTATTGCCTTTCCAGACAGTAATATCTGTCTGCCTGATAAGATTATTCAGTACACTTGCTCTTAGTACACTTGCTCCCTTTTCTCAGGAACTGCCATCTGGAAGTGTGTCTTTTAAGTTGTAGACCCATTTAAATAATATAGCTTGCTGATGGACAATAGAATAGAATAATTTTAGGAAGTTTTGGGATAGTGCGTACATAATTATAAATAAATCATAATAAATAATTTATTTAAACAGTTTATAAGGACATCCACCTTCCAAAAGTGATTCTGCATGGGGTAACATGTTAAGAACAGGAACTGTTTGACAAAAACTTCCAAAGCCATAAACACTATCCAAACCATAAACAAAAAGATTTAACAAATAAAGCTGCATAATCTCAAAGCCCAAAAGCCTGAGGGAAGTGCTGGGGGTGGGGGTGATTATTTTCATACCTAAGAATTTTGATTTCAATCCAGCAACTTTTATAGGCAAAATGTCTTTAAGCTGTCTTATAAATTGTTTGTTTGTTGGAGTTATAGTTTACCTTTTATTCAGGAACTGAGGGAAAGATAAAAATGCTTCCTCTTCCTATTTTTTCCACAATCTCAGTCTTGCATGAAAGTTTATGAGATATTTTGAGATATGAGTAGTTCATTCTATTTGTGATAACTCTAGCAGAAGGAACAGAATACAATTAGTAAAAACAGGAGACTTAATTTTCCAGTTACTGTTTATCTTTGGGTGCTGGTTACCTCAGAACCAAAGGCTTCAGAAAGAGGTGCTGGTTTGACCCAAGGGTATCTTTCTTATTCTAACGATGAATACATGCTAAAGACAGGTATAGATGGAATGGATTGATAGATAGATTGCTAAATAGATAGATGAATGGATAAAAGTAGAATAGATGGCATTTGTCGCTGTTTTCTTGGATATAGTTTGTGAGAAATTATAATTTATTTTGACTGCTATCAGAATTATTGAGAAATACATTTATTTAGAGTTTTACTTTTTTCTTTGAAACGTAAGCATATATTTGTTTTATATTTCCTATTACTATTGTATATTATTTATACTGTTTAGAATGCTTGGTATTATTGGTTTGCTGCTCTTTATGAAGTTAAATGCAATGCAATAGACTGCTTTTTATGAAATTATTTTATCTGAAGGAGCAAGAATAAAATGGAATGATTCTAAAACATGCTAAAAGTAATGAGATTCATACAGCAATGATAAACCAGAAATTAAATCAATTCTGCTTTATAATTCAGAAGCCCAGACATTTCTCTAATTCCCACTAATTTCAGCAAAGGTGGTGATTTACATGAACTAGAAAATAACAGGAGCACAGGATTAGTATTGTTTTACAGCCTTGTTATTTCTCTAAAAAGCTGTAAAATTGAATTCAACAAACTGATTTCAGACTTTGTTATATTAGAGCAGGGGTCACCAACATTTGGGTCTTCAGGGGCCACCAAACTCATAATTTTAAATCCCAGGGACCACTAACTGATTCTGTGGGCATGGCCTAATTTGTGGGTGTGGCTTGGTGGTCATGTGACTGGCTGGGCATGGCTTGTTTGTAGATATTATAAATATTTATATAAATATTGAATTCTTTATAAAAAAAAAGAGCAACTTTTATCCAAAATCAGGCAAAGCAGGTAGGCAGATTTAGTTGCTCACAGAATCATTCAGTGATCTATCTATTTGCCATCAGCTAGCTCAGTCTGTCACATAAAATTTGCTAGCAAGCAAACTCACAAAATTAGCTCACAACACACCATGTTTGTAAATACTGAATATTTTATAAAAAAGAGCAACTTTTACCCCAAATCAGGCAAAGCAGGCAGGCAGAGTAAGTTGCTCACATAATCATTCAGTGATCTGCCATCGGCTAGCTCAGTCTGTCACATAATATTTGCTTGCCGTGAGTCTGTACTGAATAATAGAACCTTCAGTCCTAAGGGAGGTTCAGCTGTGCTTAAAAGCAGAGCCGAAGATCTAAAGACTAGCTAGAAAGCAAGAAACCCAACCATTTCCTGCTTCCTAGCTAATCTAAATCTAATTCCTAGTTAATCTAAGTCTCACGACACAGCTGATGGTTGGAAAAAGGAAAAATAGCAATTTAGCAGGCAAGTTTACCGGGTAAGGAGTGGGCGGGGAGGGTTCCCACGGGCCATGTGGGCGGCTCAGCCTTGTGTTTCTGCGCAGCCTGGATTAATTGCTTTGGGGGGTGCTCTGGGAGTGAGATTTCTCTGCAGCCGGCCATGGCCCACCAGTTGGCAACCGCTGAATTAGAGGACTGATAAAGGCTGGAGTATCTTTCCTCTCTAGAATCTAAAGAAAATGATTAGGCTGTTAGAGAACTCAAATCCAATGTAGCTGCTCAGCTAACTAGACAAGTCTGTTTTGGCAACTGGGTAGTTCTTCCCTTTGGAGCTTCAAAATAAAGAATTTGGATTGCTTAACAGTTTCAAGAGGAGATAACAAATGCCTTTTGTAATACTGAAAAAAATCTGCTGAATAAACTAAACTTCACTCCTATTTACAGGAAGAATATTTTGAGAAGCAGTGTGTGCATTCCACATCTTTACTTCTCTATGGCTCATTTATTGCATAAATGTATTCTAAATTGAATATTGCTCCTTCTCTGAAAGCATTTCAATCCCTGTTTAAAAGCTATTTCTTTATCACAGTGTTAATCCGTATATGTTCATTTAAAAAATCTCTTTAGTACTAATTTAAGTACTGTTATAAATAGATTTTAATTTAACTGAAATGAGGTTCATTGAGCCATTGTGACCCCTGCTTTGTGTTGTATGGTGATTTGCTGTATGAGGTAATTGTACATTGGGTGACTTTCGGGCAGTCATTCTCATTCATAGAATAGTTGGTACAGAACAAAATAGAAGAAACAATGTTATGACTATTATTTGAAGTCTTCTTTAAATTATATTTATCTCTCTGTATATTTGATATATATCTCATATATAAATAAATTATATAGTTGGTACCTTATCATAGGGAAAGTGTTGCCAGCAGTCTTGAATGAAGTTGAAAAGTACCCTATTCTTAAGCTTTCCTATCATCCACAAGTGCTAGATAAACTCCTGGTCTCAAACTTTTCATTTACACACACACACACACACACACACACACACACACACACACACACACA
>NW_020769346.1:1543751-1555697 GCF_900518735.1 Pseudonaja textilis | reverse complement strand
CACACACACACACACACACACACACACACACACACACACACACACACCCCTACTTATCTTGAGAGATCAATCACTGTTTTGGAGATGATATCATTAGTATATTGAAGATACCCAATATAAATGTCCACACTAGATTTCAATGAAGATTCTGATGAAGTTTTGATGTCAGGAAGTTTTGAGGGTTTTGATGAGACAAAAATAACTAAAATGGAGCCTGCAAGACAAAGCTATTATTTCCATATTGGGACTTTCAGTGTGATCCAGTGGTTTTTTTTTTTTTTTTGATGGGAGATCCTCCTACAGAATCAGATCTGTGGCTTGAGGACATTTTGTATAAATGGTTTTTGTTTGAAAAGTAGGTAGAGGCCATGATACGGGGTCCTTCTTCTGCTTCAGCTGGTGTACCAATTGGAACCTATACCTAGAGAAAAAAGACCTTGCTGCTGTGGCTTATGCTTTTACTACAACCTGTCTGGAGCATTCTAATATACTTAGGGCTATCCTTAAAAACTGTTTGGAAAGTGCAAATGATCCAGAATGCAGCGACTCACTAATAACTTTCTGGGTGCTGTCAGCTGGTGCTCCATTCAAAATCCAAGAAAGAAATACTTAGATTCCTTTAATCAGAGAAAAGATATCTTTTACTGGAAATCAAGTGGTAGCGACAAAAGAATTCTGAACCTGAAAAAATGGGCGCGTAAATCACATATACAAAGTAATGGCAACGTTCCCACCCCCAATAGTTCAATTGGTTCATCCAATTAAAAGTTGTGTATATCATCATGTGGGCATCTCCAGGTGGTGATGAGGCTTCTGTCCGTTGACCTTGACATAGTTTGATAAAGAGTTGCAGCTGCGCATAGCATAGAATAGAAACCTAAGCAAGAATGTACCCCACCCCACCCCAGTTTATACAGTTCTGGTTTGTAACACCTCCAGCTCACTTCCCATAACCATTCTACCCCTCCTCCCCCCATTACTTATGACAGCCGAAAGATGCAAAGCAAAGGGAGAAAATCTTGAAGGCTGACAGGTGCAGTTTAAAGTGCTGTTTTTCACTTATAAAGCCCTCTGTGGCTTTGATTCAGGTTAAGTTCAAGACAACATTCCCCAGGTAAAATTGCCTGATCTAAGTAGTCTTTTTGGGAGAAACCGCTTGTAGTTCCCAACTTTTTAGGGGTGAAGGGAACTGAAACCAAAATAAATTTTTCTCTTGTATTAAATAATTACATAAATGCATCCCTCATTTATAGCTATCAGATGGTTTCGTTATGCCCATCTTCTGCAGGATCAGTTTCTAAGAGTGTTGAGAGCAGAGTTCTTTGAAGTAGAAACAAGTGACTGATGTAAAAGAATATATGTAGCTTAGGGTTGATCAATCAAGAAGGAAACGCGTCCAATCAAGAAACCATCAATTCAGACAAACTTAGCTAACAGTAAACAACAGCCTAATCAAGAAATCACCAAGACTACCCTACCAACACTGACAAGACAACCACTAATAAAAATAAAGGGAGTAAACCTCACTTTAATCTAGCACTAATGATGTTAATTAGTTTGGTAATGAAACATCTGTAAGTAAAAAACCAAGCTCAGAGAGCACCGAGGACTCCACAGGCAAATCAGCTTGCACAATTTTAGGTTTTATGCCAAGTTCCAATGAAGTGGATGTACTCACATATTGCTTGAGGTTTGCATATATTTTATGTTTAAGTAATCTCTATTTTTAATATGGACTTTTTATATATTTAAATGCTTGTTTTATATATGTATTGTTTCTTATTTGATTATTTTATACCATCCAGAGTCATTTCTTATGAGATAAGAAATAAATAAATAAATAAGATTATCTTGTTATAATCAACATAATCTGAAAATACCACTTCAAACTCCTAAAGCTTTCAGTCTATTTGATTTCCTAGTTGCTAGTGCTGAAACATGCTTCTGTGTCTTAATCATGTTAATTGCCTGAATGAGATTGAAATCTATACACACACACACACACACACACACACACACACACACACACGTGGGATTCTACCAGTTCGCACCTATTCGCTAGAACTGGTTGTTAACATTCTAAGCAGTTCGGAGAACTGGTTGTTAGAAGAAATTATTGGTCTAATCCTGTAAGGAAGGCAGGAAGGAAACATTCTGGTGTTGCTTACAGAAACTGCCTCTCCGTTAACCCTTATTACATTCTTGGCAGGACTAGACTTCCTGTCTCAGGAACTTCTCTGGAGTTTTTTCCCCCTCCTTTGCTGGTACTTTGCTTGTGTGGAGTGACCATTCAAAGTTACAATGGCACTGAAAAAAGTGACTTATGACCATTTTTCACATTTACGACTGTTGCAGCATCCCCATAGTCATGAGAAGCCAGGCAAGAAGATGCATGCTTCAATGTGATGATATTGAGTTGGTCACACCCAGCCAATAACATGACCACCAAACCACATTCACCTAGTCACATGACCACCAAGCCACGCCCACCAACTAAGCCATGCCCACAGAACCGGTTGTTAAAATTTGAATCCCACCCCATATATATTTCTTTATATCTAAAATTATTTTCCCCTTTTGTCTTTTAGGTATGGGAAAGTTGTATCTACAAAAGCAATCCTAGACAAAAACACAAATCAATGCAAAGGTAAGTGAAAAAGTCCTTCCCGAAAATTCTACATCATTGTTTGATTGACTGGTTTGATTGACTGGTTTGTGAGCCAAAGTTCAGGCTGTGACACTGCAATCAACATAATATACAGTATATTGAAAGCATGTTAATAATGCCAGTTCTTGGAGCTGTACTTCCAGTAACATTGCTCATTAATGTTTTTCATTAACAAACAAAATGAATATCACAAATCAGAACAACTATCAAACTGCTTCGGCAGCCAAGTAAATTACCTTCTAACTACACAGTGTCATCTGATTTGAACAATATGACTGATAATATAAATTGATTTCCTACATATAAATATAAAACTCTTTGTGAGAAATGCCTTATTCTATGTTTTATATGTAGATGTCTTTTGCTCCAGTCTTTAGAGAGGAAAACTTTATTTTTGTTAAATAATTTTTATTAGACATTTTCCAACAGTTTAAAAGCATATTTACATTTCCAATAACATTATAGCATCGTCATCATTCATGTTCATCTATCAGTTGCTATATTACTTTTATATCTATTGTCTAGCCAAAGATACCAAGCATCCCAGACTAGATAGTACTCAGTACTTCATTTTTATCTTTTTACTCAAGGGTCAGCCTGTCCATCTCTGCGCAGTCTAGGATCTTTATCACTGTCCCTTCAGTTGGTATAGTCTCTTGTTTCCAGGACTGTGCATATACAATCCTGGCCACTGTTATTATATGTAAAATAATATATACATCTGTTTTAGCATGACTTTCCCTTAATATTTCTAATAAGAACAGTTCTGGTCTGAATTCGATCCCTTCCCCGGTTATTTCCTCTACCAACTTATGAATTCTATCCAATATTTTTTTGCTTCTAAGCATGTCCACCACATGTGGAAGAAGGTGCCTGTTTATTTTGACATTTCCAACAGTTTGGGCTTCTATTTGGGAACACCTTTGCCAATCTGGCAGAGGGTAGGTACCATCTATAGAACATTTTGTATATGTTTCTCTGTAAGCTGCTGATAGAGTTAGTTTATAATTTTGCCCCCCAATTTTTTCCCCAATATTCTAATTCAATGTTATATCCCAGATTTTTGGCCCAAACTATCATTGTTTTTTTACAATTTCTTCTTCCATTTTGAAATTCAAAAGAAAATATTTTGGATAGCATTTTCTCTTCTGTTCCCTGAATTATTTTCTCTAATTGTTGTTGATCTTTTTAGAATCCATATTCTTTATCTTTTTTATATCTTACTTGAATTTGCATGTAGGGCCACCAATCGATTTCTATACTTTGTTGTTTGAGTTCTTGTGCTGTTCTCAATCTCCCTTGTGTATCCATCAAGTCCTTATATTTTCTCATTTTATTTAAGTCCAATGCGTTGAGGTATATTGTCGCTTCCATTGTTGACAGCGAATTAGGTATTCTGGAGTAATGTTTTTTCCCCCATAACTGGAATAATGCATCTCTAATCTGGTGTCTTTGGAAATAGGAGTGATTTTTGTTTTTCCCTTCCCATAGGAATCCATGCCACCCTCGCTGTAAATCGTGTCCCTCTATTAATAATATTCTTTTATTTTCTAAATTGATCCACTTCTTTATCCATGTTATAGCCCCGTGATGGTGAACCTATGGCACGTGTGCCAGAAGTGGCATGCAGAGCCACTTCTACTGTCACGTGAGAGGTCACCTAGAAGAGCCCCACTGCATGCGCACCGGCCACGTGCCCACCAGCTGATTCTCGAGTATCTGGTGCACATGCGTGGGGTACAGGGGTGCGTGAAAGACATGCGCAGGGGGTCTCATGTGCATGCGCAGAGACACATGCAGCATATGTGGGGGGATTGCATGCACATGCGCAGAGATGCATGGTGCGTGTGGGGGATTGTGCATACATGCACAGAGATGTGTATCACGTTGCGGGGGGGTCGCACGTGCCTGCGCAGGGGCGTGGGGAGTGCATTGCTTTTTGAGTGCATGCAAGCGCAGTTTTCAGCACGGGAGCCCAAAAAGGTTAGCCACCACTGTTATAGCCACTGCATGGTAGTATAATTCCCAGTCCGGAAGTCCAAAACCACCTCTGCTTCTTTTATCCTGCATTAATTCCATTTTAATTCTGGGTTTTTTCCTTGCCCAAATAAATTTAATTGTTGCTTTGTTTAGTTCCTCAAAAAAGGATTTACCTAATTTTTTATTGGAACAGTTTGAAAGAGATAAAAATTTCAGTAATATAGACATTTTAATTGCACAATTCTTCCATTAATGAAATGTGCAGTTTTCCCCATATTTCCAAATCTTTTTTTATTTGTGCCATTAATTTGTTGTAATTATTTTCCTTTATTGAGGAACATCTTGCTGTCAATCAAATACTAAGATATTTTACTTTTTTGACTATTTGTATTTCCAATTTTTCTTTTAAATCTTTTTTCTAAATCTCAGTGAGGTTTTTTACTATATCTTTGTCTTCTTTTTATTTATTTTAAATACTGCTACTTTGCCAAATTCTTCAATTTCTCATAGCAGAATCCAGGTTCCCCAGGTTCTTCTATAAACAGTACCACATTGTCTGCAAATGCTTGCATTTTATATTCCAGAGAGGAAAATTTTAAATTTGGAGCTGTTGGAACTTCAAAATTGGGACATTATGTTGTGAAAATATACTATTGTGTTTTTTACTCTGCATTTATTATAAGACAAAGATTTTCCTCTTTTTTATCTTCAGAATAATATTGCAATAGTAGGACATCAGTTGTGCTTATTTAATTTCTTACAAACTTTTAAAAATAACCATATATAAAAGATCCTGTAGATGAATCAGATTTGCACTAGTTTTCTATAAGCTGATCTCTGCTGGGTATTGTGTGTGCATGTATGTGTGCGTACGTGTGCAGCTGATGTCCAATATTAATCTTTCTGAAATAGATTTTGCTTACCTGATTTCTTCCCAATCACCTTTGGTCTGCTTCATCATCCTCAAATACCTTGGCCATTTGCCATGTTGGTCAGAGATTATTGGAATTGTTATCCAGCATTTGAAGATACCAAGTTGGGAAAATTCTTCTAAATAGATTGGAAAAGTATATTTTAAAGGAAGATGATAATTCCACTCCATCTTGTTTTGAGATGTTGTTTTGAGAACAACAGTTGAGAAAAATTGCATCTATAATGTTTTAGATAAATAGTAACAGACTTACTTAATGGCAGAATACATATTTTAAGTAGGGTGATAATGAAAAAAATATTCATATTCTGCTCTTCCATCACATTTTTTCTGAATGAAATATTTATGCTGCCCCGTTGTTGCTGTTTTACAGTATCTGGGTTTTTTAAAATCAAACTGTGATTAAAATATGTCAGTTGACAATGGCTATAATTTTAATATCGAAGCCTAGAGTGCCATGTAAGGTAATCCTTGATTTACAACAATTTGTTTATTGATAGTTCAAAGTTATAAAGGCTTTAGGAAAAGTGATTTATGAGCCCTCCTGACCGTGCACCACCTTTGTCATTTTGTGATCACAATTTGGGCACTTGGCAACTGACTCACAGTTATAACTACTGCAGTATTTTACAATCATGTAATCATGACTGTAGTCAGCTTCTGACAAGCGAAGTTAATTGGGAAAGTTGGATTTGCTTAACATCCATGTGATTAACTTACTGACTACATGATTCACTTATCAATTATTATGATTCACTTAACAACCATAGTAAAATGATTGTAAAATTGAGCTTGGTCATGTGATGACTCAGTTAATGAATGCATTGCTTAGTGACCAAAATTCCAATCCAAATTGTGGGCATAAGCTGAAGACTACCTGTATTAATGGATGTTTTTCGACCTACAGCATTATAGGAAAAAAGGTTTCCAGCTTCTGAATTATGGTATTCCCAAGATGTTATAGGAAGCACAGTGGCCTTAACTTAAAATGGATCTGAACTTCCTCTCTTTCTGATCTAAATAAGGCTTAATTTTATTATGAAGCTGTTTTTAATGAACTCAATAATAAAAGGTTAGCTTAGGACTAATGACAACTAAATTTTTGCTGAAATATCATTTAGAAAGTTCTCTTTTTTAAATGACTACACAATATGCTCTTAAATGTGTAGATTAATTTTAAAGTTTATGAAGTTTATGTGGGTAAAATGAAGGATTATGCCGTAAGTGAAATATTTGAAAGAATATATAGATGATGATATGCTGAACTCTGCCCATCTTTCCTCTACAGCTCCATTCCTTTTTCAATGTATTTAACTGGATGCTGATTAAATAGGTAGACCATTGAAGGGTAGACAGATACAGAGAAAATATTGAGTGAGAGACATAACTGATTAAATTTGCAAAATCCTTTTTCTTTACATTTTAGTATTAATGGAGTGAGACTCCCATTTGAATATATAATCTGCCATCATGATTCTGTACAGAATACTACTGTATATCTGTCCAACAAATCTATCTATATTTTTAGTTGCTTAAAGGTCTTTACATTGACTTGCTATTTTTTATAAAATTAATATGCAAAGACAATTTTTAAGAAATCAGGATTTGATAGCATTGTCATTTCTGATTTGTCTCATTAGGGTGCCTACTTTCATTCTTTTCCCACTGGAAATCCTAATAAATTACTTCAGTAATCATGATGATCATGTAATGAGGATGTGATCTGCTTTTATGCCATTAGTTGGCATAATGTTATCTGAGGATTTTAATACCAAAGAGCAAATAGCCAGATTACATATGCAAATATACAATTTCCTAGTAACTTTAAAATGTCAGTTTTATCAAGGTTATTGCATTTTGACTAAAGTAATATTTAGTTTGCATTCTACTGTAAGTAGCACAGTATCTAAAAGACCAATTTTTATATGAGCCTGCTTAACTCTACAGGACTTTATCAGAAGCATTTTGACAAGTGCATTTAGGTCTGGATAAAACCTTTCCTTAGCTTTCACATATTCTCTGTTGAGATCTATCCATAGGTAACTTAAGTTTAGAGGAGCACTTGAAAATTGTGCTCTTTATTCACTCTTTTGGTTTGTTGTAAGTTATGCTTTTGTTTCTATAGTTTTTCATATTAATACTCTTGCCAATCTTAGGCTTTTTTTAAAAAAAAGTTTATTTACACCTGCAATCCTAGATGGCAATTAAAACAATGAGTAGGAGTAGGTATTCATGAGACTGCTTCATACATCTGTACTATTTGGTAACCATGCTTTTTAAAAATAGTTTTAATTAGAAAGCTATCCTGGGAATCTTCTGTAAGGCTAAAAAGTCTGCTTCTACAATTCAAAAGAATGTAATTATGATTACTTTTCCAGTTTCTCAGGTGTTTTGTTTCTCACATCCTTTCTAAAATATCAATAGCAGCCAGTAAGAATAAGATTGAAATATCTGTATTCTATTGGTTGTCAAGCAGGACTAGAATAAAGACCATAAAAAAGGTCTTTGTTTTTTTTAAAATGAAAACTTAACAAATAACAAATATTACAGAACATTTATGTTTAAAAAGAAAGAATAAAACAATTGCTAATGACAAAATTGAACTGTGAATACCTTATCAAAGCCATCAGTACCTGGGCCATACCTGTGATTCACTGCTGAAATTATTAACTGAACAAGGTAAATTGGACAGACAAAAAATATTCACTATGCATTGCATCCCCATAGTAATATTCACAAAATTATACTTGTGCCATAGAAATGGAGATATATGTTTAGTTCAAGTCAAACAAACTTCACAGAAAAAAGTGTTCAATGGCTGATTTATTATCTTTTACATAAAGACGGCTAAGAACAAGCACTGATGCAAGTTAAGAATTGAAACTTACGAAGAGGAGAAAAAAAGTGAATGTTGAAATAATGTAATAAAAACAGGAACAAAACATTGGCAAGGAGAATCATTATAAGGTCAATTTCTACAAAAGACCAGGAGAAAGGTAGCAATGGCCTACAACTGGAACATTAAAAAAGAAACTGAAGACTTGAGACGCTAAATTTGTTAAGTTTGGGTAATGAGAGGCTGAACCAGAGCATGAGTGCAACAAATACTTTATTATAACAATAAAGGACTGACCGTGCTTGCCAAGCCTGGAACTGGCTCGCAGCGATCAGCAACTGGTTGGACCCCGCAGCCTGCTTTTATAGCTGGCTGCTGGGGAGAACCAACCAATGAGCGAGGGGGAAAAACGCCCCCGCAATGTGAACGGACCTGAGTGGGGACTCCTAGAGTTCCAAGGACATAACACCCCTTCCCCCCAGATGCGAACACGCATAGTCTTTGAGGTAGGCAGGAGGTTTATGCTGGCGCCCAGAACGGCGCAGCTCTGGTGGGTTGTCTGTCAGTTCAGAGTCTGTAGGGGAAGGCAGGATCGGTAGGGAGTCACTAACACGCCCTTCGGATCGGGTTGGCTCGGGACTCGTAGGGCTGGTCACTGGGGACGTGCTCCCGTTGACTGGTTCGGACTGGTCAGCCGTCTGGACGTCGCTGTCCGTGTTCGGATTCCCTGGATCGGCCGCTGGTGTAAGCAGGTCACCGGAACTGGTGCTGATGTGGGGTTGATGCTGTGGCCTCGCCCCGGTTTGTACTTCAGAGTCACTGCTGACTAGGGTGCTGTGACGCCTTCGCAGCTGGTCCAGGTGCCTTCTCCATACTCGGCCGTCCTCCAGTCTGACCCGATATGACCTGGGTCCGGTGATGGCCACGATCTCGCCCGGGATCCACAGAGGGTCTCCAGCGAAGTTCCTCGCGAATACGGGTTCCTGTAAGATAAAATGCCTAACCCCCGATGTGGAAGCGAGGGGAGAGTCAGGGCAGTAATGTGGGTGAAGTCTGTCCAATACAGTCCTCAGGCGTCTGCCCATAAGGAGCTCAGCTGGGGACTTGTTAGTAACTGAGCACGGAGTTGAGTGCTGGCTCATCAGGAAACGCGAGAGTTTGTGGTGCCAGTCATCCTTGGTGAACCTAGCTAGGGCTTCTTTAGTGGTCCTAACGGCTCTTTCAGCCAATCCGTTACTGGCAGGATGAAATGGGGCCATGAAGATGTGGCGGATGCCCAGGTTGGCAGCGAAACGGCTGAACTCGGCTGATGCGAACTGTGGGCCATTGTCGGAAACAATGGAGTCAGGCAGCCCGTGTGTTACAAACAGGCGAGTTAATACCTTTGTAATTGCTAGCGTGGTGGTCGTGGATAGTTGTGCCACGTCAATCCATTTAGAGTAGGAGTCCACGACCACTAGGAACATTTTCCCGTGCAATGGGCCGGCTAGGTCGATGTGAATTCTGGACCACGGAGCGCTGGCGCTTTCCCACTTAGTAGGGGTGGCAATAGGAGGAGCTGGACGGGATTCCTGGCAGGGATTGCAGGAGCTTACCCATCTGATGATGTCCTCGTCGAGGCCCGGCCACCATACGTAGCTGCGTGCTAGTGCCTTCATTCTGACGATGCCAGGGTGCCCCTCGTGCAACGCCTTCAGAACTCGGGTACGCAGTGAGGTCGGGATGACCACTCGAGTGCCCCACAGCAGACAGCCCTGCAAACTGGATAATTCCTGCAGGCGGGTCTTGAAAGGTGTAAATTTGTTTTCAACATCACCGCCCGGCCACCCCCTCCTCACCCAGTCCAGTACCTGGGCGATCGTTGTGTCAGTCTTGGATTTGGCCGCAATGTCAAGGGCAGTGATGGGGAGGTCCAATTGGGTGACCTCAAAGATAGCGTGGACTGGAGCAGGGTCTTCAGCTGGAGCCGGCAAGGGACAGCGGCTGAGAGTGTCTGCGTGGGACAATGTTTTACCTGGGCGGTGTATGAGTCTATACGAGTATGCCGCTAGGAAAAGGGTCCATCTCGTCATTCTAGGAGAGAGGACTTGAGGGGTCTGTTTGTCCCCAGCTAGCAGACCCAGGAGAGGCTTATGATCCGTGACCAGCTCGAAAAAGTGGCCAAAGAGAAATTCGTGAAATTTCTTCACTGCTGCAACAGCTGCTAGAGCTTCCTTATCTATCTGGCTGTAATTGCGCTCTGTTGCAGAGAGCGTCCTGGAGAAAAAAGCGATGGGAGCCTCGGAGCCATTGGGGAGCCTGTGGCTTAATACTGCCCCAATTCCAAAAGGGGATGCGTCTGCTGCTAGCACTAATGGAAGGTTGGGGTCGAACTGAATAAGGACCGCCTCTGACGTGAGTAGTGATTTAACGGCGCGAAAAGCGGAGTCTTCCTTTTGACCCCAGTGCCAAGGCGACTTTTTATCCAACAGTCTGTGCAGGGGTTCTGCCACTGATGCTTTATGGGGCAGGAAAGACGCGTAAAAGTTCAATAGCCCCAAGAAGGCCTGCAGCTCAGTTTTGGAGGTTGGAGTGGGTGCCTCGTGAATTGCCTTAACCTTGGACTCCAGGGGGTGAATGCCTGAGGCGTCAATTTTATAACCCAGAAAGTCCACCTGTCTAGTGGCAATGGCACATTTTTCTTTTTTTAATTTGAGGCCATGCTGTCTGAACCTCTCTAACACTGCTCGAACTCTCTGGAAGAGTTGGGGTCTGTCCCTGGCCGAGACTAAGATGTCGTCGAAGTAGGGTACTACACCAGGGAGGCCCTGCAAAATCCGCTCCATGAGGGATTGAAAAATGCCTGGGGCAACACTTACGCCAAATTGGAGACGCTTGCACCGAAAAGCACCCCTGTGGGTGACAATGGTCTGGAGTTCCGCTGTTTGGCTGTCAACAGGGAACTGTTGATACGCTTGAGACATGTCCAATTTGGCAAAAATGCTGCCAGGTTCAAAAGTGTGTAATAAATGCTGAATGACGGGCACTGGGTAACCGCTAACTTGTAAAAACTTATTGTGGTCTTGTAGTCCGAGCAAATTCTCAGGCTACCGTCTTTTTTGAGGGGTGTGACAATGGGCGTCTCCCATTTGGCGAAATCTGTTGGCTCAATGACCCCTTGTTTTAATAATTTATCCAATTCTGAATCTAGTTTTGGCCGAATAGCGAATGGGACTCTACGCGGTTTTAGCCTGATTGGGACTGCCTGGGGGTCGACTGAGAATGAGATAGGGGTACCGTTATAACACCCCAGCTCATCGCTGAATACATCTGAGTAATCAGCGAATAAGGAGTCAGTGTCAGAGGTTGAGACAGCATGGACTCCTGTTAGCCCTAGGCCGAGATGGGGAAACCAATCGAGCCCCAAGAGTGTGGGGAGATTGCCGTTAACTACCACTAGAGGTAGGTGACCTTTGAAAGCTCTAAAATTGACAAGGAACTTGCCTCTGCCGATTACAGGAATGACCTTCCCCTGGTAGTCCTTCAGGCTAA
>NW_020769346.1:1502832-1543741 GCF_900518735.1 Pseudonaja textilis | reverse complement strand
TACTGTTTACTCCTGTATGAGATGTCTACTGTGCAAGATACCTCTCTCTACTGAACACAAGGACTGTGTTTACTTGGTGAGCTGTGGATTCAGCATTGTCTTTGAGAGAAAGGTATCAGAAGAAGAAGATTTACAAGCAGATAAAGACATTGTATTTACTGTTTAAAAGACTAGGTAACTGGATTGATAAACTGGATACTGACATATGGACTGAATGACTATTCTTAATCTCTGTGTGAATTAAATATCTATTTAAAAACACAAACAGTGTTTTTGTCTCAAGTGTGTGTATACTTTTGGGCCCAGCCTCACTCTCATTTGGCTGCCTGGTTAGACTGCTGCTGTGCACTCTGCTCAGGGGTTTATCCCCAAACACTAACAATCTGTAATGTCACTTCCTTCTCTTTCTCTTTTTCCTGTTGTATTATTGTCTGAATAGATTGTTGTCCTCCAGATGATGAGGGGATTGGTATCGAAGAAGCTGGAGCTGTTGTCTTTCTACTCATCTTATAATGCTTATCTGTAAAGAAAGAGAGAGAGAAAAATAGAAAAAAAGAGGAAAAAAGAAAGAAAAGGGGGAAAAAAGACGAAGGCAAACAGTTGCCACTCCAAAGGAAAAAAGGAAAAAGAAAGTCTTCAGGCACTGGTATACCTTAATCCAATTAATTACAATGGTAAATGTAAAAAGTAAAAAATCAACAATAAAAAAGGGAAAGAAGAGAAAAAAGAGAAAGAGAAATATTCTATATGTTTCTCTTAATAAACAAAAAGAAAACAAAAAGAAAATATTTACATTCTGGTTCCTAGTTTAAAAAGTGAAAGTCCAATTAAAGAGGGGGAAAAAAGCCCAACTAGTGGGTGGGGTAGAAAGGGAGGGAAAAGGTAAAAAGCAATTCTAATATAAAACAAGCCTCTGCCGCCAAATATCCAAGGCTCATTGATAAATCAACTCAGAGTTTTTCAAGGTCACTTCAATCTTCTTTCTTTCAACTTCAACTCCAGACTCCAGCTATCTGTTCACAAATGAGCACATGAATAAACAAACTGCAATGCTCACCTCTATCTTTTCCAATACACAGCTCGGGGTCCTTGATTATAATACAAGCTAGTGAAAGAAAAAAGAAACAATATATCCAAGCCTCTGGGCAGCAGTGCTACTTACTTTTCTTCACATTCACTTCCCCCTCCTCAATCTACAGCCAGGAACTAAAAGAAAAAAAAGTACAATATTCCCCCCCCCTTTTTTTTTAAAGGGAGAAAAATCAATTTTAAATCAAGCAGAAGAATCTTAATCAAAAAAGAATTTTCAAAAAGATTGTTAAAAAAGGAGAAAGAAATACAAACAGAAATAAAAAAGATTAAAAAGTACCAGTCCAGCTTAAAGTTAAACAGCTTTCATCAGATACCTGGCTCATACTACCATATGTGGTGGACTTGTGAGGACGCTAGAAAATATTGGACTAAAATTCGCATATGGTTGGAAAAAATGACAAAGACACATATAGACTTGAAACCAGAGATTTTTTTATTGGGAATCTTACCTGATATATATAATAAAAATTTGAAGTATTTGATTGTAAATATATTAACAGCGGCTAGGATTGTATTTGCTAAGAACTGGAAGAGTGAGAAAACTCCATCAGAAGAAGAAATTATTAAGAAAATATTGGATTGTGCTGAAATGAGTAAATTGACATTTGAAATCAGAGAACAAGAAGATAAACAATTTTATGAAGTTTGGGATCTTTTTTATCAATGGTTAGATAATAAAACATAATGATAGAATATTCAGATTTAGCATAAATTTTTTTTTTCTTGATATTATCTTTATAAAACATTATCAAGGTAAATTTGGTATGATCTTATGATTTATTGCAAAAAAAATTAAGCAAATTATAGTTATCTCGTTAAAATATGAATTAACAAAATTATAAATGATTTTTTTTTAGTGATGATATTGGGTTATACAATTATTGATTGATAATATGAGCTATTATGTAATATAATTATACTAGTGACTAGGAAATGGATGCACAAAAAAAAGTGGTAAACCAATCGATGCACTGTATGTAAATTTATGAAGAAGGATATTTTTATGTTTTTTGTGTTATGTTTATGTTTATTTTGTTATGTATGCTTATGCTTGTTATTAAAAAATAAAAAAAAAATATTTAAAAAAAAAAAGTTAAACAGCTTTGCCAAGTTCAAAATTCTAATAAAAAGGGAAAAAAAGAAAAAGACTTTCACTTTGACAATTAATCATACCTCTTAAACTCTTTTCTCTTCACTTTTAGTCCACTTTAATTTTTTCAGGGTGTTCTCTCCAAGAAATAATAAGTAAAAGTTCATCTCACCAAACTGACACACTTTCTTCCAATCTCTTCCATTCCGGAGCTGTCCCAGCTTCAGCAGCTTGGAAGGCTGCCTCTCTGCCACCGGCAAAAAGGGCTTTCCCTGGATCAACCAGGGACTTTGCGATGTCCTTGGGATCAACAGGATGTGCCCTTGTCAATCACTGTCTCTATGGGACAATTTAGGTCCGTGAGGACCGACTAGCAGCTGAGATATCAACGGCGATCTTGGAGGATCAAGATCACCCGTACAACTGCCATGACACCAGCTCCCGAGGCTTTTCCTTATACTTATAGATATTCTGCAATGAAATCTGTAGCACCATCAAAAATCCAGATCTGCCTATCCCAGGTCCTTTGAAAAGACTCAATAGGTAAACAGAAATGCCAAATCCAGTCTGAACCTTTGGCTGATTGTGTGATGAATCATCATCATCATCATCATCATCACCATCATCATCATCCAGATCTGCCTATTCCAAATTCTTGGAAAGGATTTGATGGGTAGCCAAAATGCTAAATCCAGTCTCAACATCTGGCTGACTGTTAGACAAACTAATAATAATAATAAGTCTGCTGCCTTTCCATGAATATGGAAATATTAATTTTTTTCACCTGAGTTATCCTAAAAAACCTCAGTGAATTTCCAAAATTTCTGCCTTGGAACATTGCCTTTGTTTCTGTTGGAGAAATGTTTGTGAGAAAGATATAAAATATATCAGTTGTGTACTGAGAATACATAATTAGCTAAGCAGTGCAACTGTTCTCTAAAGTTCATATTTGCCAGTAAACTTGTAATTCGATACATAATAAGATAAAAAAGTAAAGATTTCTATTACATAATGAAGCCATGGCAGGGATAATATTTCAGTGTGTAACACAAATATTACTGTGGAGTCTTCGGTGATCTCTAAATTTGGTGGTTTTCTGTCAAATGTTTCATTATCAAACTACGTAACATCATTGGTGTTAGCTTCTATTGATATATATATATAAAACCTTCTTTTTTGGGGATCTAAAATAGCAATGCTGTCAATCATAGTCCTATGCAGGAGGATGTAGGAATATAGCTATTTTAAAACATACACCTTTATTTTAGAAACAATTGTGAATTGAAATATCATGAAGGATTTTTATTTGTTGTAAAGGAGTCCATTAGGGGATGCTTCTTGATAAAAATTCTCTTTCTGGGATGGCATTGACACATAATTGCAGCAATTAAGTATTCTATATTAGCAAAACAGGAGCTGTTATGGCAGAAAAAAGCAACAGATCCAATTACATTTGTGGAAAACAAAAAGATATAAGGTCTATTCAGATCTTGAAACTTGGAAAAATGCTCAGTGTGATCTAACATCTAAGTTGGGGAGGCATTTTAATTTGTAATTGATTTTCCCTTTTACTAAAATGAAGAACTTGTTACAGAATTTTTCTTAAATGTATAGCATATTCGTCCAGGGTTTTATTATGATGTGTATGCTCTTGGACATGTATTCATTTTTCTTATAGGCTTGCCTTTAATCTAGTGAAGTGTTTCAAACAGAAAAAATGCATAATGGAGATTTTACTATATGATTTCCATACCTCATTGCAATGGAATACAAGATTGTTCATTTGCCAGATATATGAGCCCATTTCTTAGAGGTGGATTTACTGCCATTTGTGCCTAGCTTTACAAATTCTTTATAATGGCATGCATGCCAGTTTTATTTCTTGGCTTAATTGGCAACTCCAACTGCCCTGTATTTCTTTTTAGAAGCCAAAAATAATTTGTTATGGGAAATTACATGGTATCCATTACAATCTTTGCTTCACATTCAAATCACCAGTTTGTGAATAGCAATATTTGTGCAACCTAAATGGAATAATTCACATGGAAAGAGAATATTAATACATGAAGTAATACAAACCATCTTGGATTGAAGTTAGGAAACAATTTAAAAGTTTGGGCAACTCCACAAAGCCGTGGGTCTAGGGCAACTTGCCATGGCCAAATCACCCTGGCCAACTCACTGCAGGTCAAGAGTTACACTAATATCAAAGAAATGGTCATCATTAAAGAAAGGATACCAAAGAAGGGACAAAATGAAATGTCGATGACAAAAAATAAAATTTGTTTTTAATTATTTTAAATAATTAAATTGAATTATTGACTTGTCCTGTGGTAAGTTGTCCCATTCCAAAGCCAGTCCTTGTGTGAGGACTACAGATTGCACAATCGATTGCTGAAAAAAAACAAGGTGGACCTTATCAAGATGAAGAGCTCCACCTTCAAATGTGCTTGAAGTACTTGTCAGATCCATGTATCTGTCATTTCTTCAGTGGAAGAAGAAAAGGTGGTGGGGGGAGAGGCTGATAAAGAAATCCTTTCTTGATGTAACCTGAATATATTTAATCTTATATCAAATTTGTATAACCCACACATGATATGATGGAGGGAGAAAAGCCAGATGGACAGAACTATCACCTCTGACAGGCACAACCAGGAGATGAGAAGGTCATAAAAATTCCACAGTGAGATTGTACTTTGGGAATCTCTTGAATAGTTCATTCTAAAAAAGGGGGTGGGGGGGAATGAGGTATGCCCTGGGAAACTGTGAAAAGATCGTTCCTTACAAGAGGGGTGGGGAGGAATTAACATACTGGCTTTTGTTTCACTAAATACACATCGAGTTAAGGGGAGGGGTTCTAAACTCCCTTATCTATCCCTGTATGCCTGAAAGACCTCAGACACTGCTTTGAACTCCTACAGGAATTGTGTGATCTCAATAAAGAATTCCTTTGTGATATGTTTGGATACGTTTCAGAAGTTCATTCTAGTTGAGTGAATAGGAAAAGTTCTGTAGCCTGACAGTACAACTGTGTTTTTCCCTGTGGTTTTTTTTTATATTTTATATATAGGCTAGTAGAATTTAAATAATATTATATATTTTAATGTTATTGCTATAATCCTAAGCAACCTTGTTTTGTGTGGCTACAAAAGGAAATAAAGAGAAAGGCAAAGCAGATTTTACAGATCCTTGAATTTTTAGCAATGTGATATTATTTGGTACGGTTCACTGGCAAAATAGGAAATCATCTTGTGGCTTAAACAACATGAGACTTATATATGAATATGAATATGCTTCATGTTATGAAAAAGTGATCTTGGAAATTAGAGTAAAAGGTAAGAAACTGACAAATCTCTTTAGCATGAGTCTTCAGATCTTGGCCATTTATTTCAAAGCAGCTATCAAGAAGCAGCTATTCATATTTTACAGTCTAAAAAGTTAAATTTAATTTCTTTAAAATGTTTGCATCCAATTTCCCTTTCAATTTAATAAGAAATATGTTTGGCCATTGTTTTTATTCATATATACATGCACATCCAGACATACAAACACAGCAAATATAACTAATTTTCATCCTCCCTCCCTCCCTCCCTTTCTTGTACTTGAACTAACAGACTTTGCATTGATTCCAGAACAGTAATAGCAGTTATGTTCAGGAAATCAGTTCTCTTTTGCTATTATCTCTGCTTTACTGATATCTAGATCAATCCTATATAAAACTTAGTTATGTCCCAGATAATGCAAAAGACTAAAGACAACTAACATAATAGACAAGAAGAATTGTGAAGATTAAGTTTGGATTGGATACCAGCATACAATTGTATTAAAACACAAATCACAAATTGGTTTAATGATTAGTACTAGAAGCGAAGCACAAGCCTGGCGATGAAACTTCTTTATAAAATTATTTATAAAGTTAGAATACATACTAAATTTTATTTTTTGAGTTATAGAACAGTATGCATGATGATGAGATGGAAATAGTGAGGTAATGAATCAAATATAGCCTTGAGCTAAACAAAAGTAATAAAATATGTTTAAAGGTAGTACTGTAGCAGGTAAAAAAGTAATTGGCCACAATTAGTCCTCCACTTAAGATCATTTGTTCAGTAACCATTTGAAGTAATGATTATGGAGATTCTCAATCATCCAGATCATAGTGGTCCCAAATGTGATTTTCCAAAAGACAGCTTTTTCAAGGTTAAAAAACCAAGAAATTCGAAGTAATGGCATTATTCCATGGAACTGAATGGACTTATAACCAGCCCCCCAAGTTTCAGCTGTTGCAATACATCTGCAGTCACTTGATCACAATTTGGGTGGTTGGCAGTTTGCTCATACAGAAACTTGAATGCAGGAGTGCTTCAAGTTTCCTCCTCTGCCTATTTTTCTCCTAATTTATGCCCTTTTGGTCCTCTGCACTCTGCAGCCATTGATGCCTTAACTGACCTTTGCTTTTTTCTTTCTCCTGTTGCTGATTAAGCATGCCCATCATGGCTCTTGTGAGGTAGCTGCTGGCTACATGAGGCTTTCTTCTCAAGGTTATGCCTGTCAGATTTCTTGCAAGACCTGAGAAAAATGGAAAATGTGTCCAGCAGTTGCCCCATGAAGAGCCATTGCAGACAGATCTCATCAATGGTAGATGCAAGAAGACTGCAAAGGTCAGCTGGGATATGGAACACAGGATGGCAGGGGGCTAAGTGTGCAAAGTTGTAACCACAATTTTAGCTAGAACTGGGTTAGTGTGGCTGCAGCCTTTTGGATTGATAAGAAACCTCTTTGCCTCATTTTGCTGGATTGGATTGCATTGGGTATTGTACTGTACTGCGGCTTAGGGACTTCTCGCAGTCCCAAAGCCACAGGGTACCAAGAAGTCCCTGAACTGCAGCCTATTTGGCCAGACTGTGGTCTCTTTTGATTGCATAAGGCATGCACAAATCCTGCACCCTCTTGCCCAGATTCCCTAAGCTCCTGTCACACTGCAGAACAACCTTTGAACATGGATGCAGAGTGTGCTGGGCCTCCAAGACTTCCCTCATCTTCCCACAGCACCCCTGTGCTCCTTTATATGGGACTGCCTTTCTTCCCACATAATGACCTATGACTGCCTTTTCTCCACATAATGACCACTGCTGTTTTAAAAAAATCATGAAACATACTATAAATATCTATTACCTTGAAAAGCAAATCAATTCCTCTTCTTCCAAATTATTTTGATGTATAATTACCTAATGAACTGTAGTTGGAGAAAGTCAGAGTATATTCATGAATTGGAATAGAGTTTAGTAACAAGTTCAGCCAATGAGTGCTGAATTGAGGGCTGAAACTTAGCGAGAATCTGGGTGTGGTTTATCTCTGTTCTGTGCTTATCTCTAAAGTGAAAGAGAAACTAGCTTGCTTGCTTGCTGAAAACTAGAGCTCTGTTCTGAATCTGTAACATGTCTGCTTCTGTTTGAGTTTGTTTCATGTTGGAGAAATCTACAACTGCTTTGTAAAATTTACTTTATGTGTTTATAAAGAAGTTAAATGAAGCCTCAGCTATCTGTGTTTACTTTTTTTGCTGAATTTATGCTGTAATACTCTGATCAGGTTATGGGCCCAGCCCAGAAAAAGACTGAATTGTAATTAAAGCTGAGAGACTGTCTGTTTTAAAAGTAAGAATCAAAGCAAGAGGCTTTGCAGGGTGGCTGAAAAAGTTACAGAGAGCCCTCTATCCCGTTTGAGTCAAAAGAACTATATTATTTGGGCTGCAATGATGGAATGTTTCCTGAAGGCTAAAGAGCTTTGGAATATTGTTGAAAATTCACCCCAGGCACCATTGAATGCTGTAGATCAGAAACTGCATGATAGAACATTAGCTTATGTCATCTTAAGTTTAGAAGATGATCAGTTTATCAATGTAGCTGGTTTAAAGACTGCAAAGGAAGCCTGGGATAAATTGAAGACTGTTCATGTGAGTGTATCTGCATGCAACATCATACAATTGTCAAGAAAGTTATATAGAGCTTATTTGCAGTCAGGAGATTCAGTGGAAGAGCATTTTGTTCATATGCAAACTTCATTTGTGGAGTTAGAACAGCATGGGATGAGGATTCCTGAATCTCAGAAAGTGCTGCTAGTCATCTAATAGCCTAGATGAAACTTGGGACATTGTTTTTGCAGTGTTTGAATGCAAACCAGAGCAGGAATTGCATTTGAAGGCTCTGAAAATACGTTTGATAGCTGAAGAGCAGAAATGCCATTATAGAAAAAGCCACGAGGAGGAGAACTTCCTGAGGAGGGGCCCAAGGAACAGAATGGAAAATTCCACAACTGGCTGTCTCCATAGAAGAGAAGAGCAGCAGAGGATATTAGATTACAACCCAGCAATAGAAGAAGTGCTTCATTTGTGGACAAATGACTCATTTAAAAAAAGACTGTTTGCAAAGGGACTGTTTGCAAGGAAGACAATTAGCTGATGGACAGGCTGCTGTAGCAAAAATCAACTCTTGCAGGAGAGATCAATGGCTAATTGACAGTGGGGCTAGCCAAATGATTATTAATAATGCTAAATTGTTTTACAGAATAGATGCAAACTGCTGTAGACACTGTAGCCTTGGCAAATGGCAAGAAGGCTAAAGTCATTAGAAGAGGCAATGAGCAAATTCCATATTTGGAAACAAGGTTTAATAATGTTTTATGTGTGCCAGAAATGGAACATAATTTGTTGAGTGTCTCTAGTTTAGACAAGCAAGGATTTGAGACCACATTTGTAAATTTACAGTGTCTTATAAAGAAAAATGGGATTGCCTGTGCAAAGGGCATAAAGCTTGATAATCTTTATATGTTACAGGGATAAAAAGTTCAACGTGCACAAACTTTTGGCAATGTTGCAAAACATGATTCATGTATTCATCTTTTACACAGAAAGCTTGGGCATGCCAGCTTCCACGTTTTGTAGAAGATGGGAAGAAAGTTTAAATTTAAAGGGATGTAAAGCAGGGGTCACCAACCTTTTGGACTTCAGGGACCACCAAACTCATAATTTTAGATCCCAGGGACCACTAACTGGTTCTGTGGGTGTGGCCTAATTTTTGGGTGTGGCTTGGTGGTCATGTGACTGGTTGGGCATGGCTTGTATGTAAAATAAATATTTTTATTGATTATTTTTTAAAAAGAGCAACTTTTACCCAAAATCAGGCAAAGCAGGCAGATTGAGTTGCTCACAGAATCATTCAGTGATCTATCTATCTGCCATCAGCTAGCTCAGTCTCTCAAATTTGCTTGCCATGAGTCTGCACTGAATTTGCTTGCAAGCAAACCTTCAGTTCCAAGAGAGGTTCGACTGTGCTGAGCTGAAGATCTAAAGATTAGCTAGAAAGCAAGAAACCCAACCATTTCCTGCTTCCTAGCTAATCTAAATCCTCCAGCACAGCAGAACAGATGATGGTCGGAAAAATGAAAAATAGAAATTTAGCAGGCAAGTTTACTGGGTAAGGAGTGAGTGGGTGGGGAGGGTTCCCACGGGCCATGTGGGTGGCACAGCCTTGTGTTTCTGTGCAGCCTGGATAATTGCTTTGTGGGGGTGCTCTGGGAGTGATATTTCTCTGCACCAAAATTTTCTTATGGCCCACCAGTGGGCCATGGCCCACCGGTTGGTGACTGCTGATGTAAAGCATATTTGGATTGTGCAGTATGCAAAACATCAAAGTCCAAGGCATTCCTAGTAAGCAAGAGTAGCACAAGGCAGACAACAAGAGCTCTAGAACTAGTACATGCATTTGGTGGGCCCAATGCAAGCCAATTTGGGAAGAGCGAAGTATGCACTGGTCATTGTAGATGACTATAGCAGATTTGGGTTCTACTATTTACTGAAGAGGTGCTACAGAAATTTAAGCAATGGGTAAGCTTTGTAGAAAGAAGGTATAAACAACAGTCATGTCAGCTGTAAACTGACAGAAATTCAGAATTCATATCAATAAGTTTTCAACAGTGGTTGGCCCAGTTAGGAATAAAACCCAGAACCACAAATCCTTACACAGCAGCTGAGAATGGTGTTGCTGGGAGATGGAATGGAGTCTTGCAAACCATGAAGGACTCACTGCTAGAGGATTCTTGTCTAAGCAGGTCATATTGGGGTGAAGCCATATTGACTGCTAATTATTTAGTTAATAGGTTGTGGAGTTCCTCCATTAATGATACTCCATATGCAGTGCTATATGGGAGAAAACCATCTCTAGCACATTTAAGTGTGTTTGGAAGCAATGCATGGGTGCATATTTCAACAGCAATTAGAAGAAAGGGGCAGCCAAAGGCTAGAAAGCTCAGGTTTGTGGGCTACGAGAAAGGTTCAAAGAGTTATCACTTCAGCGATGGAAGCAAAAGAATAGTGTTTTCAAGGTCTGCAGGCTTTGCAGAGCAAAATTGGAACTTAATTGATGCAAATTTATGAAATGATTCACTTAATGATGGTGATCCACTTAGTGATGGTGTCAGCATGCAGGGAGGAGAAGCTGAGCAAGATATGAATCAAGAGAGGGTTGACACACCAAAGCAGTGAGTACCATGCAGGTCAGAGCAATGGAACAAGGGGATTCCACCTGACAGGTATTCTGCTAATGAAGTTAAAATGTGTAATGTATGGTATGAGCCAAGGAACTACAAAGAAGTATTAGCATTACCTAAAATTGAACAAGTGGAAAGTTAAAAGATGGGGATCATGGGCATCAATGCAATTGCGTTAGATAAGTATAAAAAGGAATTCTCAGGGATTTGGAGGGAACTATGAATGTGGGTCTTCAAATACAGGTATCTGAATAATATTAAAGGTAAATGAATTTACGTATATTCCAGTTATGAAGGGAGGAGTGTCAGAGTATATTCATGAACTGGAATAGAGATTAGTAACAAGTTCAGCCAATGAGTGCTGAATTAAGGGTGAAACTTAGAGAGAATCTGGGCGTGGTTTATCTCTGTTCTGTGCTCAGCTCTAAAGTGAAAGAGAAACTAGCTTGCTTGCTGAAAACTAGAGCTCTGCTCTCAACCTATAACATGTCTGCTTCTGTTTGAGTTTGCTCCATGTTGGAGAAATCTACAACTGGTATTGTAAAATTTACTTTATGTGTTTATGAAGAAATTAAATGAAGCCTCAGTCATCTGTGTTTACTTTTCTTGCTGAATTTATGCTGCAATACTCTGACCAGAGAAATATTTATTAGAATATATTTGCAGTTAATATTAAAAAAGATGAAAAAATAAAACATCTGCAAATAGTGATAAATTAACCTTGTTTTTAATTGTGCTGGCTGATGAATTTAATATCTTAGAATAAGTACTTCCACTGTATGCACAATTGTGAGACACAATGTAATATAATAATAATAGATCTGGAGAAAATAACAAAATACAAAATCCTGCAAATAGAAATAGAATGATTGTGGCAAAAGAAAGCAAAAGTAATACCAATATTAATAGGCACCTTGGCTGCAATCTCAACAATTAGAGCACCGCTTGGGCACCATTGGCTTGACAAATTCACCAGCAGTCAATTATAAAAGGCAGTTTTACTTGTAACAGCTTACCTCCTGCTAAAATATCTGTAACACCATCAAATATCCACAGCTGCCTATTATAGATTTTTGGAAAGGATTAAATAGGCAGACAAAAATGCCAAATGTAAGCTGAGTATCTGTGCTGGAACTAAAAATTTATATTGTTCACTAATTTATTGGAGAAGGAGTCACAAAACTCCAACTCCCCTAGCACAAACGAACTCCTCCTGTTGAATTTCTGCCTTAGAACCTATTTTACATTTAACTGTTCATACATATGAACAGATAAAAGGTACACTTATGGGATCTCTGGTCTTGGGAGTGATCGCAGAGGTAGTCCTCCAGAAATTAGAATAATGAGGCAATGAAAATATACAAGCCCTAGTTTTGGGCACGTTATGTCGATGACACGTTTATCATTATTAAACAACAAAGTAAGACCAGATTTATGAAAATCCTCAAATCCATATACTCAGACATTCAATTCACAATGGAAGAAGAGGCCAATAACACACTGGCCTTCCTAGATGTACTAGTCAGCTGTAACAATTAGACAGAAACACCACAAAATAATTACAAATAATTATTGTCCTACTAGATAGTCTGACAAAGCAAACCGTATACACTTTACACAGTTCATATGTTCTTAAATCATGTATAGCAATCTGGTGCTATCCAGATATTGGGATTATACTTTCCAGAATCAATAGCTAATGAACATGTTGGCTAAAGCTTTAGGATATAGCTGCCATCTGTAAAGTAATTTTGATCTATTGTGAGTAATATATGAATTATCTTCAGTGTGTTCTTGATCTTAGCTGTAATAAATAAAACTTCTAGCTAGTATAACTTTTTTTTTAATGTTTTATCTTTTACAGCTCCTAAGTGTATCCTAAGTATATTCTTTGTTTTCAGATGACACTTAATATTAGGAAATATATCAACAGGATAGTTATTGAATTATTTTTCTGTATGCATATATTTTGACATCTGCCATGATTGCTTGAAGGGTGTCTATTTGCTGTTAATAACTTTGGGAAATAATAGTACTTAGCAAAAAGAAACTAACTGAACATCCCTTTGCCAGATAAATTAACTCAGAGGCTTTATGTTGTGTATATTTCTACATTCCCCCAAAGGGGCATGCATCCTTAAAATTTGAAAAAGATTTCAGAAATTTTTGTCTGTATTTGAAAATTGACATGATGTACTACATTTTATTTTATTTATTTTATTTTGTCAAGTGATTATTAGTTAACAGGTATAAGTATAAACATGGTTATGAATACATGAAATGGATACAAATAAGAAAAAAACCCAATAGGACAGGGACGGTAGGCACATTGGCGCGCTTATGCACACCCCCTACAGACATGCACTCCCCTACATGTATACATATATGAAATCTCCCTTCAGTGAGATTCTTAGTTGAGTCCCTTCTTTTAAATATATTAGCAAATTGTTCATTTATGTAGGTGCCAGTGCAGTTCATGCAAATAGGACCCATTATTTCATTTAAATTCTTTTTTATCTTAAACCATGTACAGTTTTTCTCCTGGGTTTGATGTCATATTTTTGAGAGAGGCAGTTCCAGTATAATTACTTCCCTAGATTCTTTATTTTCCCACCTTCTTTCTAAATTATTACTTTTTTAAGAATCTGATTTTGTACCATATTCTTCACCTTATTAGATGTTTATGTGGGAATAAGGAAATGTTTTAGATATATAAAAACCTCAAAATAGTGAAATTGTATATTTTCAGTTTGTTATTTGTTTATCAATGTACTGGAACCTCAAAGAATTAGGCTGCATCATGGGTAAATATAACAGTGTTTATTTATTGTATCCTAGTCTTATCTTTTCTAACTAAAATCTGTATTTGGGTTTTCCCAGATGGCCAATATGTCAACTCTAATATCATCGAACTTTGAGAAAATGCTTGGTTCGAAGTTTATTGCTTTGGAGCTTGTTTGCCACTGCCTTAAGATTAAATTTTAAGAGAAATCGCTATTATATCTTACATATACTGTGTACACCAACATTATGTTCAAAACATAGCTTATTTGTACATAGCTTACCTTTTTCACTCAACAAGTCAAACACATGTTTTTTATGTACACTGAGAGCATACTCACCAAAGACAAATTCCTTGTGTGTCCAATCACACTTGGCAATAAAAAATTCTATTCTATTCTATTCTATTCTATTCTATTCTATTCTATTCTATTCTATTCTATTCTATTCTCTACCGGATTTGCACTGTGATCTGTCAGAGGCTTGACTTTTGGTTTTACATTCCCAGATAGATTGTAAGAATGGAATAATCACCATACCACTTAATGCTTCATCACACTCCCTAATGCAGTGGCCCCCTACCTTTAGATCACCAGAGACCAGATTCTGTGAAGAGAGGTTTTTCCGTGGACCAGAGATGTTATGGTTTCACTTGCTGCCTGCATCCCATGGATGGGACTTTGCTTGTTTGCACAGTCAGGTTTCTGGCATGTCACGGATCAGTGCCAGATCACAGATACAATGCATTGCAATTATTATCAAGCTGTTTTGGTTTGATGGATCATAAATTATGAAAGCCTGCAATATAGTATATAATACTATATATGCTATAATTGCTTGCTTTATTTTTTGTGGGAATATGAATTCTGGCATGAGAAGACATAGAGAAAAGATCTGTAACAGAAGTTTAACTACCTGCTTTTCATCTGTCATGTTGAAAAAACTAATAGATTAGAAGATAAAAATGGATATATTTATTGTTCTGTATTAGCATTCGCAGAGAAACCCGCACCCGATTGGCCCGCCTGAACTGAAGCCCGATTGGCTGACTGCCGGGCCGTGATTGGAGCGCCACGAATCTCCCGCGATTGGCCGAGCCGATCGCGGGAAATTCGAAGCGCTGCCATTGGCCGCCGAGCCGCCGGCTGGCAGTATAAAGCCAAGCGGTTTTACACAGTTACTTTGTCCATAACTAGAGCTGAATAAAAAGAGCTGAATGTTCACTTGCGTCTCGCCTCTTTTGTGACCCGATCCCGGATCCAACACTGGCGACGAGGATGGGATCGTGAGGCGAGGACCAACTAGCACGTGGCACCGGTGACCCGCATCTACAAGATGGCCAGTACCGTACCACCCGCTCCTTTCGACCCAGCGACCGAAGACTGGGAATCCTATATTGATCGATTCCAGATGTTTCTGGAATGCAGCAATCTCAAGGACGCCAACGGCCAGAGGAAGCGGGCAGTATTCCTAACGCACTGCGGGGCCGCAGTGTTTAAAATGGCCAAGGCACTCGCAAGGCCCACAGACGTTAAGGAGATGGATTGGGCTGATCTCGAGCCCATCCTGCGCCGCCATTACGCCCCCACCGTGCCGATCCTCATCCGCAGGTATGACTTCTACCGCCGGGACCAACGCGAAGGCGAGTCCATCAGCGACTTTGTGGCCCAGCTGCGGAACATGGGCGGACCGTGTGAGTTCCCCGAACTGGACCAAGCGATCCGGGACCGACTCGTCCTCGGACTCCGAGATCCCGCGCTGCAGAGCCGACTGATGGCCAAGGGCAACATCTCCCTCGCCGATGCCCTCGCCGAGGCCACCGCAGCCGAGGCCACCCGCCAGTCCGCAGCCCGGATGAGACAAACCAACGCGCCGGAACGGCCATCCACCGATGAGGCATCCCCAGCCGCCGCGAAGCCCCGAGACACCAGCCAGCGGGAAACGACCGCACACCATGGCGACCTCGAATCCCCGCCAGACACCGAGGATGAGGACGAAGAGATCCATCGGTTGCAGACCGAACGTGATCGCCGAGACCACCGGAGTCGTAAGTCGGGGTTCCGGTGCGCCGGGTGCGGCGGCGATCACCCCCGCTCCGAATGCCGTTTCCTCGACGCCATTTGCAGGCATTGCGAGAAGCGGGGGCACATCGCCAAGGTGTGCCGGAACAAGAAGAGCTATAGCCCGCGCCGCCGAGGCGACAGCCCACGTCGACGAGACGGCACCCCACCCAGGCACCGAGACCGACCCGCGGAGAGCCGGTGGAGCCGCGACAACCGGAGCCGACGACTCAGCGAGGCACAGCGGTGCGAAGAAACCCATCAGACGGTCGTCATCGGCCACTCATCAACCACCGACGCCCGGAAGGTGCACGTGGCCCTGAGCATCGAGGACAGGCCCTGCGAGATGGAGGTGGACTCCGGGTCCTTCCTCTCAATGGTATCATGGCGCACAATCAAGCGCCTGGTCCCGACCATCCGCCGCAACGAGCTGGACGACCAGAAGCTAATCCTGAAAGACTATCAGGGAAATCGCATCCCTGTAGTTGGCATCGGGCACTTCAAGGTAACATTCAAGAACCACACTGACATCCTGCCGCTCACGATAGTGGACCGGGACCGCCCCAGCCTGCTCGGCCTACAATGGTTTGCCCCGCTCGGCATCGAAGTAACCGGCATCCACCGCACGGACACGACCGACTGGGAAGCGACCCTCGTGAGGGACTTCCAGGAAGTCTTCGACAACTCGCTAGGCAAGTACCGTGGGCCCCCTATATCGTTCAACCTTAACCCCAACGTCGCGCCCATCCGCCTTAAGCCCCGGCGAGTGCCTTTTGCGCTCAAACCAAAAATTGACGAGCAACTAGACAAGCTCGTCGCGCAGGGGGTGCTTGAACCCATCGACCATGCCCGTTGGGAGACGCCCATAGTCACCCCCATCAAGCCCGACGGCTCTATTAGAATATGCGGGGACTATAAGGCCACCCTTAATCACGCGCTACAACAAAGCGCCTACCCCGTCCCAGTGGTGCAGCACCTCCTGCATTCACTGGGGGGAGGCCGGGTCTTCGCAAAACTCGACTTGGCACAAGCCTACCAGCAACTGCCGGTCGACGCGGAGACCGCAGAAGCGCAAACGATTGTCACACACCGGGGGGCTTTTCGCTGCAACCGACTCCAGTTCGGAGTCAGCGTCGCCCCGGGGATCTTCCAAAGCCTCATGGAGAGGCTCCTCCAGGGCATCAAAGGGGTGGTTCCATACTTTGACGACGTGCTGATCGCAGCCGCCGACAGAGAACAATTGGAGATCCGTTTAAGGGCGGTACTTAACAAATTCAAAAACGCCGGCCTTAAAGTCAAAAGGGACAAATGCCAACTACACACCGAGAGGGTCGAATTCCTGGGCTACCTTCTGGACCGGCACGGAATACACCCGACCGGGAAGAAACTCAGGGCCATCAAGGAAGCCCCCACACCAACCAACAAGGCGGAGCTTCAAGCATTTCTGGGGTTACTTAACTTTTACAATGTTTTCCTACCCCAGAAGGCGACCGTGGCGGAACCCCTACACCGGCTACTCGATAAGGCGGCCACCTGGACCTGGGGAAAGCGGGAAGAGACTGCGTTCCAGCGAACCAAGGACTTACTAACATCAGACGCGGTTTTAATTCAATACAGCGAAACCCTCCCGCTTTCAGTGACATGCGACGCCTCACCCTTCGGTATAGGAGCAGTCCTCAGCCACACCCTACCTGACGGGACGGAAGCACCCATCGCTTTCTTCTCCCGGACACTAGCAAAACCGGAAAGAAACTACAGTCAGCTAGACAAAGAGGCCCTCGCCATCGTCGCTGGAATTAAAAGATTCCACGAATACCTTTACGGCAGGAACTTCTCAATCATAACGGACCACAAGCCCCTGCTCGGAATACTCGCAGGGAACAAGGCCACCCCAAACATCCTATCGCCCCGGATGACAAGGTGGTCCGAATTCCTTGCAGCATACTCCTACGAACTCTCACACCGACCCGGTAAGGCAATCCCACACGCGGACGCACTAAGCCGGGCACCACTACCGGACGTAGATGACGACCCAGCACCCACAACGACGACTCTGCAGATCGAGACCATGCCATGCCCGCTCTTAACCGCGCCAGACATTGCCCATGAAACAAATAAAGACAAACGGCTGGCGCGGATACTGAGCTGGGTAGAGCGGGGATGGCCAGAAGATGAAGGCAACGAATATTTTAAACCCTTCAGAAACCGCCAAACTGAGCTGTTCTCACAAAAGGGCTGCATTCTCTGGGGTGACCGGGTAGTCATACCGGAAGCACTGCGAGACAGAGTGTTGACATTGCTGCACGAGGGACACCCGGGGATCGTCAAGATGAAAGCCCTGGCCAGGAGCTACGCTTGGTGGCCAAGGATGGACAAACAAATAGAAACTTGGGTCGCCGGGTGCAGAAAGTGCCAAGAGTCAAGAGCCAACCCCCCCGCCGCTCCAATCCGGGAGTGGGAAACCCCGAGAGGACCATGGTCGCGGTTGCACATAGACTTCGCCGGACCAACCAAGGGGTATACATTCCTCATCACCGTAGACGCTTACTCCAACTGGTTGGAAGTAAGCACCATGAGAACAACAACAACGGAGGCGGTCATCGACAAACTCAACAAACTCTTCGCAACGCACGGGTTACCGGACGTCATAGTGTCGGACAACGGGCCCCAGTTCACGGCAATACCGTTTGAGAAGTACCTGGCCGAGCGGGGCATCAGACACGCCCTAACCTCGACGGCTCATCCGGCGGCGAATGGTAGGGCGGAACGAATGGTCCAATACACAAAAAAGGCCATTCAGAAAATCGAAACCGGCGACATCCAAGAAAAAATAAACAAACTACTGTTCATTCAACACATCACGCCGAGCACAACAACGAACAAGAGCCCGGCAGAACTACTGATGGGGAGGAAACTACGATCCCCATTAGACCGCCTACACCCCACCTACAACCCAGAAAGACCCCCGGACTCTTCCAGCCGGTACCGGTCATTCAACATCGGGGATGCCGTCTACGCAAAAAACTTCACGGGAGACCCTCTCTGGGTGCCCGCACAAATAACGCAGGTAACGGGACCCCGATCATACAGGCTACAAACTACAGACGGAAGAAGCTGGAAGCGGCACATCGACCAGCTACGGTCCAGACTAGCCTACAACACCCCCAGCGACCCAGCGACAACGACTGCCCAAGAGAGGAGAGAGGGAAGGGAAGCCTCAACCACCAACCTAGAAGCCAACAATAGACCAGAACCAACCGGGACACACACCCCAGCGCAAGCTGGACACCACCCACCTAATGACAGCAACGACCAAACAAACCAACCAGACTTACCTACAGACCTCGACGCGTCGCAGACGGGTTCTTCACCTGAGAGGTACAGCCAGGCCAGCTCCACCAACCCGGAAAGACCGAGCGAGAGCAGCCAGGGCCACAACTCGACCGACCCAGGAGACCCGGACGGGAGTTGCGGCGTCAGGCCTGGCCCACCTCACCAGGCGGTTCCATCAGCGGAGTGGAGAGCGACGCGGAGCCCGTCCGAACCGGCCAGCGACCTCACACAGACTGAACCGCGCAAGTCAACTAGGCAAACCCGTAGCCCCGCCTACCTGCGCGACTACGTCACAACACAGCGTCAGACGAAACCATGAGGGGAGGGGTGTTCTGTATTAGCATTCGCAGAGAAACCCGCACCCGATTGGCCCGCCTGAACTGAAGCCCGATTGGCTGACTGCCGGGCCGTGATTGGAGCGCCACGAATCTCCCGCGATTGGCCGAGCCGATCGCGGGAAATTCGAAGCGCTGCCATTGGCCGCCGAGCCGCCGGCCGGCAGTATAAAGCCAAGCGGTTTTACACAGTTACTTTGTCCATAACTAGAGCTGAATAAAAAGAGCTGAATGTTCACTTGCGTCTCGCCTCTTTTGTGACCCGATCCCGGATCCAACATTTATGTGTATATAAGAGATGGGAAAACTAAGACTTAGTTACCCATTGCTACCACTTGATAGTTTCTATTTCTTTTGAATTTCAGCATCCAGAATACTGTAGCTTTTTTAAAGAAAGGCTTTGATAATAAAATCTGAAACGTTATCATGGTCATATACTGTCCAGTTTGTCTTAGAAAAAGCTACCCAGACTGTTCAGAAAGTAGTCTGCGCTAACTCTCTTTTATATGCCAGCATGCAAATAATAATAATCTATTTGCTTTCCAACTGTTTCCTGTCTTTTAAAATTATAATTTCTATCAGATGATAGAAGAAAACATTTTATTTCTTGGTGGGTAATTAACTAAAAACGAAACGTTAAATATCTAGACCATGTCAGTTTTATCTCAGTTTGCATTGCAGGATGGTGTGGCTAACGTTAGATGCCATGTATATGTGCCAGGAAGTGAATAAGAAAATCAAGGAAATGAGATAGAACAGCTGTGGCTGCCATCCCAACTCTCTGTATGTGGGAGGAGTAGTAGCTTGTGGGCATTGGATAAAAGCAGGTATCTAAGACTGAGTTTGTGAAATGAGCTGGCTGACTAGACAGGAAAAATCTGATGAATAAAAAGTGAGCTTTGGTCTCTTTCATCTCTTTCTAATTCTGAATGGGGAAAACAACTTGAGAAAGTTGGTTATAGCAGAAGTCAAGCTTTCATTTGAACATGTAGGTGGGAATGTCAGCTGGATGTTGGAGATCTTCTAAAAGTGAAGGCAATCTGAAATATTCAAAAAGGAATCCTCTCTCTGGTAACATCCATAGAAATTCAAACCAATACTGACTTCAAACCTTAAAATGCCAAGATCTTAACACGATTTAAAAGTTAGATGACAGTGCCCTTCTGATTGTGATTGTATGGAGAGCTACCAATAGAGAATAGTAGTAGGATTATTTGGTGTTCTTTGAGCACTTCATTTTTTTTCTCTTCTAGAGAAAAACTAAGTACATCATCAGTGTTAGGATTGAGTTAGGTTTCTTCTCAATTTATATTCTAATAGCTTGCCGTGTTAGTGTTGGTGGGAGTGGTCTTGATAGTTGGCCCAATCTTTGGTTGGGCTATTTTACTGTTAGATTATTTGATTGAGGTATTATTTATTTCTTGATTGTTGATATGATGTTAAACTTGATGTTAATTTATGCTCATCTGAATGTTAATTGTTGGTGAGGAGGTATTTTAATCTTTTTGTTTCCTTTTGGCTTATTGGTTGTCTCTTTTACCCGGTATGTAGATGTTGTTTGTGTATATGTGCCTATTGTTGGTCAATTGGTCAGAATGCCAAGCTTCCAGGAATTTTGTAGTGGTTTTGGGCTTGGCTTGGTCCATGATGGTCAGTTTCTCAGTCAATGTGTTGTGAAATTAAAGAGTTTTCATCATGCTTTCTGATTACTAGATGATATTTATGTGTGCATTCTAATTATCGGCCAGTTTATCCTGCAGAGTGGTGGTTGCAATCTTTATAATCTAGTTTAGATGACTCCTGGGTTTTACTTCCTTTTTCTTCTGGGCTTCTGGGTATTTTGGTTTACTTAGGATATTTAGTTGGTTTGTATGTTATGTTGTTGCGATGCAGTTATAATCGTCCATTGGTTTCTGAGATGTTTTTGATGTATGGCAATGTTATCCTTTTTACAGCTTGTGTTGATTATGCTATATTGAGTTGTGTGATCAGTCACTTTTTGATGAAGTTGCATGGATATCCATTTTTATGAAACTGACGCAACAAATTAAACTAGATTTGTAGAAATTGAAATATTTGCAATTGTCATTAACAGGAAGAATAGCTATGATAAAAATTGATATGTTACCAAGACAATAATAGATATTAATATTAGATATTTATATTTGATATTTATTTCAAACAATTCAAATAAAATTGAGGAAAAATATTTTGAAGAATTAAATAAAATAAGATTAAGAAGAATCTGGCTAGGGAAAAAAGCAAGAATAGGTTTGAAAATGTTGCAAGACTTCAAAAGAAGAGGGTTTGGGCTGCCAGATTAGGAACTATATTACCAGGCCTTGGTGCTTACATCGGTGAAAGATTGGATCAATTTGAGGCATAAAAGACTATTAACTTTAGAAGGGCACAACCTTCAACTAGGTTGGCATGCTTGTTTATAGTATGGTATGGAAAGAATAAAATACATAGTTATTTTCAAAGACACTATGTTAGAAATGCATTGTTATCAGTATGGCTTAAAATTACAGAACACTACTACTTAAAAATACCAGATGCATCCTAATGTTATTAATATGGAGAAATTGTACGATATAAAGATATTTTGAATGAAAAAGGGGAACTAAAAACCAAGCAGGAACTTAGTAGTCAAGACAAATGTAGATACAATCTTGATATGAGAAAGTTGCTAAAATATGGTTTTAAAAAAGAATTAACAGAATTGGACCAGATATTAACTGAAACTGATGAAAAACTGATGTCATAGAGCTGAGTCTGCCACTATAAAAAGCCAGCCTCTGCTGAGAGCTCCAGCTTTTTGACTCAGCTCTTTTGAAATTAGCGATCTTCTACAGCAACCTAAAAGCAAAAAACCTGACTTGATACCATCAGTGCAGCTCCCAGGGCTCCGGCAGAGCTGCGCCTGCAAGGAGAGTGGGGATCCACTCTCCTCCACTGGTCAGATGTCCCAGCAGGGCACTGACAACCAGACAGTAAGTGTGGCCTGGGAGAGAGCTGCGAAGCCTCCCTCGCCACTCTTTGAGGTGGGCTTTTCGCTCAGCCTCCCATGCTGTTTCATTGAGGCACACTGCTCATAAAGAGCATTTGGACTGGGAGACCTCCCACATGGTCTTCTGCAGCACGAGTCTCCCGGAGCTTGGAGAACCAAGTTATCAGCTAGCCTCCCATGTGGTCCCACAGCGAAACTAGGCCTGATCCCAATCGCGCCTCCCAGCTACTATTTAGAGACTAAAAAGTGGACCATCCCCAGCGCGAAGGCAGAGTTTCAGCCATCAAACCAAATTTGCCAGACAGAAACTTCCCAGCATGAGGCCCCAAGAATTCAAGCCTACCAACGAAGCTCCTCAGAAAAGCTCTGGTCTCATGGCTGGCAGCCATTTTAGGATCCAATTTTTTCAAGCACCATTTTGATTGGGCCTCAAAGCAGTGATCCACTCTTTCTGGCCTCCATCTCGGAAGACATCCTGTGGAGGAGCTGTCAGCACCTCCAATGTTCTTTCTAGAGAAATGGAAAATGACTGGGCTAAGCAAGGACCATCCGGCATACAGGCCACTCAGGGCCCTGAAGTGTCAAGAAGGCCTCTCAAGAGAAGACGCCCAAGAATCCTTTCAGCCAATAGGGAGGCAGCAGCAAAGATCAGGGCCTAGGCCCTTGCCCCCAAAGAAAATCAGAACTTAGGACAGAAAGGCGAAGGCATGCTGCACTGGAAAAACAGTTTGCCAAAAATTTCCAGCAATTACAGGAACAGGGCCTTTCTCAGTCAGGAGATTCTCAGGCCTATACTGATCAGGTCCCTGGAGCTGTGGGTTCAGAGGGAAGTTTAAGAAGCCACCTTCAAGCATGGTTCCATGAGAGACATGATGAGGCCTCTTTCCCCAGGACCTCAGCAGGTCTGGACCTTGTTTAAGGCCTGCTAATTGGGATAGTGGAAGTTACAATCCTCAGGAATTCTTGCCCCAAGGGTGGAGGCCTCTTTTATCCTAACTGTGGCCGGGCTCCGCCCCATAGTCCCTCCCCCAGACAATAGACCCCAAGATATTCAATCTATGGTCTCTGTGGCAGTCAGGCAGGGCATAGCTGAGGGATTCTAGCAGCTACTCCATCCAGTGGGGGGGGGGCTAGCATCATCTCCACCTTCTGTCAGGGAAAGCCCCCCCCCTCCTCAGAGGGAGATCCCCAAACCCATGGATTTCATGTATTCCTCCCATCACCCTAACTGGGGAAGATAGGAAGATAGAGGCTCTTCATACCCTTCAGAGCATATCAGATCTTCTATGTCAGAGGAGGAGGAAGGGGAACTCAGGGACCCCTATCTCTCACACGAAGAGAAGAGTAGGCTGGAGCAGCCCGCAACAGCGGCTGTCTTCAAACGTTCCTTATTTAGGCTCCTACTCCTCAAGGCCTTAGTTACTGAACAACTAAGCCCAGAGGAAGTGGCACTGGAACCACAGGTGGACCTCACAGTCCAAGGGGACTGCTTATTCTCCCATAAGCTGTTCAGAGCATCCAGTGATGGGAAGGTAATTCAGTCCCTTCTAGGAAGGCTGGGTTTATGCTTGAGGACACTCCTCCTCCTCCATGAGACTCCTCCTTAGCATCCCCAGTTTTTAGCTCAGCCTTTCTTCAGACAGGTTGTGTTATTGTTTTCCTGGTTGGAACAGAACACTGGCAATTTAGCTGATATAGCTGATTTATTTCTCAGGTCAGGAAATACTATATTTTCTGTCACCAACCACCCCCCTGGGAACCACCAAAAGTCATTTCGCTTGGTTCTTTGATTTGTTTTGTTTTTATGTTCCAGCCTCCTGAGGCTAAAACCTCATAAACGGGGAGGCTTATCTTTCCAATCTGCCCTGAGGCTAAAAGCCTCTCCTTTCAGAGACATGCTGCCTTAAATTTCTAAACAAAGAGGGTTATCTCTCCGGCTGAGTAAACACTCTGTCTCTTCAAGGTTTGAAGCTTCCATTTAAAAGTGCAGCCCTTTTTTCTTCCGGTGGCAAGGCAAGGACGAACAGAGGGGCAGAAATCCGCTCGCGGTTCCAGCTATCCTCTTCTTGAGTTTGGTGCGATCTTTTGGGGTGCTCGGGTCTTGGAGAGACCTGTGCCGGTGTGGAGGAACCTCGGACTGTAGTGTGGGGAAGGCAACCCCCCCCCTGCAACGAAGAGGAGCCCTCCAGAGCCCAATGATCAAGAACAGTTCCATGTCAATGGAGGCTCCGAAGTCCGGACTGCCACCGATGTGAAGGAAAGAGTGAGTGACAGTTTGCAAGTTCGTTGGGAAAGAGAGTGGTGGTAAAAATTAGTGGCGGAGAGGAAAATTGGAAGAGCACAGATTGACTTTAGGCTGTTATATACTGTATGAGCGTCTGCCGGGAGCCCTAAGAGAAAGCGGTTAAAGTGAACTTGACAAGTGAAAGTGAAGGGGCTCCGCAGACAGAAGAGAGATGGAAATAACAAAGATTTAAAGAGGAATCTAGAAGACCAGCATTAGGGAGTGATTGAAAAGACTCAGTTACCATTTACATTTGGACAGACGCTATTAAATCGGAGCCAGAAGCAGAACGAAGTTGATCGGGGAAGGGAAAAAGACAGCGGTGCCATAGGTGGTATTTAGAATGCTGAAGTGGCTACAACAAAGTAACAGATTTAACTGACTGAATGGACACAATTTATTTAACAAACCTCGGGAATCTTGAGAACATTGCTCTATTGGAGGAGATAGTTCCTTTTCTCCATTTAAAGGAAATCAGAACAATTGAACTAAGGAACACCAAAACACAAGTAAAATCGGAAGTCTTTGAATGAGTGGGAACGTTGCTTAATGGTAGCTGTTACTCAGCAATTTTTCATCCTCCACTTCCGGTCTGCTCGAAGTGAAAGCTCCCCAATTGAAAAGTGAAAACTAAAAATTCCTATCTCTAGAGCTCCCCTTTTTTTCTCTTTTTACTCTCTTCTTTGTGTATATATTTACTTAAAATAGTCTCCCTTCTTCCCTATTAGTTGATGTTATGTTATGTTGAAATATGCTTGCTTTTTTTTTATTTTCTCTCGATAAATATGCATATTCAGTAAAGAAATATTAGATTGTTAAAATATTGGATCAATTAATTTAGTTAAGTTATTAATAATAGAGACTGTTATATTCTGAATGGGAATATAGGGGAGACAGTAAGAACATTAAGTATTAGTTAGCTAACAATTTTAGAGCTCTCTAGATCATCATCATAATTCATTGTGTGACTATATCCATGAATGTAACATATTTTGTAGTTAAGGTTACTTTATACTTAAGTTAAATCAGAGAAATACATGTATATCTTACTAATTAGTTAAGAATATATTTAACAGATTGATAGATCTTGGTCAATTTTAGTAATAGAGCCAAGAACACTGAATGCCAAATTGGAATAATATATTTAGCATTGTACAACAACAAAAACAAATCTTAAAGGAAATGACTTCTACAACCACCACAGCATTGAAATCTGGTAGGAAGGTCAACCCCACAATAACAACTACCTTGGCAACAACTTCACCTATGGCACAAAAAACAATAGAGGAAACACTACCAATAGAGAAACAAACTAGCATCTTGAATGCTAACATTCAAGCAATGTTTCTAACTTTACAGGACTCATTGACAAGACTGCAAGAAACAATGGCTAAAAACCACAGTGAAACAAGAGCAGATATTAACGAACTGAAGGAAGAGATGGGGAAATTAAAGGCAGAAATGAAAGTGGACATCTTCAAAGTAGAGGACAAAGTGGGAGTATTGCAGCAGGCCCTGGAGAAAAATGAAGTTATAATAAAAGAGGTAGAGAAAAGAACTGAACGAATGGAAAGGGAATTAGAAAGGATGGATGAAGATCTTAAAAATGTGAACAAAGAAATGGAGGACTCATTGGTCCTTCTAGAGATGGACAAGGCAGCAACTTACTTAAGATTTCAAAATGTGGCAGAATCAGAAGAAGAAGATCTGGAATATTTGATGGCAGAAATACTGGCCGGTCTATTGAAGATGGATAAAGATGACATTCAAAAAGAGTTCAATGAAGTTTACCGGGTCAATACAAACTATGCAAGACGCCACAAATGCGTCCACATACGATTCACTAGAAGATGTGTCCAAGATATGATATATAGAACCTCTAGAGATAAAACTATAACATACAAAGATAAAGAAATTGTGATCCTTAAACAGATACTGAGGAGAGTAAGGGAACAAAGGCATGATTATAAGTTTCTGGCAGCTTATTTAAATAAAAAAAGAATTACATTCAAATGGCTTATTCCAGAAAGGATGCTAGTGTCGTGGAAAGAGAGGAAAATTAAAATAGACACTATGGAAAAAGCTCAGGACTTTTACGAACGGATGGTGGGCCCAGAGGAGCAAAGTAGTAGGGAGGAATTGGAAACAAATTCTCAGGAAGAATATGGTGGACATAAAAATAGAACTGGAACTGTAGGGAACCAAGAGAACACTCACTTACAACAAAAGACAGAAGGAACCACACAAACACAAGCGCAAGAAGAGAGAGGAATTGTTACACGACAAAGAGCAAAACAGAACTAAATAGATGGGAGAAGAAAAAAAATTACTATCAATAAACATAAATGGATTAAATTCGACAAATAAAAGAAAAAGGATATTAACTAAATTAATCAGACAAAATGCCAATATAATATGCCTTCAAGAAACTCATATAAAGAAGAAAGATGAAAAATATTTAGAATGCCCGAAATTAGGAAAGTTATTTACCACACCAGCGGATGAGGGGAAAAAGAAGGGAATTGCAGTATATGTGAAAGAAGATATGAAATCAGAGCTAATATGGTCGGATTCAGAAGGAAGGACTCTGGGTTTGCAGATCTGGATTAATGACATCCCAATGCTTTTAGTAGTAATTTATGCCCCAAATGGAGATCAGAAAGAGTTTTTTAAACACCTATATAGAAAATTGGTTGAATTGCAAAAAAGAAACATTTGTATTATAGGAGATTTCAACTCCACTGCTGATTTTCAAAGAGACCATAGTAACGGCAGAAAGAATAAAAAGGAGAAGAGAGAGCTCCCTAAGATCTGTAGGGAAATGATGAAAGAGCTAAATCTGACAGATATATGGAGAAGACTACACCCTGAAAAAAAACAATTTACATTCTATTCAAATCCCCACCAAACATGGACACAGATCGACATGGCATGGATGAATGGGGAAATAGCAAACGAGACAAAAGAAGTGGAAATTTTGCCTAATGAATGGGCAGATCATAACCCAATTCAGATAATATGGAAGGGCAGGGCAAAACCAAAGAAAAGATGGATGCCAAATACTCAATTAATAAGAGAGAAAGAATACATTAATAAATTAAAGGAGGAATTAAATCTTTTTATAAAAGAAAATGATAATGGAGAAACTACGAAACAAAATATCTGGGATACAATGAAGGCATTGTATAAGAGGTATAACAATCTCTTATAATGCCAAGAGAAACAAGGAAAAATATTCCCAACAAAACAAATTACAACAAAGAATTAAGGAGCTAGAAACCCTCCTACAGAATACCCCAAAAGATTTAAAACTGCAAAATCAGATAAGAATAGCTAAACACAAATTGAATTTAATTGAACAAGAGAAAATGACCATGAATTTGAATTTGACTAGACAAACCTATTTTGAACATGCCAACAAGCCAGGAAGATGGCTATCTTACAAATTAAAAAAAAAGAAAGAAAATAGATTGATATATCAGTTAATAGATAGTAAGGGAGATATATACCAGGAAATAGAACAGAAAAAAGAAATTACTCATAAATACTTTGAAGATCTATATAAAAAAGAAGACATCAGTGAAGATAGAATAAGAAATTATTTAGATGAAGTGATGGACAAGGCAATTGGGGAAGAAACGGTAGAACTACTAAATAAAGACATTACTGAATCGGAATTGAAATCAGCAATAGAGAACCAGAAAAATAACAAAACCCCGGGCCCAGACGGAATTCCAGGGGAGCTGTACAAGGCAATAGCAGAACAAATTGGTCCACTTGTGGTGGAAGTTTTCAATGATGTTTTACTGGCAGCCAGGATGCCAGACTCATGGAGGGGGGCATTGATTTCGCTGATCCCGAAAGAGGATATGGATCCCAGATATATAAATAATTACGGGCCGATTTCACTCTTAAATACTGATTATAAAATATTCACTTCTATTATAGCAAACAGACTAAAAAGAATGTTAAATTTGTATATACACGAAGATCAAAACGGATTTCTCCTAACTAGGCAAATAAATAACAATTTAAGAATAGTATTAGATGTTCTAGAATTTTATGAAGCCCACCCCAAGAAACAAGTAGCATTTATGTTCTTAGACGCAGAGAAGGCTTTTGACAATCTAAATTGGCAATTTTTAATTCAAAAAATTTATAATCTGAATCTGGGCACCAAATTTGAAAATATTATAACATCCATATGTGACACACAGCAAGCCAACATAATAATAAATGGGGAATGTACTTGCCCAATAAAGATAGAAAAAGGAGTGAGACAGGGCTGCCCAGTCTCTCCCCTGCTCTTCATATTAGCATTGGGGACATTATTAACATAATGTCAGAATTCAGATATAAAGGGATTAACGGTTAAGAAAGAGGAATATAAATTGCAAGCATTTGCGGACGATATGATTTTCTTTATCGAAGAACCAATAGATAGGGGACTAAAATTGATGAGTGAATTAGAGAAATTTGGAGCAGTAGCAGGACTCAAAATAAATAGAAAGAAAACCAAATTAATGACTAAAAATCTAACAGAAAAACTGAAAATAGAACTAGAAGAAACAATGTATATATAAGTGACAAAGAAAGTGAAATATTTAGGAATTTGGCTAACACCACACTGTAAGACACTTAAAGAAAACAATTATGATAAATTGATACATCAAGTAAAGAAAGATTTAGAATCATGGGGTAAACTTCAAATTTCACTACTAGGTCAGATCGCCACTATTAAAATGAACATTCTTCCCAAATTTTTGTACCTATTCCAAACTATCCCAATTAAATTACACAAAAAGTTTTTTGAAGAACTCAATAGAATAACCCTGAAATTTATTTGGCAAGGGAAAAAAACCCAGAATAAATGTAAAAGCATTGCAGGATATGAAGAGCAGGGGAGGGTTAGCATTTCCAAACTGGGACTTATACCATATGGCCACCTCGTTAGTTTGGCTGAAGGATTTGGTGAACTTAACCAACAAAAGAATATTATTCCTAGAAGGCCACGATTTACAAAGGGGGTGTCATGCTTTTTTATGGGATGTAGGGAAAACCAGTCAAAAATATTTCCATAGACATTTAATCAGAGACGCACTATTAACAAATTGGAGGAAAATACAGAAAAAACATTATACCAAAGTACCAATATGGATTTCAACAATGGAGTCGATGATTCACCCAAACAACCTGGAGATTACCAAAATGATTAAATACAAAGACTTATTGGACCCACAAGGAAATTTGAAACCGAGGCATGAACTTCAGGAGCAAGGACAAAAAATTGATCAATGGGTTTACCTTCAGATTCAAAGTAGATATAAACAAGACAAGAGAGAATTTGGAATTAACAATAAATTTCAACAATTAGATAAAATTTTATTAGGATCAGATAAAAAAACATAACAACATTTTATAATTACTTATTAGAAACAGAATTAGAAGAAAAAATTGTAAAAGGAAATATGATCGCTTGGAGTAGGAATGTAGGGCGCAGCATCACACTAGCAGAATGGGAGAAAGTTTGGGGTAGAAATAATAAGATCACCAAATCGGCAGCATATAAGGAAAACCTTTATAAAATGTTTTATAGATGGCACCTCCCCACTTCGAGGTTAGCGAAGATGCACCCTAACATGAGTCCGTATTGCTGGAAGTGTAGGAAAAAAGAAGGAACCTTTTTCCATATGTGGTGGTCTTGTACAGAAACCCAAAAGTACTGGAAGAAAATCAAAACATGGTTGGAAGAAATTACGAAAGAGCAGATTGAATACAAACCAGAGTCCTTCCTGTTAGGGTTTTTTGATAAACAAATTTCCAAAAAAGCTAAATATATAACAATACACATTCTAACAGCGGCCAGATTAGCTTTCGCTCAACACTGGAAACAACATGAAATTCGACCAGATGAAATGATTATCGAAAAAATTTCAAAATGTGCAGAAATGGACGCACTGACTTTGGCGCTAAAAAACAAAGACACTTCACTATATTATGATAGCTGGAATTGTTGGTATAATTGGATTGACCAAAGATAAATTATATATCATAAGGCATAAGAGGAAAGTATTAATCTATAATAATGAGGTAGAGATATAAGTAAAGAACAGGTGTGTATACATGACATAAATTAAGGTTATGAAAAAAGATCTTGCAAACTGTAAAAATAAGAATGCTTTTAACCTTTCCCCCCCCTTTTTTTCCTTTTTCCTTTTTCTTTCTTTCCTCTAAACTTTTCTTTTTTTTCTTTCCTTTCTCCTTTTCTTTTCTTTTGTTTATTTGTGTATGTATTGTTGGTTGGTTTTAATTGTAAAAACTAATAAACTATATTTAAAAATAAAAATAAAAGTGCAGCCCTTTTTCCTTTTTATTACAAGGCTTTCCCCACAGAACACCCCAGGGCAGGAGTTAGCCTCTGTGCCTTCCCGCTGAACGGTTTTACTTTCAGCAGGCCAGGTGGTGATAACTGCTTTCGTTTTCATTCTGCCACGAGGCAGCCAGCATTTTAAAGGCTGTGTGGTTAAATTTGCTGAGTATTTGTTACTGTCTGTGAAGAAAGTTTCCCAACAAGGTTTCTTTTCTTGGGGACCTGGGAAGGGGGAGTCCCTGCCACTAGTCCACTGGATGATAGAGGACTTGAACTGCTAGATTCCACAGGCTATGAGTGCAGCTAAACTGATCTAATTATCAGTTACAGACCTCTGTGCCCTCATACAGGTGCCAGGTCTGGAGGGGGGTGTTCTGTTCTCCACATTTAATATTACAAGTACTTTATTCAAAAATTGACTTGATTGACTTAAATTCTACAAATCTTTAATTATTAAAATAACTTAAAGTTATTAAAATAACTAAAATAAAGATAAATAAATAAGCAAAACAGAACAAGGAGACAACATTTGCTAAAGGCATTGGGGAACTATTTATTCCAGGATCCCCTGGCCCTTAAGGAAGAAGGCTAATTTCATAGCCTCTTTCCATTGCTATCAAAGGCATTACCATGGCCAGCAGCTACAACTCCAGATCTAGACTAACTGCTAAAAATAGAGATAAGTCCACAGAGCCCAAAAAGACCTCTAAGGCAGCAGAGAAAGATGCATGCAGATGCCATCAGGCATTAGAAAGGCAGGTGGAAAAACGTACATGAGCACAGCCCACCTCTTCACCACTCATCATACCCTCTACCTCACAGGCCCAGAACCCTCCAACTGCCCCTCTGGATTTATCCAGAAGGAGCAGCATATCAATACAACCTCCTCAGGAGGCTCTTTCTAACATTCTCTCCCCAAGGAGGGCCCCAGAGGCAACATTCATGCCAACTGCAGCTGGCCTCAGACAAGAGGAGGAACTTCCGGAGGAAATCCCTGCAAACACGAGGGCGTGGATGGAGCTAGCTATCCAGAAGGGCATAGCAGCAGGCGTCCAACAGGCTATTTAGGCAGGACGAACACCCTCAGCTTCGGGTTGCAGATCTCTTTCTGAACGATCTCTGGGCATCACAGATCCACATCTTCATCAGGTACACCCCCCCTGCAGAACTATTGTTGCCCATTGTCAGAGACCCTCAGTACACACAGGATATGGGAGATCAAGGGGATCCAATGGATCAAATGGAGGAGGGGTTGGTACACACCGTTGACCAGGTATTGTCAGAGGTGGATCCGCTAGAAAGGGGGATGTCTGATGATGAAGGCCTCTCAACTGACCTCCCCATATTTACAGGATTATTCCATCCACAATTATTTAAATCCCTGCTGTTTAAGGCCAGGAACACTGCATGACTGGATAATACGGGTAACCCCCCCCCACCAAATACTCCAGGGGAAGCAGAGGATCTCATATTCTCTCAATCAGTCACTGAGGCAGAGGTTATCCCTGTGCCACACATTTTCCAATTTAGTACAAAAACAATGGGCTGCAGCAGCCTCATATCCTGCTCCCACAGGACATGATAAAAAATACTATAATTTGGCACCCGAGTTCTCTAAATTTCTAAACACTCCAGAAGTGGATGAGCCTGTCATTGCGCTTGCATCTTCCTCAGCCATCCCAAGTGAAGCTGAAGAGGCTCTCAAGCCTGAGGAAAAGAGGGCGGAATTAGCCCTCCACAGGGCACACGTCTTGGATGCATGGGCCATCAGAGCAGCCACAGCCGCCTCCTTTTTCACCAGATCATCTCTCAGATGGCTCCGCCAACTGAGGGATACCATTCCAGCCTCAAACATTAGGGCACATCAAGATGTGGCTAAATTAATCACTGCTGCAGAGTTTTCAGCAGATGCTACCTTCAATGTAGTTAAATTTTCCTCTAGGGCCATTGTTCCCAAATTGCAGCTAGAAGGTTACTTTGGCTCAGGCATTGGCAGGCAGATGTCAAGCACAAGACGTCAGCTCCCATCTCGGAGAACAAACTAATTGGCAGTGCTCTTGAACCCCTACTAATTGAAACCAGAATCAAAAAGAAAATTCTTCCCTCTCTTTTTCATCAATCAGAGTCCAGATTACCACAGCCCTTTTGTAGGGGTTCCTTTTGCCCCTTCTACCAACCCTGCTATCCAAGATTTCAAAGACAGCCTGGATTCAGACAACAGACAGATAGAATTGAACCTGGGGACAGATATAGAAGGGGACTCCATCCTAGGAGACAATTTTGAGGAACAGGATCTAGGCCCTTCCACAGGTCCAAGTAACAACCACAACGAGATTCCTATTGGCAGTTGCCTAAAAAGGTTTGCTGACCAATGGGACTCCTCTACCACTGACACATGGGTCGGGAACATGGTACAATTTGGTCTGGCACTGGAGTTCAGCTCCACACACACACACAGATTTTTTTATGAAGTCCCCAATTTCCAGGGACACAGAAAAAAGGTTTCTCATGGACACAGCCGTAGCTCATCTACTAGAGATCCAGGCCATACAACCCATCCCTTCTAATCAAAAAGGTCTTGGTTTTTATTCGCACCTCTTCGTGGTCCCTAAAAGTTCAGGGGGATGGAGGGCCATCCTGGACTTAAAATGTCTAAACCAATATTTAGTTTACCAAAAATTTAAAATGACCACTCTCCAATCCATCTTACTCAGCACCAGAAAAGACGATGTCCTTACCTCTATAGACCTTATTTACATACATATCCCAATTAGGACCTCACATTTCAAATTCCTTCGTTTCTGTTACAACAATGTCCATTACAAATATATTGCTCTTCCATTTAGCCTAACTTCAGCTCCCAGAACTTTTACAAAGGTCTTGGCTGCCTTGGCAGCATCACTCAGAGATAGGTCCATCCAACTTCAATGCTACTTGAATGACATTCTTATTCTGGCATCTTCCATCAATCAAGCAAATTCAAACACTCAAACTACACTTGTAACCCTATAACAACATGGGTTCTCAATCAATTGGTCAAAAAGTCATTTAACACTCTCTACTAGACTCATTCACCTTGGCGCCATCATTAACACCCTGGAAGGCAAAGTTTTCCTCTTCCCTGACAGACAAGAAAGCATTAGAGATTTGGCTCAACAGATCAGAACTCTTAGGAAAGTACAACTATGTCTCCTTTCTAAATTGCTCAGAAAAATGATTTATTGTATTTCTATTATCCCTTGGGCCCGGTTCCATGCAAGAACCCTGCAATGGTTCCTGTTGCCATACCAACGTGCCGAGAGAAACGATGGCAGGACTTGTGTAAAAGTTCCATCAACCGTTCTCAGGTCTCTACGATGGTGGACACGACCCGAAATCAACAAGGGATGCCCTTTCAAGGATCCACACAGGTCGATTGTTACAACAGACGCCAGTCTAGTGGGATGGGGGCCCCACTTCCAATCACATACAGCACAAGGCCTTTGGACGGATTCAGAGAAGGCACACAATATCAACTGGCTAGAACTGAGAGCGGTGTACTTGGCACTCTGACAATTCCTCCCACATCTCCATTGCAAACATGTGCTCGTCTTAACAGACACTGTAACTACAAAGGCCCATATCAACAAACAAGGGGGCACTCATTCCAGTCTACTAATGAGGGAAACAAAAAGACTATTCCTGTGGGCCGAAATCCATCTTCTCTCTCTAAAGGTGGAGCACATATCTGGAGTAGCGAATGTACAAGCAGATTGGCTCAGCAGAGCCACATTGGACCAATCAGAATGGCGTCTGGACCCCAAGATCTTTCTGGAGGCTACTCAGAGGTTGGAATAAACGGTAGTCGACCTGTTTGCCTCCCCACTCAATGCACAGCTTCCCTGATTCATTTCTCATTACCCATCACAGGGGGCGGAGGACGTGAATGCACTCAGATGTCACTGGCCCACCGGACTGCTATACGTCTTTCCTCCCCTCCCCATGATTCCCAAATTGATTCAGAAGTTGCTGGAAGAAAAAGTGGACCTGCCATTAGTGGCTCCTTATTGGGCAAGGCGAGCATGGTTCACGGTCCTGAAGGACCGCTCGACGGTACCACCGTGGAGGATCCCATCATCAGTCATATCGCTGTCTCAAGCCTCAGTGCTATACCCGGACCCCCAATGGCTAAACTTCGCCATATGGAAGTTGAACGGCGATGTCTGAGAGATGAACACCTTTCTACTCAAGTTATTCACACTATTCAGTCGGCTCGACGTCCTTCAATGAACTGAATCTATGAGGCCACCTAGTCTAGCTTCTGCCGTTGGTGTCAGAAGGTTCAGATCGACCACACTTCCCCATCAGTAGCGCAGTTATTAGAATTTTTACAGGAGGGCCTAAACAAAGGATTATCACCCAATACTCTGCGGAGACAGGTGGCAGCCCTGGCTTCGGTCATATCTTGGGATGATTTTACCTCCATATCTCATCACCCTTGCATTCGCAGTTTTCTGCGCGGTGCCAAGAACTTGAGGCCCCCGTAGTGCACCGATACCCAACTTGGGACTTAAATAAGGTACTGTTGGCCCACGGGTCCCTTCGAGCCACTAAGGACCACGACGCTTCGATTTCTAACCTACAAAGTAGTTTTACTGAGAGCAATTACATCTGCCCAAAGAATCTCCGAACTAGCTGTATTATCAGTGTGCAACGATCTCTGCATTTTCCATTCGGATAGAGTGGTTCTCAGACCAGATCCCTCCTTCATTCCAAAAGTTAATTTGGCATTCCATAGAACTCAAGAGCTGGTGCTCCCAAATTTTTGCTCACGTCCATCACACAGGCTTGAACACCAATGGCACCAATGGTGGTGGTAGCCACCTTTGCTTCCTTTGGCATTCCCACAGAACTGGAGGATGTCTTGAGGCCTGAGGACAAAAAATCAGAGCAAATTTTGAAATGCACATACCAGGCCACAGCCTGGGCAGTGAAGGCGTCCACTGCGGCTCATTCTTTACCAGGTCGGCAATACATTGGTTACTCCAACTTCAAGACTGGCTACCCAGCACCGATGCCAGTTCCCACCAGGACCTAAACAAAATAATTGCCGCAGCTGAATTCATGATTGATGCTACACTAAACTCTGCCAGATTTGCGTCAAAGGCAAAGGCTTCCTCCCTGTCTTCAAGACAGATGCGCAACTGGCAGATCAATTCTCGGTGCAAGTGGAAGTTGGCAGCTGCCCCATGCTCTGAAGACAACCTTTTTGGAACAGCCTTGGAACCATACCTGGTTGAGACCAGGGATAAAAGGAAGATGCTGTCATCAACTAACAAGAGGTCAGAATTTTGACAGACACCATATTCCAAGCCCCCTACCTTCCATCCAGAGGCCAACCCTCGGTTCCCTCATGCCCAGAGAATGTTCCCACCTCGCCAAGAACAACACCAGGACCACTCAGCCAGACAACAACAGTTCTCTGGTAAGCGGCCCTTTTGAGGGGGAGGAGGTCATTCTTTAAGTGACCTATAAGTAACTGCATCCCCTCCCCTCCCATTGGAGGTTGCTTTACCTTTTTTGCATCCAGATGGGAGGAATCAATAGTGGACATCTGGGTTCTCACGACTATCATCTGGCCTTTGCCTCGAATTTCTCTCCCCTCTTCTGATGTTTTTTGTTTGCTGTCCAACTTCCCGGGACAGATCCAAACGGGTTCTTATGGATTCCACCATCCAACATCTGGTGGACATCAGAGCCATAGAGATGGTCCCCATGGATCAGCAGAGGTCAGGTTTCTAATCCCACCTCTTTGTAATCCCAAAGTCCTTGGGAGGGTGGAGAGCAATCCTCGACTTCAAGCTCTTGAACAGATTCATCCCCTACAAGATGCAGACATTACATTCTATTGTTCAGAGCAAGGAAGAGGACAATCTCCTCTCTTCCATAGACCTCACGGAGGCTTACCTCCACATTCCATTCTGGCCTCCTTATTGCTAGTTCCTCTGCTTCTGTTATGGCAGTAAGCACTACCAATACTGGGCCCTTCCGTTTGGCCTCTCATCGGCCCCAAGGGTCTTTACCAAAGTCTTGATGGCATTGGCAGCATACCTCCGAACTTTGCCTGTGAGGGTCCAATGCTACGTGGATGACATTCTGATCCAGTCTACCTCTGTCCAGGCAGCCGACCACGACCTTTGTATCATGATGCAGCACTTGCAGGAGCATGGATTCTCCATAAATCTTGTCAAGAGCCATCTTCATCCAACGACCTGACTGTTGCACCGGAACGACAGGAGAGCTTCAACGAATTGATCAACAAAATTTGACCACTTCACACTGTTCCACTCTCTCTCCTGTCCCAGCTGCTGGGGAAGATGATCTCCTGCATTGACATTGTGCCATGGGCTACATGCTCACACCCTGCAGTGGTTCCTCCTCCCCTTCCAAGGGGCAGGGACCAGCCATTCTGCCAATAGGGTCCTGCTTCCCCTGCAGGTTCTTTGCTCCTTTTGATGGTGGCAATCCTAAGCCATTACGAAGGGGCACCCTTTCATGGAGCAAGACAGAATTGTAGTCACTATGGAAGCCAGCCTTTACAGCTGGGGGGGCCATATGCAAGGCCTGATGGCTCAGAGTCACTGGCCTCTTTCAGACAAGTTCCTCCCCATCAACCTCCTGGAACTCAGGGCTATCTTCCTCACCTGAGATGCTTTCTAGACAGAGTGTCATGTGCTAGTTATGATGGACAATATGGCCGCCAAGATGTCAACAGGCAGGGGACCAGGTACAGGGCCTTGATGCAGGAAGAGGAATGTCTGGGGAGCTGGACAAAGAGGAAACCTCCTGTCCTTCAGGGCAAACCACATCTTGGGGGTCAACAACTCCCAGGAAAACTGGTTGATTAGAACTCAAGTCGACCACTCAGAGTGGAGCCTCCATCCTTCCAAGAGTTGTCCCTCATATTTGGACCTCCAGTGCTGGATCTGTTTGCCACTCCCCAGAACGCACAGGTAGGCAGGTTCTTCTCCAGGTTTCTGACCCAGGGAGCAGAAGGGACCAACGCACCTTAGAGCAAGTGGTTTCCAGGTCTCCTCTACGCCTTTCTCCCCTTCCAATTGTTCCAGCCATCATTCAGAAGATGTTGGAGGAGAAGGCGGAGCTAGTACTTCTGGTGCTGCCCTGGTTTGCAGACCTGGTGAACCTGTCGACTCAGAGACTGTGGAGAATCCCTGCCAACAGGATTTATCTCAGCCAAGGGGCCCTTCTACATCCGGAACTTCAATGGTTCCAACTGGCTGCCTGGTGGTTGAGTGGCAATCATTGAGAGATTCCAGCCTCTCTGACAGGGTCATTGAGACCATCCAGGCTTGTTATAAACCACCAACAAACTGACTTTATGATGCCACTTGGAGGAAGTTCTGTGAGTGGTGCTCTGATTGACCCTATTGACCCTTGACCCTATTTCAGCATCTGTCCCAGAGGTATTACAATTTCTCCAGGACAGGCTGGTCAAGGGGTTGGCGTCAAACACCCTCTGCTGACTGGTGGTAGCCTTAGCATCGGTCCTGTCATGGGATAAGTATTCATCCCTCTCTCATCACCCTTCAGTCCGCAGATTCTTAAAGAGAGCCTCGAATCTGCATCCTCCTGTTGTCATAGGTATCCTACTTAGGATCTCCCTAAGGTGCTCCAGGCCCTCATGGGCCCTCCTTTTGAACCCTTATGTATGGTGGGCCTTTGCTTCTTGACCCTCAAGTTATTTTTTATGGTGGTGATCACATCAGCCGGGAGGGTTTCAGAACTTTTTGTGAGGCCCAATCTCTGTTTTCCATGATAACCAGATAGTGTTGCATTTGGGCCTTCCATTATACCAAAAATTAACTCTTGGTTCCACAGGGCAGAAGACATTGTACTACCTGACTTTTGTCCCAAACCCCATCACCTCTTCGAACATCAGTGGCACACATTGGATGTGAAAAGAGTGCTCTGGATTTTTTTAAAATACACTGCTCTCTTTCACAAAACTGAATCGATGTTTGTGTCTTTTCAACCTGTCTCTTTGGGGTCCAAGGCTTCATCTCCCATGTTAAGCAGGTGGATCAGGGCATGCATTTCTACCGCCTATGAGGCCTTGGGCTTGCCAGCTCTGACTTCACACTCTACTCAGGGTGCAGCAACATTGGCAGCTTGGGCTACCCAGGCCCTGATCAAGGATATTTGTAGGGCAGCGACGTGGATCTTGCCTTCTCCATTTATCTGGCACTATCAGCTGGATTCCATTGCAGAAGCAGCATTTGCACAAAGGGTACTCCGGAAGGTGATTCCAGTGTTGGATTAGTTGCGTGATGACCTGGAGTGTAACACAAACGTAACAAAATTCAAAATGTAAATAAATGTCCTTTAATGCCTTGACCCCACTGTTCAATAATTCTCAGTTGGAGATAAAACTTATTCAAAAACAGTATTTAAAAGAAAGTAATACAATCCGAACTTAATGAGCAGATAAGAGGTGAAATAAAAACCCCAAAACAAACTACAATGAAGGAAATTCCACAATGGACCAGGATAAATAATTACCAACTTCAAAGAGATAACAAGCCACAGTCTGTTGGAAGGATGCCAGCCAAGATAACTTCAGCCCAAAATAAAACATGCTTTGCTTGTGGCAACAGTGTGTTTTAACCATTCCTCTTATATACAATTCTCCCCTGCTGCAACCAATGAGGGGGATCATGGCAGCTTCCTCTCTTGTAAGTTGTTTCCTTCTCTGTTCCTCCCTGCATGTCCTAGCATGAAGAGGGGAAGGACCTGGTTCTTCCTCTGACTACCCAGATGGCCTCTGCCCTTCCCCAGCTTCCTCCACAACCGCCATAGTCACACCTTCACTCCCTGTCAGCTGTTCCTTGTCTCCCTCAGAGTCCAACTCTAACAAGGGCATGACAAGTTGGACCAGACAGATACCCTCCCTGGAGCATGCAGGCTTTGGTATGTTCCAATGCTGGACTCTCAAAGCAGCATGGTGAAGAAGGGGCGTTGGTAGACTTACCAGTGAACACCCTTTCTAAACACACTGCAAGAGAGTCCCAGTCCCACCCAGTGGCTGTCTGGCCTTTTTGCGGGGGTGGGGGGAATATTCTCATGGTGTTTGTTTTTATTCCAGAGACAATCTGTCAACATTCTTTGCCAGAAAAGCTGGGAGTCTCAGCAAAGGCTGGCTTTTTATAGTGGCAGACTCAGCTGTATGACCTCAGAGGGCGGAATCATATCCCAATGCTGGACTCTTTTGCAGTGTGTTTAGAAAGGGCGTTCACCGCTAAGTCTATCAATGCCCCTTTTCAGGTGGGGAGGGGGAGTAGAACTCCTTAGCATCACAGCGTGTTAATAATAATATACAAATGTTCTGATAGTCATTTAGAAAAATCCTTTCTTAGTGAGCACCTAGAAGCCAAGAAGGGATATATATATATGGTATTCAGCTTTGTTCGGTATTTTCCCACGTCATTGTAGTTGTGCTTTTAAAGTTGTAGCAACGTTTCGGCAGAATCTCCTCTGCCATCATCAGGCTTCTGTATTGTGTTTGTCTGTGAGTCAGACTTTTACAGTTGTTTCAGTTTTAAATTTGGGGCAGCCTATTGCTGTGCCAGAATGGTTTTTTCTTCATCCTGATTGGGTGGGAGTCTTGGTCTGTGTTTATTGGTCTTGGAGTTTGCTGTGTTCTGCTTGATTGGTGTTTCTAATATCTTCTGTCTGTTTTGTGGCTCTTTTTGTGTCTTGATTGGCTGGCAAAATTGTGTTCCTGTATTGGAGGCCTTTCGTTCAGCTTGGCTCCGAGTAAATGGATGGCTATCATTTATTAGGAAGCTAGGATTCATCTGGGTGCCTGGTTGGGGTGTGTTTGAGCTGGAGGTACCGGGGGGATCTGTTTGTGCCCAGGTGTTTGCCTGGCTAGTGGTCTGGAGATTTTTTTGTTTGTGAGTGCAGGCTTCCAAATAATTGACAGTCTGGTGGAATCATCAGAGAAGCCATAG
>NW_020769346.1:1459305-1502732 GCF_900518735.1 Pseudonaja textilis | reverse complement strand
TTTTTTGTTTGTGAGTGCAGGCTTCCAAATAATTGACAGTCTGGTGGAATCATCTCTTCTATTCATGCTTTCAGGTCTTTTTTCAATCTCTATGGCTTCTCTGATGATTCTGTGGCTGGGGTTTTCTATAGTGGCTAGGGTTTTGGTGCCATTGAAGTTGATGCTATGACCTGTAGCTTTCATGTGTTGGACTAGTGAGGAAGTGTATTCAGCTTTTTTACTGCATTTTTGTGTTCATCCAAGCGGGTACTAATTCTTCTATTGGTTTGTCCAATGTATATGGCCGGGCATGATGCACAGGGGACTTCATATATGCCTTGGTTTTCCAGGTCAATTTTATCTTTGGGGTTTCTTAGGATGGCTGCTATTTTAATGTCTGTTTTGAAGGCAGTCTTGATGTGATGCCAAAATCTTACTGATTTTGTCTGTAGTACCTCTTATGTAGGGCAGGACAGCTTTTGATAGGTCTGTTCATCTTCTAGGTCTCCATTATGTCTCAGTGTGTTTTTGTGGATCAAGCCGGTGATTTTGCTTTTGTGGAAGCCTTGAAATTAATTTCACTTGAATTTCCAAATGACTTTACAAATGGAGAATTTCACCTTATCCACAATTCTCATTGCCAATGTTGGAGGCATTGGTCAGGATCCTTAATATGGATAACTGGGGGATGGTGTATCCTGCCATCTTTTTGTCATTATATGCATTCCGACTCTTCCCCCCCCAAAACAAATCATATTAAATTTTAGGGTTAGACTGTACAGGTCTCACTACTAAAGTGTTGTATATGGGTTACCTAAGACTGTTTACTAAGAATGAAGGTAAATTTTATTATTTTTTTCGATTTTTTTTTTTAACAAAAGCTTGCACTCTATTTTTTTTCCATTCCCTTTATTAAATAACTTAATTGGTGATACCTTCAGAGCTGCACAAAAAATGTTCTTTGGGAGCATCACAGGTTGCTCTTCCCTGATAGAAAATATTTGTCGATGTCATTTAGGATGCCATCATAGTTTGTAGAATGGAATGTTTGTTCTACAACCATTATGGATCTTTCAATATCTTCGCAGTAGGCTGTTTGATATTCATATCTTTATGATATGATGAATGTAAGTGTAACTTATGCAAATTATAGACATTTTAAATCTTAATTTGTCTCACATCTCCACTTGATCTGTGCTGTAATTAAAGAGTGTCATGACACTGCTAACCAAAATTGTTAAATTAATTAAATTATAGCTGGTAGGAATGTAAGGTAAATTATAATGTATAATTCTGTTCACTTTCAAAGCTCTACCAGTAAATGCCCCATTTCAGTAGGCATCAATTTATATTAAGGTCTTGGTAGTTTTTCGGATTTGTAGTGTTGATAACTGTTGAGAGGTTGTGGTATTGCCAAATATAGTTGAGGAATAAATCATTTTCCATGTATTTACCATTTAGGAAACTATTTCTAGAAAGGTTGTGATTCCCAAGGAACACTAGATTAAGAAATATTCATACATTAATATATATATAATAAACAGGATGAAACATTTATTGATTTTTATGGGAACTGGTAGGCCTTGTTAGTGGCCTAGTCATCCATAATCCCTAAAAAAAGTAATTCTAGATTGTCGATATAGTTCTGTGAATAAGATAGTGCAGGAAATGTCTGGTTAATATGGTAGCTCAATAAGTATAAAGCTAAAGTTAGGATGTGATATAGCCGAATCATTTGTTTAGGGTACTGTCCATCGAACACATATATTCATGTTTTCCTTTGGTTTGGTTTCTTACTGCCTGACTGTAAGCAAATTTTATTTGAAGGAATCATCGTTCTGTGAAGACATTTTGACTGCAATCAAAACAATAATTATTACTGTGAGCTAAATACTGTGTAGGTATTTTAAATACCTTTACAACAATTCTTATGACATTTATATTAACATTTTATTCTTATAAATATATATAAAAATTATCTATCAGTTTCCTATATTATCATTCTGGCATGAATTTTTTAAAAATAATTTTATTAAAGATTATAATTAGAAAAAATAAAAGCTAAAACAAATTAAAAGAAGTACAGAAAAATAGAAAGCTAAGAAAAAGAAAAACATGATAAATAGAAAAATGAAACTATAAAGAAGTAACCTTCCTCTTTATCACAATAAGTACTGTACAAGGTCCAACGTTGGACCCATGTCTTAAAAAATAACAACAATTATCTTCCCATAATTCATCTTGGAATTATAAACTAAATAATAAAGCATTGTTAATCATTCCTAGTTAGCAAAACCCTTTAAGGTTCTACCTACAGGTTGTCCTTAACTTACAACAGTTTGTTTAATAACCATTCAAAGTTACAATGGTGCTGAAAAAGTTACATATGACTGTTTTTTACATCTACAACCATTGCAACATCCCGTGGCCACATTATTTAATTTGAATGCTTGACAACTAATTCATATTTATGATAGTTGTAATGTCCCAGGGTCATGTGATCAACTTCTCACAAGCAGAGCTAATGAGGAAGCCAGGTTCATTTAACAACTATTTCAAGAAAGGTAGGACATCTAATCATGGAAGTACAGCATTGTCTATATCAGAGGTTTCAAACTCAAGGCCCACAGACTGGATCCAGCCCATGGGATGCTTAGATCTGGCCTGTGGAGTCACCCTGGAAACAGCAAAGGACCGGTCGATGGTGCCTCTGCCAATGGAAATGGGACTCGGGAGAGCCACGTGCACCCCTCCCGGCCTCTGTTTTTAGCTACAACGGCCTCCTGAAGCCTTCTGCCAGCAAAAAAGGGGGCCCTTCTCACTGGCAGAGGACTGCAGGAGGCTGTTGCAGCTAAAAATGGGGCCCGGGGGACCGGACACGCCCTACCCCAAATTCCATTTTCACTAGCAGTAGTTAGCAAAACAAACTAAAAACAAAAAGAGAAATGTTTCTCCTTTTGCATTTGAATGTGCAAGAAGGGACAGGAAAGGAGAAAGGGAAAGAGGAAAGAAAAAGAAGGGAAGATGGGAAGAGAGCAAGGAAGAAAAAATAAAAGAGGAAAGGAAGAAGAATGAATGAAGAGGAAAGGAAAAAGAAGAAAAGGAAGGAAGGAAGGAAGGAAGGAAGGAAGGAAGGAAGGAAGGAAGGAAGGAAGGAAGGGGAATATTATAATGAGAGTGAGTATCATGGCCCCATCGGAGCCTGGGTCTGCAAAGAACAAGCCGAGGCTGGAGTTGATGGAGGAAGAGGACACAGCTGCATTGGCTCCGGAGGAACAACAGGAGGAGCAGGATGAGGCAGCCCTGGGTCCTTCAGGCCTGGGAATGATTGCCAGCAAAAAAGAATGGGCGCAGGATGATCGAGGGGGGAAGAAGGCAGGTAGTGGAGCTGGAGTGATGGAGTTCCGGTGATGAACAAGGACCACCCCCTCCTGATCCCTGAACAAGGCGAGTGGAGAAGAGGCAAAAGCAGCACAGACTGACCCAACGACTTGGTTCACCTGGGGGCTGAGATATAAGGAGTTGCTGTTGGGAGGGGTGTTTGTCAGAAACAAACACTGAATTCTTGGAGCCTTGCATGACATTCCTGACATTTGGATTTTGCTATGTTATGTCTTGTGTGCCTTGCCCATTTTGCCTGCCTCTCTGGACTTCTTGCCTTGTTTTCTGCCTTGCTAACTTGGTTTGCTTGTTTTCTTGCCTTGTTGCTGCTGGTGCATCTTGCCTTTATAAAGCTGGCAGTGCTATATTGCTCAAAACAGGAAGCCAGCAAGTCGGAGTCGTTTTAATGTATCTGCATATAATCCTCATGGTTTTGTTGAGTTATATTAATTTATTAGTATGGCAACTATTAAGCCATACACGGGCACAGTATTCTGCTGTGAAGTAGTTGTTGATGACCTGATGGTGGCAGCTAAAGCTCTCCAATTAGTTCCACATAATTTCTGAAGTATTGTTCCTAGTATTGATGCTTTCCTCCATAGTCTCTAGATGTATCTTATAGGAAAGAGTCCAATCCAATATTACTCTAAAATACTTGGATGGGGATTATAGGGAGGAAGTTGTTTTTTGTCCATAAAGGTTGTGTTATGATTGTGAGCTTAGATGGAATTTCTTGATTTTCAAGCAACTCAACTAATCAGTCAACTACAAAACATTGGTTTCTGCAATCTATTTATGAAGAGCAGTTACTGGAGTGTGAATAGGCAATCTTATGGTCTGTTTTCTCTGGAGATATTTCAGTAGCAACATTCCAGCATCAGGCTGAAATCTCTGTTGTATACACCATCCCATTCAGAAAAGGGGTTGTAATCTCATCATGGCCTCACCAGTAATTCTGGTGCATCTTTTTTTTTTATATTCAGCATTTTTAATTTTTTTTGACTGATTTATTAATTCATGTAACATTTAACTAATCTCACATAATAAATTGAAAACTGCTATAGAAAACTTGAAGTAAAATTGCCAGACCTTGAAAGTGCTCCTTATCACTGGCACTCTGGATCAAATCTTACTATCTGCCTCATTCAGTAACAGATGGAAAACACAATGTTCTTCCCAAGGCAGAATTATTGTCAGGATTTCAGAACATAGACATTGTAAATTAAATGCTGTATTCTATAATTTTATATTGATTCCTCTCTATCAGTCCGATGGTCTGTTTCTCTCTGGAATGATGTCACTACTTAACATACAAAAAATGGAACTGTTTTATTTTCTGGAGCAGCTATTGGTTAAATCAGGGTTGCTATAAAACTTAGTGCAGAGGAACATTAAATCCCTTTTTGTCTGTGTGAACCTTATGTAAAGGATGCCAAGAAATTATCTCAAAATATTTCCTGTTAACTTTCAATAAGAGAATTTTCAACTAAATAAGCAAAGGGAAATCAGCTTAGACTTAAGAATTTGACTAACTGAAAATCTACTCTAATGAAAAGGAAAAGAAAGTACCATTGTGTTGAGCCTTCTCAGTTTCTCCTTGTCTTTCATACTACCAATTATTGCTAATGTTTGTTATTACTGATATGCTGATAATGGATACCAACCACTCCTATTTTTATTTATTATTAGGCTTAGAAGTTAGACCAGTGCCTGGATACTACAGTGAACTAGGGATCAGTCATCTTACAAAAATTGAGTCACTATGGACCTGCAGTCCAGGAACTGGGAAAATCTTTAATATGTGTCAGATTTTCACATAAATAATTTTTTTTTGCGCTGAATATTTTTAGGCAGCCAAATGAGAAAAAGAATTCAAAAATTATTTGAAATTGGTAGATAATTGGATTTGATAGTTTACGCGAATACAGATTGCATGTGCGCTTTCGTTTACAGTAGAAGTTGTACTTTTGTTTGGAGTGATGCTAGAAGTGTTTTCATTATTCTATTCTCCTGTAGTTTCCTTACATCTCGTATTTTTATCTAGATCAGGCATAAAAAGCATATGACCCTTCTTTTTTTTCCAAACTATAACTCACAATAATACTACTCAGCATAACTAACAATTAAGATCAGTAAGAATTCCAGTCTAGCAATATATGGAAAGTTTGAAAATCTACAGTCTTGATTTAAGCTTTGATAAATATAAAATCTTCCAGTTTCTTTCAAATGTCCACTCACTTGGGTTGCATCAAAATAACATTCTGTAATAGTAAAAAGCAGGGAAAGTGTTAATAAAACATATTTTGAAAATAAACTCGGAAGCATTCATTGTTTTTCATAAACTTTGTTTTCTAAATGCTTTCTTTTTGCCAGTTTAGTTTTGTAATTAAATATTGGGGGGGGGGGTGTTTCTTCATATCACAGTAGGTTCTCTCAACCCCTCCACCCCACCCCTTGCTATATTTTTGTGAGTAGTTTTTCTCTAAAAACAGTCAGCTAGGGGCTAGATCAAAATAAACCCTGGCAAAAGCATTCTTAAACTTAGACTTTTGTATTAACTTACTTCCTGTTAATCATATAATGGCCTTGACTCTTTTTCAGATCATTCACACAAAATAGAGTTCAGAGTTACAGAGAGTAACAAAAACCTGAAACAGATTAAAAGCAGCATGTGAACATTCTGGAAGCCAAACTTATCCTCTTTTTTTTCTTCTCTCTTTCCCCCAGCATAATTTTTGGAAATATTATCTTCTAATCTTAGCAAGAGAATTTTACACAACAATGGCACCACAGATTTTTAAAATAGCAATAGCACTTAGACTTACATACCGCTTCATAATGCTTTACAGCCCTCTCTAAGCGGTTTACAGAGTCAGCATATTGCCCCCAACGATTTTGGTCCTCATTTTACCCACCTCAGATGGATGGAAGGCTGAGTCAATCTTGAGCATGGTGGGATTTGAACTGCCAAATTGCAGGCAGCCGACAGTCAGCAGTAATAGCTTGCAGTACTGAACTCTAACCACTGCGCTACCGAGGCTTAATTGTGCTTAATTTTTCCTTAATCAAAGTCTATTATTTAGTTTGTATAGCTGTTTAATTCTTACAAGAAACAGTAGTTTCAGTTTTGCTTCTTGGTCTAGAGATTTATATTTCATGTTTCTGGTACCAGTTTTCAACTACAGATGTGAGATAAACAACTGTTATACTGTTCAGAATAACGATACATGTAAATTAGGCAGACACTGTTTTTCATTAATTGCTATTTATTTAGTTTGTATAGGTTTTTTAGCTTATATTTTTAATTCATATAAATCACTTGATTCAGCTTACAGAATGTAATACCAATGAAAAATTTAACATTTTTAAAATACTAAAGGCAAAGACAGAGCTTAAAATACTTATACAAAACAATTATTAAAACATTTTATGAATTATAATAAAACAGTACATCTTAACCCCATTCTTGCCAGCCAGGTTTCACAACTAGGTTAATGGCACTGAATACTACCAAACATCCAATTAAATCAGTAGAAATTCAGGTGATTCTCAAGATACAATTCCAATAGTACCTGTCCATTAGGATGAAAGGTTGAAACAGTGTTAAATGAATTGCCTGAAATAATGACCAGCTATCCTCATTCTCCCTATTGCATTTGTTAAATGAGTATTAAATGGCAGGGTGGGGAGATTCAGGCAGGCCTAATGGAAGCATAACTGACCTGCCTCATTCCTACCCTGAGATAAGCAGCCCATGGCAAAGCTGACTATCTTGCCAGCAAGAAACCAGGGAGTAGGAAAACACTGGCCACACCTAACTTTCCTAATTCTGCCTCTGCCTTTTCTCCTGCCTCTCTGGGACAAAAAAGAACCAATTCCCTATCCTTTTGGAGCTTTGTCCGCTAATCAGCTGGTTTCCCCGTGATCTGTCTATAGGCACACTGCAAAGGTCTCCTGCCTTTCTCTTTAAGCTTTTGGAAAATAGATCCTTGCACAAAAGGCAGTTTGGGGACCAGTGTCCCCAAACTTTCATGTTAGATGGGTCCACGTGTGAATGAGAGGCAGGACATGGCAGGAACTGGTTAGATGTCTTTATTGTAGTTAAATCCAAAAAGCCACTCAATCATGACAGGCACCGGCTTTTGTAGCCAGCATTGTCCAAAGCTTCAGCCACGGATGGGACTTTATTTTTCCTGCCGGTGGCTGGGCTAATGAGAGGAGTCTGTTAGTCGACTCCACACTTTGGCCATATTTGGTCATATGTAACACCCCTCCCCTCCCCTAGTGTTCATCCAATCAGCGCTTGCCTACTGTACGTAGTCGTGTAGGTAGGCGGGGCCTCAATGAGTGTGACTGGACCTGCGTACCTCACTTGTTCCTGGGGGGGTGCCCCGAGTGGACGGGTCCGCTGCTGCTCCGGTCCCGGCTTGCAGAACAGTCTCGAAACCCACTTGTGGCGTGGCAGGGACCATTGAGCCTGAGGCCTCAGAAGGACACCGTGGTACCTCCTCTTCACAAGATAAATGTCTCTGTTGTGCAGGGGGTGGGTGTCTGTGTCAAGGATTATTCTGTCAGTGCGTGTCGGGTGTCTGGCTGGTTGTCTGAGTTTAAGACCCAGCCTCCTATTTGATCAATGTGCCGCTCCCATAGTTTGCCTTCTTCTGTCTCCACCCTGTAGGACTGGGGCCCCATAATTCTGGTCACCCTGGTGAGTACCCATGTGGGTCCCCCTGTGTAGTTGTGGCTGTGGATTGGGTCCCCTATCGTGAATTGCCTGCACTTCCACGTGGAGTCTGGGGGTGTCTCTGTGCTATAATTGGGGTGTACTTGGTCAAGTATAGATCGTAGCCTCCATCCCATTAACAGTTCTGCGGGGCTATGATGTGTTGATGCGTGGGGTGTGATATGTTGAACTAGGAGCATTCTGTTTATTCTTTCTTGCCAGTCCCCTCAGCCCATCTGCTGGAGCATTTCTTTGGTCATCCGGACCATTCTCTCTGACTATGAGGAAGGTTTGCCCCTGGCAAGGCCTGGCAAAGTTGATGTGTACCTGGGCCCCTGGGGCTTGGGTGTCTCCCACTTTCTGGGGCTTGCTGTCAATGCCAGTCTGGTTTCTTGGTAGGAGATGCAAGTGGTGACCCAGGTTTCTATCTCTTTGTCCAGTCCTGGCCACCACCCGTAGCTTCTGGCAAGGGCTTTCATTCGAACTATCCCTGGGTGGCCCTTGTGCAGCATTGTCAGTATTTTATTCCTTAGTGGGGGGAATGACTACTCTGTTCCCCCCACAGTATACAACCCTTGAGCACTGACAGTTCGGTCTGCCTATTTTTATATGGTTGGTATTCCTCCCCTTGGGCTGCTTCCGGCCATCCCCTCCACATCCAGTTTGAAATCCGTGCCATGATTTTGTCATGGGCTGTGAGTCTCATGATTTCTGATGATGTCATCATTCCGGGCATCACCTCCTCTACTGTAGTGGATGGCACTGGGTCTTCGGCTGGGTCTGGGAGGGGACAGCGGCTGAGGGCGTTGGTGTGGACGATGTCTTTTCCTGGTCTGTGGATTATGCGGTAACTGTATGTGACCAGGAACATTGTCCATCTTAACATCCTGGGGGTACAGGATGTTCAGTGTGGGTTTGTCATTGGCGAGGATGCGCAGTAAGGGTTTGTGGTCAGTGATGAAGTTGAATTGCCTTCCATACAGGTATTTATGGAAGAGCTTGACAATTGCGGCAAGCACTTCCTTGTCGATCTGGCTGTAATTTCTTTGAGTTTTTGACAGTCTCTTTGAAAAGTATGTGATAGGGACTTCGGTACCATTGGGCAGTTTGCGGCTGAGAACTGGTCCAATGCTGTAGGGGGAGGCATCGCATGTTAGTGTGAGTGGCAGCATCTCGCTGTATTGGATGAAGACGCTGTTAGATGTTTAAATTTTTTTTATTTTCTTGAGCCTCGCGTTGTCCCCAGGTCCAACTCGTCATCTTATATAGCAGCCTGTGGAGCGGTTCTGCAATGGTTGCTTTCTGCGGCAGAAAGACATTGTAAAAGTTAAGCAACCCTAAAAATACTTGCAGTTCTGTTTTGTGGTGTGGGGGCTTCCCGTATTGCCTTCAGTTCCCCGTTTGTGAATCAGATGCCTGCGGTGTCAATTAGGAACCCCAAAAATTCCATTTGTGGGACTGCTTATGTGGCATTTATTCCTCTTTAATTTCAAGCCCGCTTCTTGGAATCTCCCCAGGACTGCCCGTAGCCGCTTCATATATTCTTCCCTGCTGCTGGCTGAGACAATTACATCATCAAAGTAGGGCATGACCTCTGGGGTGTTGTGCAGCAGCCTTTCCATGATAGTCTGGAACAGGCCAAGGGCTATGCCTTCTCCGAACTGGAGCTGCTTACACTTGAACGTGCCTTGGTGTGTGGCAATGGTTTGCACCTCAGTGGTTGCCTAATCGACGGGCAGTTGCTGATAAGCCTGGGCCAAGTCTAATTTGGCAAATATAGTCCCTCGGCCCAAGGAATGCAGGAGGTGCTGTACTATGAGCACAGGAGATGTGCTCTGCTATAGGGCTTTGTTCAGGGTTGTTTTGTAGTCAGCACAGATTCTTATGGACCCGTCTGGTTTACTGGGATCATGATTGGGGTGATCCCAACCATTTGGCAAGGTCCACTTGTTCTAAGACCCCTTGGGCTATTAGCTTATCTAGCTGCTCTTCGACTTTGGGGCGGAGAGCAAACGGGACTCGCTGCAGTTTAAGGCGGACTGGGGCGATGTTGGGGTCTAGGTTGAATTATATGGGGGTCCTGTGTACTTGTCCAGTTTGTCATCAAAGACATAACTGAATTACCGTTCTAGTTCCGCAATGTTGGCTGTCAGGCTGGGGGGTGGTCTTTGTTGCATGAACACTGGTGATATTTATTTGGAGTGGCTGGAACCATTCCCTTCCTAGTAGACTTGGCAGGTTCTGGTCTACTATAGTGAGTGGTAATTCTCCTTGGAATGTTCCGTATTCCAGCTGGGTTGTCTTTCTTCCCAGAACTGGTATAGGGCAGCCCTGGTAGTCTCTTAACATGATGGTCTGTGGCTCCAGCTGGTTGCGCTGCTGCTTGGGTTGGAGTTTTTTGAGGGTATCCCACAATATCATAGATATGTAGGACCCTGAGTCCACCTCCATGCGGCAGGGCTTTCCCTTGATGGAGACCATAGCCATTATCTTGTTGGCTTCGTAGACATCGGCGTGTCTCACCTGGGTCTGTATGTAGCCCACAAATGTGAAATGGGCTTCTTCCCTGACGTCCTCTCTCTTTTTGAATTTCCCGCCAGGGTTCTTCCACACACCCCTTTGGTAGCCATGTTGTCTCGTGAGTGACGTTGCTCATCTGCTTTGTTTGCTGGTCAGTTGGACGGCCTGGTATACCTCTGTGATGTGGCCTTTGCACTCACATTTCTGGGAAACAGTGTCCTTGAATCGGCATGCCGAATGGTGGTGGTTTCCGCCACAATCCCCATACTCTCTGCTTCCTGGTTTCCCGCCTGGCTTCCTGGCTTTCAGTTTGTAGATGCCTCTGTCATCATCGTCGCTTTCCTCAGATGCGGATTCACTTGGTTTGGGGTGGCGATCAGTCACAGTCGTATGGACCTTCCCCATTCCTCTGATCCATACTGCTGAGTTGTCGGATGACTCCACGGCTCATGCCTCATTGATGGCCTCTTTAAAGGTGATGTCCTCACAGGCCAGGAGTTTCTTTTGTAGTTTGGAATCCTTTGTCCCCAGGATGATCTGGTCCCTGATCAGATTGGTGTTGGGGAATCTGCAATTTTTTGCGATTCTCTGCAAGTCTGCCACAAACATGTTGATCGTTTCCCCCTCTCTTTGGCTCAGTGTGCAGAAATTGTATCAGCTAGCCAGGTAGGAGGGAGAGGGGCCGTTGTGTCCCTTGAGAGCCCATTATAGTTCATCCCAAGACACAGTCTGTAAGTCGTCTGCTACCAGAGCATCTGCCATTTCATAGATCTCAATGTCAGAGTAAGTTAGGAACAATGCTTTTTTCTGCACATCTGGAACCGCTTGGAGTCCATTGACTTCCAAGTGCAGGTTAAAATACCCATGTAGGAGGACCATTTTTCCTTTGCTGGATCGTAGGGGATTGCCATCGGACAGTGTGCCAGGCTGGTTGCGCGTTGTGCCATGTCGGTTGACGAGTCATGATCATTGCACTGTCTGGTAAATGGCTTCCAAATCCACAAAGTGTCCTTTGTTGTCCTTTGTTCTCTCTGTAGTTCTCTCTGTAGATCCCATCCTCGTCACCAGTGTTAGATGGGTCCACGTGTGAATGAGAGGCAGGACATGGCAGGAACTGGTAAGATGTCTTTATCGTAGTTAAATCCAAAAAAGCCACTCAATCATAGCAGGCGCCGGCTTTTGTAGCCAGCACTGTCCAAAGTTTCAGCCATTGACGGGCCTTTATTTTCCTGCCGGTAGCTGGGCCAATGAGAGGAGTCTGTTAGCCGACTCCACTCTTTGGCCATATTTGATCATATGTAACATTTATATTCCTTAACACACTCATCCTTCCCTCAGAAAGCCATATGTATTCAATAAAAACAGACCCAAAAACCCCTGAGAGGGATGGACTTGTTGATCTTCCGTCCACCACATCCCAATTAGCTGCTAAAAGTAAAATCTGCCTTCCAACCAACATCCTTTTAAAAACCTTACCTTGAATCCAGGCTGAAGAGTGGAACAAAACTAACAAGGAAACAAATCTTTCTGCAGCTTTTCCCCCCTGAAGTAAAAAAAAAGTTATCTCTAAAAATTGGTCTGGAAAAATAGAGGACACTGGGTCCTTTAAAGCTTAAACTGTCTGTCAGATTGCCTATAGAGTCTAGTTAGGACTTAAATACTAAACTGTGGACTACCTCTCTAAGTAGTTTGTCCTGAAGCCGCCTTTTGTACAAGGACCCCCTTCTTAAAGCTTAGCTGACAGCTGTGGAGAAAGCTTTGCAAGAAGTGCCATTTTAATAAGGAATTGTCGAGGTGCTGAAAATGGGAGCTGTTTCCAGGAGGCATGGGGATCAGGCCTTACTGAAGCAGGGGATGGGAGAAAACAGTCAAGGACTGCAGCCTTTCTATTGACTGTGATAACTGTGTATGAATGTGGGACGTTGCATCTGTCATAATTTTGAAACAGGTTTATATGTAGTTTCGGGTTTTGGGTCATTATTTTGAATGGTTGTTAAATGATCTCTTGTTTCTTGATGAGTACCTGTACATAACTAAGGTGTCCTAGAGCAAAAATCTGAGCTTGAGCCAAACTGGAATGCATTAGAGTGATAAATTTCATACAAACATGCTTGAAACACCCAAGAATCTTGTCTGAGAATTTGAAAGTGGTTTAAAATATTGTAAATTTACTTTTTTTTTTTTACTAAAGGCTTAACATTATATACTTTAAAGTCAAATGGTGCTGCTACAGGCTCCAGCCAAACTTTTACCATCAACCAAATCTCATTTGGTTTCCTTAAGTAAGAAAGAAGCAGAAGGACTAAGCCATATGGTAGTCTCATGCCATTTTTCTTCTTTCTGGCCAATGGTATATTCAGTTATATAAAAAAGTTTTGCATAGAAATGTCTCACTCTTCTAATCCATCTTGATAGGTAAAACCAAAAGGCAAGTTTTTAAAAAGAATATAGGTGTGAAATACTATATATAACTAGGAATAAGCCCATCTATAATAGATTGACCCTTCACAAATTCAATTCAAATTACACAAAATAATGTATCATCTGATAAGCCAGCTTTGAATTTTTAAACAGCAACAGGCAGGAAACTGGAAACTTTGTTGCTGATGAGTTTTTTAAAAGAAATATTGATTTTTAAAAGAAATATTAAATCTAATCCACAAGTAAGGCAGTCCAAATTTTGGGAGTGTATTTGAAACCTAAAATTCTCAGCTTATCTGTAAGCATATGCTGTACTTCTTAGAAATAGTTATTTTGACTATATTATACTGCATTTATTTGCTGATTCAATTCAGGAAACCGGCTTTAACTTTTACATCCTTTTACAATTTGGGAACAGTTTTAAAAAGTACTCAAATTCATATCAAGGCTTAAACCACAGATTAACTTTTGTGATTTTGTGCTCCTGGCCTTCAGCAAGAATGGTGAAACTAGTAAGTATTAACAATCTGGCTTTTTCTGTTTTAAGAACCATTAACAAGTAGAACAGTTTGCCTTCATAAATTGTAGGTGCTCCATCACTGGAGGCTTTTAAGAAGAGACTGTGGAGCCACTTGTCAGGAAAGTTATAAGGTCTGCTTGAGCAGGGGGTTGGACAGAACACTTCCAAGGTACCTTTCAACCCTGTTATTCTGTAATTATCAGTTATTCTCCCTTATTAATTTGTAATTCCAGTAATATTTTGTATAATATTAATTTCATTTAATTTGTTTAAATATACACCCAGTTGCTTTAAACTGTTGTTTTATACTATGCAGATATTTGGGTTTAAGTAAAATTGTAAACTGTACCTTACAGCACATAGTATTAATTCTAAAACCTAGCTAAACTAATCCTTTTTTTAAAAAAAGATTGTATAGTTTATGTAAAAAAGCAGTATAAACATAAACCGTAATTAAAATGAAACACTGAAATAGCAATATGTTTCTTGGGAGTTTTCCAGGCAGGTTAAATGCCTGGAATGATATATGATCAACTTTTGCTGATACTCTTTTCTACCTGTCCAAAGTACTCACTGGAAAACAGCTTAGCCTATTTTGAAAAGAAGCTTCAGAATGTTTTTGGATGCTCCTTGCCTGGAAGCTAAATGCCAGATTGTTTTGGAGGACCCACTATTCACATTATATAAAAAAAATATCACAAGCAACTTTCAGGAGTATGAAGCTCCTTAAAACCTCCCCAATGTAATTTTTGATGTGACAGAAATTGCATACATGGAAATTTGTCACATTAATTATATTTAAATAAAACAATTACATTTTACTTACATTAGATTATATTTTTGTTGTGCCAGCAATCACTTTTTTATTTTGGATTGAGTCTTTGCATATTTCAACATATCATTGAAAGGTGAAAGATAGTCCTGAGCCAGTCCATATACTATAGTATAAGTCCATAGACTCCACAGATCTTTAATAAGAATCCCAAATTAATATTGATAATTCAAATATGGGATTAGGATGAAATGGATAAACAGTTGCAAAGAAATAAAATTATAGTGGAAAATTATACTACAGGTAGTTCTTAACTTACAACAATTCATTTAGTGACCATTCAAATTTACAATGACACTGGAAAAAGTGATTTACGACTATTTTCACATAACTGTGGCAGAATCCCCATGGTTACATAATCAAAATTTGGACACTTAGCAAATGGCATTTATTTATGATGGTTATAGTGTGAACCTGGATCATGTGATCATATTTTCTGACCTTCTGACAAGCAAAGATAATAGGGAAGCCAAGTTCACTTGACAACTGTGTTACTAACTTAACAACTGCAGTGATTCATTTAACAACTGTGGCAAGAAAGGTCATAAAATGGGGAAAATTCACATAACAACTATCTTGCTTAGAGCCCAGTTATGATCATAAGTCAATAATTACCTGGGCTCAGTTGTGATAAGTTAAGTTAATAATTACCTGAGTTGGTGTACAAATAGAAGGAAGTGACTCTGGCTATAGAAAGCACTATATTGGTTTTCAAAATGGAGCAACTGTATATGATTATAAGATAATGCTGTGGAAGTTTTCCACATTTATTTATTATTGAACATATGAAGACTTTTTCCAGGAACTTCCGGTGGCATTCTTGTCGACGATGGATCGGAAACTGCGATTGTGTGCGGCTTTGATCTGTGCTTACCCTGTTGGAGGATCCTTAAAGGACCGGATCCATCTGACCCACCTCGTAGGGGTGGGGGAAAGAGGGGGAGACCACCAGCTGGGTCGAGGGGAGCCACATCTCCCCTCCCTGATTTGGCAAATTCCCCTAGAAGACAGGGAGAAGCGGCAGTCTTTAATGGCTGCCCTGAAGATGGGAAGCTGTCAGGACATAAGTCTGTGCTGGAGAGTGAAAGTTGTGAGCGGCGTGTAACCAGATAAAAGACTTTGAACATTTTTTATAACCCCAAAAAGCAGAAAGAAAGAGCCCTCATTTGGAAGAGTGGTAGCAGCGAATGAGAAATAAGAGGCAAATATAAGGTAAAGAAAAAACCAGAAATAAAAGAATTATATGTGATTAGAGACTAAATTTAAAATAACATATAGAACTGGACATTAATCAGGCATTGGATAAAATGGTGGACTTATTTGGTACTGATAAAATTTAATATTAATACTACAGAAAAGTGAATTAAAACTAAAGAATTTTCAGAAGAAAGTGATACAGAGCACCACCTAGGGGTTAAAGACTTCCTTCTTTTATGTTTCTTTGGAAAATTACTGGTTGTATAGAGAAGAAATGGAATAAAAGATTATTAATATAACAAGATTCCTGGAAGCTTTATAAAAAAAGAAGGGGGGATTACAGTTAAACATAAAAGAATGCAATACTTTGGGACTGTTAGAGGTTGATTGTGACAAGAAAACAGAAGAAATAGAAAGTGAGATAAAAGGAGACTTTTGACAAGGACTATAGCAGAAAAACTTGACTTTTAACAAAATAAAGTGGGAACATAAAGTGGAAAAAGTTATTGAAAATGAGAAGGTGAAGATCTTGTGGGACTTTTGAATACAGACAGATCATCATTTGGAACACAGCACACCAAATATCATAGTTGTTGAAAACCGAAACATACAATTGATTGATATCACTGTTCCACAAGACGCCAGAGTCAGAGAAAAAGAACTGACACCCCCCCCCAAATATCACGACCTGGCCATTAAAGCTACACGATTATGGATGAAACATATAACAGTGATACCCATTGTCCAAGAATTTGTCCAAGAATTTTACCCATTGTCCAAGAATTTTACAAAACACATCAAGAAATTGCAGCTTCCTGCAATAACACAAGTGGAACTGCAAAAAACTATGCTACTCGGAACATTGTATATTTTAAGAAGGTACTTGGTTGATACCTAGAACACTGGCAGCAACGCATACCAACCATTAGCACCAGTCAATGATATTTGTGATGCATTTTTGAATGTTCAGTTGACTGAGTTTCATGTTTAATGAAGAAAGTAAATAATAATAATAGTAATAATAATGATAACAACAACTTGTCTGCCACCTTACTTTCAACATGGAATAATAAAAAGTTTCAGCAGTTTTCAATCATACTGTACAATTTTTCTAATTTTGCAATGTAGTAAAGCTTTAAAATGCTATAAATAATGCATTCAATATTATAAAAATTAGCCTTTGTTTAAAAAAACTAATGGGTGCGGTATAAACTGACACATCATTTCTTTTGCAAATAATGTCAAGCTAGGTAAGTATAGGGATGAAACGTGCTGGTTGTCCTTTTTTAAAAAAATGAAAAATACCATTATCCTTCTGACACCATTATTGGGAACATAATAGATTTTTCAAATTTGTAATTTGGCATGAGAGTGTTCTAATAATTTGGTGGAAATGCTACTATTTTTCAGAATCACCCCTAAATCAACCTAGGGCAGAAAGAAAGAGATAAGCAAGGTTTTTGGTGAGAGAATCTGGGTACACTTGGAATTTTGAGAGAATGTTGTAAGTACAGAATGGCATCCATAGAAAACTTCTTCTCATCCTAGGTCTTGTTTCCCGGCCAAAGGACTTTTCAGAGATGCACAAACATTCCTAAACATAAATATGTTAGAGGCTTGTATTTTGCTGTAGCTACTTTTTTTTTAAAAATGTAAACAATCATTAAAGAAACTAAGATGGCCTGTAGATTTTGTGAGTATCAAAAGAGATCTCTGGAAATATAACATTGCTACACATCTCCTGAAAGCAATCTTTGTGAAAACCCAAAATTCCTGATGTAGTTTCTATGTTTGATATAAACATTAATACTCTCAAAATTATCTGCCTTAATGAATAAGGCATTGTTGAATCTGTTTCTTAAAATTGTCTGCTGTCACAAAATTAAAAACCAGAAGGTTATCCAGAATCTTCCTGCTCCTTTGTTTAAATATACAAGCTTTCTTTATGTTTTCTGTAAATAAAAATAAACTTTTTTGTTTTGCTGTTATTTCCCTTAATGCAGGTAGTCTGTTGATTGCTGATTACCTTATTTCAGAGCAAAATTTTGTTCTGTCTTTAGAAAATATGTAGCTGTGATGATTGATCTGGAACAAACATATCTTCCTTCCTGCAGTTAAAAAAAATGCTGAGCAATTCTGTAAGAGAAGATATATTCCAGCTCCTTATAAATGGGTGAAAAAAATACATTTTAATGAAGAATGATTGACCCTATTCAATTCAAATAAGCATTGAAACAACCAAATGTCTTTCCAAAATGCAATGCATTATTTCCTTTATGTTCCAACAATCCTCTTTTCAACATTTATAAATAATTTGTATGAAATAAAATGCAGATTTAATAAAATTCTCGTATCGAAGTATATCCATGTGTAGTAATGAAGCATTGAAAGAGATTTGGCTGTTTCAATGTTTATTTGAATTGAATAAGAGATCAATAATGTAAAATATTTTCAGTTTGCTATCTGCTTTTTTACCATGAAGGAAAGCATATTGTCAGGCACTTGCTGCTGTATTTTTGCAGTACTTTTGCTTAAAATTTATAGATAGTGCAGTATGAATCTCTCTAGTTTAACTAATTGTTATTTTATAATATGAGCCACTTTAATCACTGATTTGTGTAAAGGTGTATTATTCTGTTGTATGGATTTTATGAGTCTAATTAATATGTAATTTGTAATATGTAATTAAAGTAATTTTAAGGGTGAATACCGAAGAAATTATGACACATATATTAATGCCTTGTTTGTGAAATCAATGAATTCATTGGCTGAATTGATGAATGTCTTTATTCAATTGCTGCATGTCAAATCATACATGAAAAGCATTTATGATAAGATAAAGATAATATAATGGCTCTGTTTCTACAATCTGACTAATGCAGTCAACCACTAATCCTAACAACTCTCCTTCCTGATGGTTCTGATCTCATATAAAAACCTGGTATGGAAAAGTAGGTTAGAATGAATTGTAATCACTTCCTGGCATTTGGCATCTTCAGACCAAGGATTGTCAAGAAAAAAGATGAATCTTGAGTCTATCTTCCAAAGTGTTCGCAATTATCCCCAGCTTGGTGTCATCTTGGTGTGCAAATGTGATGAGCTCTCCTTTTATCCCTTATCCAGATCATTTATCAAGATGTTGAAGATTTCTGATCCAGGACAGAACCTTGAGGTATCCCACTGCATGCTTCCTTCCATAAAGATGTAATTCTATTTATTGTAATTCCATTTCTTATAACCAAACATTCAATATAGTATGGAAGTTACTTGCCTTGTAATGTTGTATATGAATTACATACCAGCCTTATTTGTGGATTGAACCAACATCAGTGACATACATAGATTTAATCAGTGATGAAAACTGCAGAAAAACCGTCTGCCTAGACCTGACATATTAGACTAGACAGACAGCACCAGAATATGATAAACCAAGCAGTGGGATTTCACAGAAAGGGGTTAAAGTTGTAATCCTATTCACAGCTAAGCTATTCACCCAATCCTATTCACAGCTAAGTCTTCAGGAGAAGAATGTGTAGACATTAACCTTACAAGTGTCAGATCTGTGTATCTGTCATTTCTGTAATGGAAGAAGAAAATGGGGGGACTGATAAAGAAATCCTTTTTGATGTAACCTGAATATATTTAATCTTATATCGAATTTGTATAATCTACACTTGATACAATGGAGGGACAAAAACCAGATGGCCGGAACCTATCATCTCTGGGAGAGACAGCCAGGGGATGAAGAGACCATAAAAATTCCACAATGAGATGTGTCCTGGGAAACCCTGAAAAAGATTGTTTTTGAAAGGGGGTGGGGGAATTAGGTATGCCCTGGGAAACTCTAAAAAAGATCATTCTAAAAAGGGGGTGGGGGAATTAACATGTTGGCTCTTCGTTTCACTAAATACACATCAAGATAAGGGGACAGGTTTTAAACTCCCTTATCTATCTCTGCATGCCTGAGAGACCTTAGACACTGCTTTTAACCCAACATGAATTGTCTCATCTCAATAAAGGGTTCCTTTTTGATACGTTTTGATATGTTTTCAGAAGTTCATTCTAGTTGATTGAATGGGAAAAGTTCTGTAGCCTGACATAAAGCAGCATCTGCAATAGAAGTCACCCCAGAGAGGAATTTTTTTTTTTAAAAAAACACCTTCACTCTACTGAGGGGACCTTGCATAAAAGGAAAAACCCCAAACCACCATGACTCCAAGGACATCTGGCTGTTTTAAATGTGGAAAAGGGGGACACCATGCAGCAGAATGCCGTTTGAAAATCCTTGCCAGAAAGCCAGACCACCAATCTGGGGGGAAACCTGGAACACCCAGCTCTCAAAGAAAGGAGACTGGCCTGAGAAGCGAAGAAGCTGTGGGATTCCGATTGCCCCCCAACCCAGAGGATGAAACCCAAATGTTCCGTGGAGACCTGAGCCAGTCCAAAAGCAATCCAGAAGACGACCCACTGGTAAGTGACCCAATTGAACCAATCACTCTACCTCTAAGACTGTTCATCCCTAGCCGAGGAAAGGGGAGGGAAGTTGCAGTACTACTGGATTTGGGGTGCACTCATTGACTGATCAACCCCTCCCTAACAAAGAGATTGGGAATCCAACTAAAAAGATTGATGAACCCATTACTTTCTGCCAATTAGATGGAACAATAGCGCGGGGGGAGCCAGCTAGGTTTGTCACAGAACCATTGAAAATAAGACTAGGAAACCATAGTGAGATGCTCTCATTCATTGTAGCCCCAGGGATGGAAGGGCCACTAGTCCTAGGTCTCATGGCTGCGGAAATGGAATCCAAAAATAAATTGGAGGAGAGGAACCGTACAATTCCAGAGAGATGTAGTATCAGCAAATAGCTCAGAGGAAAGGATAGAGAAAGGAACAGAGAACAGATAGGCAGCCATGACCGGACAGTCGGCTGAATCCATTTACATCCCCAATGAGTACCAGAATCTGGCCCAAGCATTTAGCGAGGAAACTTGTGGTAAACTCCCACCCCATCTCGCCACAGACTGCACTATTGAAATCCCACCAGGGCTAAACTGCCAAAACCACAAATGTACTGCATGTCTCCCAGAGAACTAAAAGAACTCGGAGCATTTATCAATAAAAATCTAAAAAAGGGCTTCATCGAACCCCCCTGACCAAAAATAGCTGCCCCAGTGTTATTCCTCAAAAAGAAAGATGGCTCCGTACGGTTGTGTTAATTACAAAAAAATAAACATGATTTGCATAGAAAATATATATCCACTCCCCCTCATGAAGGAAATGCTGGCCCACCTCTTGAAAGGAATTTTTTTTTCAAAGTTAGACCTACGAGAGGCATATTACTGCATAAGATTAAAGGAAGGGGATGAGTGGAAGACAGCTTTTAACACCCCATTAGGATGCTACCAATTTAGTGGTCCTTTTTGGACTGAAAGGAGTGCCTGCTGTATTTATGCAATTGATCAATGAAACCCTTCATGAATTTTTATATAAAGGGGTTCTAGTTTATCTTGATGATATTTTAATCTACACCGAAACGATGGAAGAACACATCAAGCTACTCCGTGTAATCCTCACAAAACTCTTAGACGCTAAACTATATGCAAAACTCTCTAAATGCAAATTCCTCCAAGAAAAAAATTGACTACTTGGGGTATAGAATATCCCATGAGGGAATAGAGATGGACCCACAGAAAGTAAAAGCGGTCATGGACTGGGACCCACTGCACACCCGCAAACAACTGCAAAGCTTCCTGGGGTTTGAGAACTTTTATCGCCAGTTTATTCCAGCTTTTGCAAACATTGCCCTCCCTATCACAAACTTGCTAAAAATGAAGGGGGGGGGGGAGAAACCCAAACCAAGGCAACCCCTTATATGGACAATGGAATGCCAAGCGGCATTTGAAAAACTCAAATGTCTATTCTCAGCAAAACCAGTCCTTAAGCACCCAGACCCTGAACAACCTTTTGTCATCCAAGTAGATGCTAGTGATGTTGCAGTTGGAGCAGTCCTCCTCCAAAAGAATGGAAATGGACAATTACAACCATGCGCTTATACATCCAAGAAACTGACGGAAACCAAGCAAGGATGGGCCATATGGGAGAAAGAGGCATATGCTGTGCAGTGGGCAATGCTCACATGAAAACATTTCCTGGAAGGAAACCAAATCCCCTTTGAAGTATGAACTGATCACAAAAATCTGGAAGCCCTGAGAAATCTACGGAAATTCTCTGAAAAACAAGCAAGGTGGGCTCAATATTTTAATTTCGCTCTCAAATATTTTCCTGGGAGAAAGAACTTCTTAGCAGATGCCCTGTCCAGAAAACCCCAATACAACAGCAAAAAGATTGAGGTTATAAAACCAATGATCCAACCGACCCAACTTGCAGCCAAAGTAGTCACCCGGACACAAGAGAAAAAAAAAATCATCACTGACTGAAGACTCAACGATGTCAATATTTAAGGAGGCACTACTAAAGCACGACTGGCTCCAGGCTAACAAAAACACTTGTTTACTCAAAGATAGACTGGCCTGAGTAGAAAACAAACTTTATGTCCCTGGAGCCAGAGAAAGGATCTCATGAAACGCTGCCATGACTCCAAAATAACAGGGCACTTTGGGTTTGTAAAGACCCTGCACCTCATCAAAAGACAAATTTGATAGCCGTCTCTCAAAAAGGACATTGAAAACTATGTTGCGAGCTGCCCCACCTTTGCTGCTGCAAAGAGAAGACAAGGAAAATATCCTGGACTTTTACAAACAGTAGCAGACCCTTCTGCTCCCTGGAAAGAGATTTCTATGGACTTTATAGTGGAGCTTCCCAAAAGTGCTGGAAATATTGTCATTTGGGTTGTAACTGATCTTTTTTCCAAACAGGTTCACTTTATTCCATGCCAAAAGATCCCAACTGCCAAGGCATTGGCAAAGATGTTTTTAATACACATTTATCATCTTCATGGAACTCCCCAACAAATTATCTCAGGGGTGTTCAGTTCACATCCACATTTTGGCGGGTGTTTTTAAACCTATTAGGCTCCACCCAGGGGTTGTCATCATCAAGTCACCCCCAGACGGATGGTTCGACAGAGAGAGTTAACAGCTTATTAGAACAATATTTAAGATGCTTTATTAATTACCAACAGGACAATTGGACTGACCTTCTTCCTTTTGCAGAGGTAGCATACAATAACTCAGTCCATAGCAGCATGGGTTTCACCCCATTCCAGGTAGCCACGGGCCAAGAATTCAACCCCATGCCGGAACTACCCACCAAAGATCCTGAAATCCCCTCTCTTAAGGAGTGGATTAACAACTTACAAGCCATGTGGCCAGTGGTAAGATTAGCATTACAGGAAGCTAGAGCAGTTTTTAAAGCTCAAGAAGACAAAAAATGCTGCAATCCTAAACCTTTCAAGATTGGGGACTGTATATTTGTCCACAAAATTCTTAAAATCATTACAAACCTCTAACAAAACTAGGGCCAACATTCATTGGCCCATTCCCCTCTCCAGAATTATTAACCCCATGACGGTAGAGCTTCGACTTCCCAAAACACTTAGGCAGATTCATCCAGTATTTCACTGTAGCTTGCTCAAACCGGAGATCACTTCAAATCTCAGACCCCACCCTTCCCACACCTCCAACCCCCATCATGGTACATGGGGAACAACATTTTGAAATTAAAGATATCCTTGAGTCATGCACTCACCGTGGATCCACACAATATTTAGTAGCTTGGAAACACCTTCCTTCCTCAGAAAATGAGTGGGTAGCCAAACGACACCTAAAAGCACCCACATTACTACAAAAGTTCCACCTAAAATACCCTGATAAACCGTCCTAAATTGCAAATGTAACACATGATTTTTGTTTTTTCCAGGTAGACCTATTGGTTTTTTAAGGATGGCAGGATGTCATATCCATGTATCTGTCATTTCTTCAATGGAAGAAAGAGGGGGGGGAAGACTGATAAAAAAATCATTTTTGATGTAACCTGAATATATTTAATCTTATATCAAATTTGTATAACCTACATATGATACAATGGAGGGACGAAAACCAGATGGCCGGAACCTATCACCTCTGGGAGAGACAGCCAGGGTATGAAGAGACCATAAAAATTGCAGTGAGATGTGTCCCGGGAAATCCTGAAAAAGATCATTCTAAAAAGGGGGTGGGGGAATTAACATGTTGGCTCTTTGTTTTACTAAGTACACATCAAAATATGGGGAAACTCCCTTATTTATCTCTGCATGCCTGAGAAATCTTAGACGCTGCTTTGAATTGTCTCATCTCAATGAAGGATTCCTTTTGATATGTTTGGTTTTCAGAAGTTCATTCTTGTTAATTGAATGGGAAAAGTTCTGTAACCTGACAAGTCTGGAAGTTATGCCAGTTATTACTTTAATAATATACAAATGGAAAAAGTAATGAAAACTGCTATAAATGTAACATATAAAAATAAATTTAAAAAAGAAAACAAAAATTAAAGAAAGTTTTGTTTACATGTTGCATTTCTGAGTGAACCAAGGAAACATGTAGCTTTTTATTGGGTGGAAAGGGGTGGAAGGAACAGTTCTATTATTTGGGCTTTTGTATTTTACTTCTTCCCCTAAATGTTAGTTCTTAATTCATGGAATACAGTCTGCTTTTCACAGACTCTCATCTAAAATCCAGCATCATTATTTAAAGTTAAGAAGTGATCTGACATTGACATGGTTAACACTACTGAGTAATTGTAGACCAACAAAAATGTAGTTAATAAGATTTTAACAAATTATTACATTTCAGTATATGAATAATTAAATAGATTATTTTGTATTGTATTACAGGATTTTGATCCAACTCTTGTAATGTACTCTTGGATTCATGCCACATCCTTCACTAACTGGTGGATTTTTTTCAGCTTGGTTATATTGGGGAAATATGGAATGTTCCATGGAGTTAGGAAATGTGGAGCAGTTGTGCAATGATACCCTAAGGATCGACATCTGCTCCTATCTAGTTGTGGTATGTTATGGTTTTTGTTTGTAAATTGTCTGGGTGGTGACAAATTAATTACAATTAAGTAAGGCCTGATTACTCATCAAACTTTGAGTGCTGTTCCCTTAGCTTTCAGCACCACAGCTGACATACTGACATTACTTGTCATCATGCAGGCTCAACTGAATAATGGCTTGGAAGCCATTTTTCTTTGAGGCTTCTGGGCTGCTACATTTAGTTCCTGGGAATTTGGGAGATGGATTTCAAGGAGCAGTGGACAATTAGCCACAACAATTAGTGGATGATTAGCCTTTCTCAGAACATTGAGGACATATTACCCTGCACCTGGAGGGGAGTGACTGTGGATAGTCTCCAGTTGGAATGAAGTAATGATTGGACCATGTGATGGATTATTGGGTGCATGAGCACTTATATAATGGTGTCCTGATTTATTTGGATGAAATTCTCATCTTCAGCAAAATGCTAGAGGAGCACGTTAAACAGGTGTGGCAGTTATTGAAAAAACTCTTAGCCCCAAAACTCTATGCAAAGCTGTCCAAATGCGAGTTCCATAAGACCTCACTAGACTACCTGGGCTATCCAGTGTCAAATAAAGGGATCAAAATGAATCCAGGGAAAGTGACTGGCAGCTACCTACCACATGCACACAGCTCCAAAGATTCCTGGGGTTTGCCAACTTCTACAGACAATTTATTCTGTTTGCAGAAGTTGCCTTTCCCCTAACAGAGTTGCTGAAAACAGAGCCCCCTCCCACGAAACTGCATTCAACTCAACCGTTAGCTTGGATGATGGACTGTCAAAAAACATTTGATAAATTGAAGCGCCTATATATGGAAGAGCCTATTCTCCAGCACCCAGACCCTGACAGGTAATTTATTGTTCAAGCTGACACCAGTGATGTAGCGGTGGCAGCTGTACATTTCCAGGAAAACCCTCAGGGTAAATTGTTACCTTGTGCACAGGGATGGGATTCTACCGGTTCTGTCTGGTTCTCTTGTTAACTTTCTAAGCAGTTTGGTGAACCAGTAGTTAGAAGCAATCTCCTTTTGTTTTTTCCACCCTTATTACTTTCTTGCCAGTACGCCTAGACTTCCTGTCTCTGGAGCTTCTGAGGCTTGACTTTCTTAAAGGGGAAGGGCTGTTTTAAGATTTTTACACTGCTGTTGGGAGGAAATACCTCCATGGACAATCAGCACTTTGAAGAAATAATTGAATAATGAAGCAGAACTGTCAGAAAGAAGCTTTTAATGATAGGGAACTAAGATGAGTGAAATTCAGCAAGGCTTCTTGGCTAGCTAATGTGAGTTTACATATCCTTTCTGAGTTTTGGTTTAAAACTGGTTTTTGGTGGAGGTTAATTCTGTGCCTGGTGACGTTTAATCCTGTGTTTATTGATGGGATAATTTTCCCTATTCAGCTTCAACAAGAAATGTTGTGATTTAATTATTTGTATTATGTTTGAATTTATTCATACCTCATGGTTTCTTTTTCTATCTGGGGAAGTGGGGTCTTCCTTCACTGCTTTAGTACTATCTGGCACTGTCCTTTTGGGGTATACTTCCAGGAGGCAGGAGGCAAGCTTGGCATTGATTTTTTTTACTGCCTTTCTGGGGGGCATGTGACCGTTCCTTAAATCTGGATGATTTAGGATATCTTGTGAGGTGAGTGAGACCAGCTGGTATTTTTAAGTGGTGCAAATGGATCTAAGGATTGCTTTACCTGGGTGTGCTTGTTCTGGAGAGCTTAAATGACCTCTCTGCTAAAGGATTTCACTTTATCAGCAAGAGATGCCTGCTTGATAATTATCACTGCATTTTAACTATTTTCATTCCTCAAGGTGCTCTGGCATCCTGCCTGATTTATAACTCTGGCTTGTAACTCTAATGTTTGGTATTTAGGTCAGCTTTTTGCAAGCAAAGAAGTTTTTGTATTTTTGTACAGGTAATCCTTGATTTAGAACAGTTCACTTAGTGACCATTCAAAGTTACAATGGCACTGAAAAAAGTGACTTATTACCATTTTTCACACTTAAGACCATTGCAGCATCCCCACTTTCATGAGAGGCCAGGCGAGGAGAAGCACCCCTTGACATGAGTGATGTTGAGTGGCCATGCCCACCCAATTACATGCCCACCAAGCCACATCCATCAACTAAGCCATGCCCACAGAACCAGTTGTTAAAAAAACTGAATCCCAGGACTTCTGGTTGTGGCACTGTGCCGGAGTGGGGAGCAAGCTCTGCTCTCACATCCCCAATCTACACGTTTGGAGGCCCCAGCAAGGGGCACGTAGACCCTGGAGGGGGAAACGAAGGTGTGAGGAAGCCTGAGGAGAAGTTTGATGGCGGTGGTAACTGACAGCTTCAAGGGAGACCCCTTTTGCTGCGATGTGTGAGTGATCTGCCATCCTGATGGCTGACCGTAGCCGCAGCGCCTTAACCCAGTGAGGAAGATACCAGAGCAGGAACAGCACTCTTGGCTTCAATTGACAGATCGGATTGGAAAGTGAAGAAGGTGGAAAGTGAAAGTCGAGGGGAGAGAGAGAGATGGCAGAACTGTGAGTCTTATAAAAGCGGACGGAAATCTGAATGGAAACAGCAATCCAGCAGTGAAAGCAAGGAACTTTTAAGATAAGATCAAAGCTGTTTTATTTGATTAAAGATTGATTGTGTTTTGGGGTTGTTCTGATAAATTTGGAGTTGATTTAGACTGACTATTCAGGAATTTGGAGTTTAATTTGATGGATTTGTGTCTTGTAAAGGAAGAACAGAGGAAAAAGTAAGAAACAGGATTGAGTCTAAGAACGGAAGTGACATATCGAGACTATACAGAAAGAAGAGAAGCTGATGCAACAGACTGTCTCTAAACATAATGTGAATGGACATAGAAAGTAAAGTAAATGAACAATATTGGACCTTTTTCTACAGATCATAATAAGTGAAACAATACTTTGATTAACGTTTGATTGAACATATTAGGAACTTAAAAATTGCATGTCAGAAACCTAAAAATCTAAATGATAAGATATGAAACTGTGAGAAGATTGATGAAATATTACTTTAATGATTATTGATTGATAGAGTATTAATAACTAATGAAATGAGTAAGGTTTTATATATATAAGAAATAGAATCTAGGTTTGTTTAATTTAATATTTTAATATTTATTATCAGTTTAAAAGAAACTGACTTCTATAACTAAGGATAAAGAATATAGTTGATATAATATAGTAACATAACACAGTTGTATAAGAATAAGTTATAGCAATTATATCTTAGGCTAATCTATCATATTATTCTTTTCTTTCCCTCTTTACTTTAATATTATCCTTCCTGTCCTCCCTCTTGCCTTTTCTCTTCTTTCCTTATTGGTGCTTCAGTTAGTTATAGACCTTATATAATTGAATTAATTTTGAATAATATATAATACTATAAGTTGGAGAGGTACAAAGATACATTTTAAAGGAAACTATTGAATAGAATTGACAATGAAAGGGAAATTAAATAGTGAATGGTAAAGTGGGAAGATATCTACAACAAAGTTAGGAACATGACTAGTATTACGACGACGACTCTGAAAGGAAAAAAAAACTATCTCTGGCTCGTCAGTGTCTATTGCATCCCCAGCTGGCCAAAAAACAATAGAAGGAATGTTGAACATGGAAAAAACAAGCAATGCTGCTAACATGCAAACAATGCAATCAACATTAACAGCCATCCAAGAAACGATGCTTAAAATGTAGGAGACAATAGTAAACAATCACACTTATATGAAGACAGAAATGGGAGAAATGATGGGTAAGATTCAAAATCTGGATGAGAAGATTAGAATGATCCAACAGGCAATAGAAAAGAATGAACAAAAAATAAGGAGTATAGAAACCAAAGCTGAACAAACAGATAAGAGACTGGAGGGGATGGACAAGAAAATAACAGAAATGAACAGAAATTTAGAGGACTTGATCATCCATCTCAAAATGGAACATGCAGCATTCTGTCTGAGGTTCCAAAATGTATTGGAATCCAAAGACGAAGATCTGGGAGCCATAATGTCTCATCTGAAAGCAGAGGCATTGCAAAGGGATCAACAGGAAATAGTGAAAGAATTGGATGAGGTCTTTCGAATCCACACAAACTATTCCAGACAGAATAAGCTCCCAAGGGAAGTCCACGTTAGGTTCACCAGGAAAAATGTAAGAGATATTGTATATAGAATTACAAAAGATGAGCCAATGGTGTATAAAGAAAAAGAGATCATGACCTTGAAACAAATCCCAAGTGGGTGAGGAAGGATTACAGATCTCTGGTGATACTCCCAAATAAACAAAATATCTGGTTCCGATGGTTGGTTCCTGAAGGAATGCTGGTGACGTGGCAAGAAAGAAGGGTAAAAATTGACAGCATTGAAAAGGTGCAATAATTCTATGACCAGCTGACAGAAATAGAAGAAGTAGGGAGGAGTCGGAAAGCAAGAGTCAGGAGGACCAACAAGAAGACCAACAACAGGGAATACAAGAAATGGATCAAGAAGAGAGAGGCAAAGAAAAGAGAGAATACTCAAGGAGAGAAGGACTAAGAGCAAGACCCCAAAGAGAAGCAAGAACTAACAGAAGATATAGGTAGACATAGAATTAATAATAGAACAGATTAAACTACTCTCAATAAACATCAATGGATTAAACTCCCAGATTAAGAGGAAACAAATACTAACCAAATTAACTAAGCAAAATGTTGACATTATATGCCTACAGGAGGTACATATTCAAAAACAACATAGAAAATATCTAGAATACCCCAAGTTAGGTGTACTATTCACAGAATTAGCAGTCAAAAGAAAAGGGGGGGTTGCAATTTATGTAAAAAAAGGATTTAAAAAAATTACGCAGATGAGCAAGGCAGAATTTTAATGATACAAATTAACACACCAAAAACAATTACTATTGGTGGGAATATATGCCCCTAATGATAATCAGAAGAAATTCTATAAAGAGAAAAGATTATATGATAAATTAATTAGCGTAGGAGAAGAAAATGTTTGTTTAATAGGGGATTTTAATGCCACTGTTGATGTTAAAAAAAGATTATATCAGTACAGAAGAGATTAAGAAGAAGAGAAAAGAGAATTCTACCAAAACCCTTTTTTGATCTAATACAAGAGATTAATTTGGAAGATATTTGGAGGAAGAGAAATCCAAATGAGAAGAATTTACATTCTGTTCTAGTCCACAAAAATCTTGGTCTACAATTGATATGGTGTGGGCGAGTGGGACAATTGAGAAAGATATTAGTGAAGTTGAAATAATGCCCAATGTATGGGCCGATCATAGCCCAGTAAAAATTATATGGAAAGGACAGAACAAAAAGAAAAGGAGATGGATACTACACCCACAAATAACAAAAGAAAAAAAATACATTCAAAGAATTAAAGATGAATGAGGAATATTTTTAAGGTTAATCTAAAACAACATACCACCTTACAAAATTTATGGGACACCACAAAGGCCTTCGTGAGAGGTATATCAATAGCTTATGTAGCTAAGAAAAATAAAGAAAAATGGAAGAAACAGAATGAATTACAAGAAAGAATTTTAAAAATTGAATATGAGCTCCAAAAAGATCCAAAAAATATGGAAGCTAAGAAAGAAATAGGGATAATTAGACACGAACTAAATTTGATAGACATTGAGCAAAATGCACGTAACTTAAAAACTCTTAAGCACAATTATTTTGAATCAGCAAACAAACCAGGAAGGTGGTTGTCCCATAAATTAAAAAGAGAAAAAGAGAAAAGATTCAGCAACTTAAAGATGTGGAAGGGACAGTGTATTATCAGATGGAGGAGAAAAAGAGAATTGCACAAAGGTATTTTGGCGAGCTTTATAAACAAGAGGTTATGGAAGAAAACATTAGATACTATTTGGAGCTCAATCTCTGAAGAAAACAGACAAACACTTAACAAAGAAATAACATTAATAGAGTTACAAAAGGCAATACAAAAACAAAAAAAATCATAAAACACTAGGTCTGGATGGTTTACCCTGTGAATTATATAAAAACCTATCTGAAATATTTGAACCAATACTACTGGAATTGTACAATGAGGCATTAATACAAGCTAGACTTCCAAGGTCCTGGTCCAAGACATACAACTCTTTAATCGCAAAAGATTGTACCGATCAACAATTAATTGCGAACTATAGGCCAATCTCGTTGCTAAATACAGACCATAAGATATTTATGACAATATTGGCAGAAAGAATGAAACCAATTCTGAGTGAACTCATACATTCCTGCCAAATAGACAAATTAAAACAATATTAGAGCAATACTAAATTTGACTGAATATTATGAAGCTCACCCAGAAAAACAGGCAGCTTTAATCTTCCTAGATGCTCAAAAAGCATTTGACAATCTTAATTGGAAATTCATGCTATATCAAATTAAAAAGCTAAATTTTGGTACTAATATAGAAAAAAACATTACAAGAAATGTACTCAAATCAGAAAGCAAGTGTACTACTAAATGGAGATTGCACAGAAGACTTCAAAATTGCAAAAAGAGTGAGACAAGGGTGTCCACTATCGCCTGTGCTATTTATCTTGTCTTTAGAAGTGTTGCTAGCTGCAACCAGACAAAACCCAGAGATTCAAGGAATTAAAATTAGAAATGAGGAATATAAAGTTCAGGCATTTGCCAATGATTTGGTATTTATTGTAGAAGATCCAATGAATTTGGGACCAATATTGTTGCAACAAATAGAAAAATTTTGGGAAGTGGCGGGTCTTAAAATAAACAAAAACAAAACTAAGATGAAATTGTATAACAAAACAGAAGTAGAATTAGAAAATATAATGGGACTGCAAATAGTAAAAAAGGTGAAATACCTGGGAATTTGGTTATCACCCAGATGTTCATAATTAAAATAGGACAATGATATTAAATTGATTAAACAAATTAGGAAAGAATTGGAATTATGGACCAAATTGAAGCTATCTCTATTAGGAAGAATAGCAATGTTGAAAATGAATACATTACCAAAATTAATATATTTATTTCAAATGATCCCAATTAAGTTAGTAGAATTAAATAAATTCTACTAACTTAATTGTAGAATTAAATAAAATGACATCTAAATTTGCCTGGTTGGGCAAAAGGCCATGTATTAAGATGAAACTATTACAAAACAATAGGAGCAGAGGCAGTTTTGAACTACCAGAATGTGAGCTCTACTATCAGGCAGTGGTGCTGAGTTGGATTAAGGATTGGATTAAATTAAAAGATAAGAGGATATTAATATTAGAAGGAGGACATGATCTCCTGATAGGTTGGCATGCATTTTTGTGGGGAAACAAAAGCAAAATGCATACCTATTTTAATCAGCATTTAATAAGAGACTCATTGATCACAACCTGGAAAAAAATTAAAGGTAAGTACTATGTGGAAATCCCACGATGGCTGTCAACCATGGAAGCTATAATTCATCCAAATAGATTAAACTTAAGGAAAATGTTAAGTTATGAAGAATTATTAGATAGTCAAGGGAAATTAAAATCAAATCAAGAACTAAAAGAAAATGGAATTATAATTGATTGGTGGCCATATTTGCAAATCCAAAATAAATATTAAAAAGACCTAAAAGATTTTGGTTTTGACAAAGGGCAGAACCAATTAGATAAAATATTAATGGGATAGGAACAAAAACTTATAACTAAAATATATAAATATCTATTAGATTTCAAAATGGAAGAGGAAGCAGTTAAGGGTACAATGATTGCATGGGCACAGAATTTTGGACATATTATAGAATTAGAGGAATAGGAGAAAATATGGAACGTAAATTATAAGTTAACAGTATCCGCAGCATACAAATAAAATATGTACAAAATGTTTTATAGATGATATTTAGCTCCAACGAGATTGGCAAAATCTACCCCAACATAAGCCCTAAATGTTGGAAATGTAAAAAAGTTGGCGGTACATTTTACCACATGTGGTGGTTATGCCCTGAGATCAGGACATATTAGATCTAAATCAAAAGTTGGTTATAAGAGATTACTGGGTACCGGATTGAGCTCAGACTGGAAACCTTCCTTCTAGGAATCATCAAGTATAAATTACCAAAAGAGGTAAAATATTTATTGCTATATATTACAACAGCCGCCAGAATAGCCTTTGTGCAGGTATGGAAAACACCAAATATTCCCAACGAAGAATTGATAATACATGAAATAATGGAAATGCTGAGATGAACATGTTTACATTGAGACTGAAAGAAAAAGATGACTCAGAATTCTTTTTAATCTGGAACAACTGGTACAAATGGCTAACAAACAGAACTAAGAAGGAAGACAAGAAATCTAATTTAAACAATCCTTATGAGAGTAAAATGTAAATATGTAAATTATATAAAGATATAAGGATAGCAATTAGTGGAAATTATTTAATATTAGTTAAACATAATGTAATGTATTATGATACTTAATCTAAGAACTTGTATGGATGCCAAGAATGCTGTTGGAATTAAGATACTTTATGATGAAAGAAACTTAATAAAAATATTTTAAAAAACTGAATCCCACCCCTGCTATGTGTCTAAAAATTGACTGACACAGAATGGCACTGGGCAGTTTGGGAGAAGGAGGCATTAGCAGTCCAGTGGGCTCTCCTGTCATGGAGACATTTTCTGGAAGGGACTAAGGTGCCTTTCGAAGTCTGTACTGATCACAAAAATCTTGAAGTCCTGAATACACCCTGAAACTTTCCCCTAAGCTGGGCTCAAGACTTCAAACATTTCAATTTCCAACTCAAATACATCCCGGGGGGAAGAACCTGTTGGCTGATGCCCTGTCAAGGAAACCCCAAAATGACAGCCGGTGAGAGGAAATCGTCCATGGCATAGTCCCTAACACACAAAGTGCAGCTCAAACCACCACTAGGAGCCAGGCCAGATGCCAGGCTACCCCTATTGAAAAGCTGATTATGGACCTTAAGACGGCACTACTAACTGACCTGTGGTTCATGGAAAACTAGGATATTCTAACCATGAGAAAGGGATTGGCATGGAAAAAATCCAAGCTCTACGTACCCAACAGTTTGAGACTAATAGTATTATAGTGACGTCATGATTCTCGTCTGACTGGCCACTTTGGATTCCTAAAGACCCTCCACTTGGCTCAGAGGCAGTTTTGGTGGCCGAAAATGAAAGCAGATGTAGAGGACTATGTAAAAAGTTGTGCTATTTGTGCCACTATGAAATTGAAACCAGGGAAACCACCCTGTCTCCTCCAACAAGTGGCCAAACCCTGTCTCCCCTTGGGAAGAGTTGCCATGAATTTTCTAGTGGAACTTCCTGAAAGTTGGGGGCACAATGTGATTTGCACTATCATTAATTTATTTTCCAAGCAAGCCCATTTCACTACTACTACTACTATTACTACTATTACTGATAGTAATAATAATAGTAATAATAATAATAGTGATAATAATAGTAGTAGTAATAATAATAATACTTTATTGTCATTGTACGTATACACATACTTTATTGTCAGCGTACACAGTATACACATACAATGAAATTCACATAGCACCAGACAACATGCACACACACATGACAATCCCCAAACACACCCCCACCCACCAAAAATTCTATACCCCTAATACAAACAAGCATCCACACCACAGACAAAGTAATACTGTGCAACTGCACACTAATGGTGGTCTTTAAGTTTATTGTTAAGTGCAATATATTGCTCTGGGATTAAACTCTTCAGAAAACATATGATCCGAGTTTTAATTGCGCTGTATCTTCTGTGGCAACAGTTCACAAAAATTGTGAGCAGGATGGGAAGAGTCTTTGAGAATGTTGTGCAACTTCCTCAACAGCAAGATGCGAAGATCATCCAGGGCTGGGAGCTGGAACCTGATGATATTCTGGGCAATTTTAATGATTCTCTGTAGAGCTTTTTTATCCACTACAGATCTGCTTCCATACAATGCAAGAATGCCATATGTCAGGACACTCTCAATGGTGCTGTAGTAGGACAGAAATAGGTGCTGAGATAGATTTATCTTACTGAGTATTCTCAGGAAATACAACCTCTTCTGTGCCTTCTTCACAAGCATGTTAGCATTCATAGTCCATGCGAGATCCTCCAAGATATAAGTGCCCCGAAATTTAAAACTACCAACCCTCTCCACCTCCTCACCATTTATGTACAATGGTAGATGTACATCTCTCTTCCTCCTGAAGTCAATTATAATTTATTTAGTTTTTTTTTTGTTTTAAGTGTAAGATTATTGTTCTGGACTAGCTTCAACCAAAAAGCTAGTCAAGATGTTTATTAAGCAAATATATAGGCAGCACATATAATTTCAAACAGAGAGGCCCAGTTCACCGCCAAGTTCTGGAGGGAGTTCCTGAAGTCCATTGGATCTTCCCAAGGACTTAGCTTTCCATCAAGTACGAATGGGGCCGTGGCCATGGAACATACGAATGCCATGGTGGAACAATACATCAGATGTTATGTAGATTACCTACAAGAAAATTGGGCAGATTTACTGTCATTTGCGGAAGTGGCTTATAACAATGCAGTGCACCGTAGCATGGAATTTGTTCCATGCCAGAACTACTACGGGAACCCACTCCATGTCATTAGCCAAATAGATGGAGTCATTAAAGAAGGATTGGGAAAACATAAAGAAAGCGCTAACGGAAGCCGCAGAAGCATATAAAAACAAGCCAATAAACATTGATCTATCCAACCTCCTTTTCGGGTGGACCAAGTTTATCTATCAATGAAATACATTAGGCTAAAATTACCTAGTAAAAAATTAGGACTGAAATTTTTAAGACCTTTCCCTTTAGTGAAAGTGATTAATCCAGTTGGAACGAAGTAATGATTAGACCACTTGATGGATGATTGGGTGCATGGGTTGGATTTTGGCTTTTCTTTTGGGCTAGGGAAAACCCGGAACTCTCAGATTCGGGTTTTCCCCAGATGTGCTAATATGACATTTATAAAACATTGGATCTTTGGGAAGATGATATTCTTGGAGTCTTTTTGTTTGGAGATTGTTACTTGGAACAATCTGACTGACTGGGTTGTTGGGTTTGTTGTATCAGCCGATCGATCACAAAGAGATGCGAGGCAGTGACTGGTTTTAAGCTCTTTTTATTTCAGGTTTGAATCTGCCGCTGGCTGAGTATGTGGCGGCTTATATTGAACTGGTGCCGGGCACCGCGGCCAATGACAGCCGTTCGAATCACCCGCGATCGGCTCGGCCAATCGCGGTTGCTTCGTAACAACCAATCAGTGCCGCGCACTCGACCAATCCAGTCGCTGTGCGTTTAGCCAATCCGGAGTGCAGGTTTCCAAGAATGCAAATGTCCATACAGAACACCCCTCCCCTCTTGGTTCGGTCCTACGTGACGTAATCCCGTAAGTAGGTGGGGCTCTGTACTTGCCTATTGGACCTGCGCAGGTTAGTTGTCTCTTGGCCACCGGCCGGTTCGGTCGGGGTCTGTGTCGCTCTCCGCCTCGTCGATGGAACCGCCTGGAAGGGGCGGGCCTCTCGCCGCAGCTCCCTCCTGGTCTACCCATGCTGGTTGAGCTGCCGGCTTCGCTGCTCCCACTCGGGCTTCCCGGGCTGGTCGAGCTGGCTTGGCTGTTTCTTCCAGGCGAGGCTTCGAGCGGGTCGTCTCCTGGTGCTTCGGTTGGTGAGTATTCCTGGTTTCTTTTTTGATGGGCTTTTGGTGTTCCCCTTCTGCTCCTGGTTCTCTGTTTCTGTGTGATTGCATGTCGGTTGTATTTCCCGTGGTGGTTCTCGATCTTAGCTGATCGATGTGTCATTTCCATGCTCGTCCATCATTTGTTAGTAGCTGGTACGAGCAGGGACCCGTTACCTGGGTTATCGTTGCCGGTATCCAGAGTGGGTCCCCTGTGAAGTTCTTCGCATATACCGCGTCGCCTGGTGTGAATGTCCGGTGCTTGCTGGAGGAGTCGGGGGGGTTTCTGGGTTGTATGTGGGGTGCAGCCGGTCGAGTGGTGATCGTAGCTTTCTTCCCATGAGCAGCTCTGCCGGGCTTTTGTTCGTTGTTGTGTTTGGGTTTATGTGTTGTATGAATAGCATTCTGTTGATCTTGTCCTGTATTTCCCCGGTTTTGATTTTTTGAATTGTCTTTTTTGTAAATTGGACCATTTTTTCCGCTCTTCCATTCGCCGCCGGGTGAGCCGGTGCTGTCAACGCGTGCTGAATCCCCTGTTTCGCCAGGAATCTTTCGAAGGATAGCGCGGTGAACTGGGGCCCGTTGTCCAATACAATTACATCTGGGAGGCCGTGGGTTGCGAATAATTCGTTGAGTTCCTTGATGATGGCTTCTGTGGTGGTTGTTCTCATGTTGCTTACCTCCAGCCAGTTGGAGTAAGCGTCTACCATCCTCTGGTGGGTCCAGCGAAATCTATGTGAATCCTGGACCCTGGTCCTCTGGGGGTTTCCCATTCTAGGATTGGGGCGGCGGGAGGGCTCAGTCTGGATTCTTGGCATTGTTTGCACGATGCCACCCAGGCTTCGATTTCTTTGTCCATCCTCTGAAGTCACTAGACGTGACTTCTGGCCAGGGCTTTTTTCTAACGATGCCCGGGTGCCCTTCGTGCAGCATGTCCAAGACTCTTTTCTGTAGTTTTTCCGGGATTATGACTCTGTCTCCCCACAGTAAACAGCCCTTTTGTGTGAAGAGTTCTGTTTGGCGGCTCCGGAAGGTTCTGAATTGTTCATCGTCGTCCTTTTCAGGCCACCCTTTCTCCACCCATTTTAAAACCTGCGCCAGACATTTGTTTCCTGTGCAATGGTTTCCTGGGCAATGTCTGACACGATTAGGGGGAGGTTGGGTAAGGTCTCTATACTCAGGGTGGACATGACGGGTGCTGGGTCGGCGTCCAGGTCGGGTAACGGGATGCGGCTCAATGCATTTGCGTGCGAGATTGACTTACCGGGGCGATGGTCTAGCCGTTAATTGTAGGCGGCGAGGAATTCGGACCACCTTGTCATCCTCGGGGATAGGATGTTCGGGGTTGCCCTGTCCCCTGCCAAGATTCCGAGCAGCGGTTTGTGGTCTGTGATGATGGAGAAGGTCCTGCCGTAAAGGTACTCGTGGAACTTCTTTATGGCCGCGACGATTGCCAGGGCCTCCTTGTCCAGCTGGCTGTAATTCCTTTCCGTATTTGTTTTTAAAAAACAATTTTATTGGTTTTTTTTACAAACAAACAAAACAAACAAAACAAACAAAACATAAAAGCATCAGCTCTCTTCCGTACTTATATACAAACAGTGTGTCGGTTGGTTCATCAGTTTTGTGCATTCATTTCGTAGTCTCAATTACAGTTATGTTACATAATAACTATTATTATCAATCCAAACTTATATATCCTCATATCATTATTTAAAAAATCATTTGACTATACTTTTATTCATTCATGCTTTATGAGATAACTATAATTTAGGTAATTTATTCTATAACAAATCATATAATCATACCAATTCTATCCTAAAAGAGCACTTTATAGATATGATGTCAAATAGCAAAAGAAAAAGAAAAAACAAAGATATTCCTTATTATCTAACATTCTAAATATTCTATTATTGTATTTTATCATCCAACCATTGATAGAAAAGGTCCCAAATTTTATAAAATTGTTTATCTTCTTGCTCTATAATTTCAAATGTCAATCTACTCATCTCAGCACATTCCAATATTTTCTTAATAATTTCTTCCTGCAATGGAATTTTCTCATTTTTCCAATTTTTAGCAAATACAATCCTAGCCGCAGTTAATACATTTACAATCAGATATTTCAAGTCTTTACTGTATAAATCTGGTACGATTCCCAGTAAAAAGAACTCCGGTCTCAAATCTATGTGTTTCTTTGTCATTTTTTCCAACCACATGCGGATTTTAGTCCAGTATTTTCTAGCATCCTCACAAGTCCACCACATATGGTAGTATGAGCCAGGTATCTGATGACATTTCCAGCATTTTTCAGATTTATTCTTGAACATTCTTGCTATCCTTGTCGGGGGAAAATGCCACCTGTAAAACATCTTATACAGATTTTCTTTATAAGCTGTAGACATTGTCATTTTATAATTTTGTGACCATAGTTTCTGCCATTTCTCTAAATCAATCCCATATCCAAAATTCCTCCCCCAAGCAATCATAGTTTCTTTAACTTGTTCTTCCTCTAGCTTAATTCCCAATAAATAACCATATAGTTTTTTAATCACCTTTTCATCAGTACCTGTCAAAATCTTATCTAAATCAGTCTGTTTATCATAAAATCCCTCTGTTTTGGAATCTTCATCATACCTTGAGTGTATTTGCACATATGAAAACCAATTCATCTTTATACCTTGTTCCTCTAGATTTTGTATCGATTTAAGTTCACCCTTTTCATCTAATAATTCCCCATATCTAACTGTTTGTTCCTTCTTATAGATTATAGGATAAGAAAATGCTTCTATCGTCTATAACCAAACTGGAATTTTCAGATAACATTGTTTTTTTATCTTCTCCCAGTTTAACCACAAAGACTCCCGTATATAATGTCTTCAAAAGTAACCCTGTGTTTTGGTTCCCTTATACCATAAAAAAGCATGCCAACCCAACAACAAATCATGACCTTCTAGTGTCAACAATCTAGTCTTTCTTAATGTTATCCATTCCTTAACCCACATCAAGTTTGCAGCTTGGTAGTACAGCTCCCAATTAAGCAGGCCAAAACCTCCTCTAGTTCTAGCATCTTGCAAAAGCTTTAGCTTTATCCTCGCTTTCTTACCTTGCCATATATACTTCAACACAATTTTATTTAAATCCTCAAAATAGTCTTTTCCGAGCCTAATTGGTATTGTTTGAAACAAAAATAAGATTCTGGGTAAAATATTCATCTTGATTGTTGAAATCCTCCCTATTAATGACAGTTGTAAATTTTCCCATTTCTTCAAGTCTAAGGCTATCTGTTGTTTAAGTTTAATATAATTATTCTCTTTTAATGTACTACATCTTGATGTCAAATATATCCCCAAATACTTAACCTTGTTCGTAACTTGGATTTTCAACAGGTCTGCCAATTCTTCTCTTTGTCTTAGTAACATGTTCTTTGACAAAATCTTTGTTTTATCTTTATTTATTTTCAAACCAGCCACCTCACCATATGTCTCTATCTTTTCCAATAGCTTCGGAGCTGTTTCTAAAGGATCTTCCAAAATAAAGGCTAAGTCATCCGCAAAGGCTTGCAATTTGAATTCTTCCTTTTTAATTTTCATTCCTTTTATACTTTTATCTTCTCTAATATTTCTATTCAACACTTCCAGAGTCAATAGAAATAGCAAAGGAGATAGGGGACATCCTTGTCTTGTGCCTTTTCTTATATTAATAGAGTCTGTAAGTTCTCCCTCCATCATTACCTTTGCTGTTTGCTCATGATAAATAGCTTCTATTGCTTGGATAAATCTTCTAGCAAAACCCATCTGTTCCAATAGGAGTAACATAAATCTCCAGTTCCCATTGTCAAATGTCTTTTGGGCATCTAAGAATATCAAAACCATTTGTTTTTCAGGATGCACCTCATAGTATTCCAAAGTGTCCAGAATTACTCTCATATTGTCTCTAATTTGTCTCTTTGGCAGAAATCCATTTTGATCTGGATGGATAAAATTATTCAGATATTTTTTAAGTCTTTCTGCTAATATTGAAGCAAAGATTTTATAGTCTGCATTTAATAAAGAAATCGATCTATAGTTCTTAATTTGCAGTGGATCGGCCTCCTCTTTTGGAATAAGTGTAATGTAAGCCTCTGACCATGTTTTAGGTATCATCTTCTTTGACATAGCTTCATTCATGACTTCTAACAATGGAATGCTCAATGATTCTTGTAATATTTTGTAGAATTCTGCCGGAAGCCCATCCGGACCTGGTGCTTTCCCATTATTTTGCTTCTTAAGTGCTTGACTTAATTCCATCATTGTAATATTACTTTCTAACATTTCTTCAGTCTCTTTGGATATCTTAGGTAGGTTTGCATTCTGTAAGTACTGTTTGACTTTTTCCTCATCAATATTCTCTTTCTTGTATAGTTGTCCATAGAAATCTCGACTAATTTCCTTTTTCTCCTTATTACCATAACAAACTTGGCCTTGGTCATCCATTAACTGCGATATTTTCCTTGACTCTTTCTCCTTTCTCAATTTATATGCTAGCCATCTACCTGGCTTATTTGCATCTTCAAAATAATTCTGTTTAGCATTCCTAATTTTCTGTGCCAGTTCTTCTTCCTCTATTAAGCCCATTTTATGTTTAGTTATGTCCAATTTCAGTTTGATATCTTTTTTCTGTGGCATTTTCTGTAGTTCTTTTTCAAGTCTTTTATACTCATCTTCTAAGGCTTTAATGGCTTGTCTTTTCCTAATATTCTTTTTTCTTATGTAGTCTATTACCAAGCCTCTAGCATATGCCTTCATTGTATCCCAAACATTCTGCATTGAAGTATCTTCTTTTTTATTTTCTTTGAAAAAAAAAGCCAGTTCTTTCTCGATCCATTGTATAAAATCCTACTCCTTTAAAATAGTATTATTTAACGTCCATCTCGATCTTTTTTTTTTGTCCCTTCCATTTAATTGTCAATGGGTTATGGTCTGCCCAAGTACTTGTTTCAATATTTATTTCTTGAACACTAGATATTAATTCTGTTGAGATCCAGATCATATCTAATCTGGACCATGATAAATGTCTATTTGAATAGAAAGTATATTGTTTGGTTTTAGCATTTCTTTCTCTCCATATATCTTTTAAAGTTAATTCATCTGTCATTTTAAAGAAGGATTTAGGAAGAATCTTTCTATTGTGCTTTGCTGTTGTTGCTATATAATCCAATTTATTGTCCACAATTCCATTAAAGTCTCCCATCATAATTATATTAGCATAGTCCAGTCCAGTCATTTTCATGTGTAATTTTTTATAGAATTCTTCTTGTTTATCATTCGGAGCATAGATTGCAGTCAAGAGTATTTTTATATTATTGTCCATTATTTCCACCATTAATATTCTTCCATCTTCATCAGCATAAATCAATTTTGCTGGGGTGGCCTCTTTAATATATAAAACCACCCCTCTTTTCTTACATTGAGTCAGAGAAGTAAATATTTTCCCTAATTTTGGCTGTACTAACAATTGTTCATGTTGCTTTTTAATGTGTACTTCTTGTAAACAAATTATGTCAAACTTTAATTTCCCTAATTTATGAAAAATCTTCCTTCTCTTAGCAGCTGAATTCAGTCCATTTATATTCATTGTAATCAGTTTTTTCTCTTCCATGATTATATTTTATATTTAGGTTTAGCAGCTCTCGTAGATCTTGGTTCACGTTGGTCTCTATCCACCTGTCCACCTACTGCGCCTTCTTCTTTTTCAATCTCCATTTGTTCCTCTTGGAATTCAATTAATGAAACCTCTTTTTCTGCCTCTTTCTCTCTCCTTCCAAAAAATTCTGCGTAGAAAAGTTCTGCTTTCTCGATTGAATCAATTCTATGTCTCTGTTCTTGCCATATAAACATCAGTCCTTCTGGGATCAGCCATCTATAATTCACCTCCTTTTTCAATAGCACTTTGGTCAAAAATCGATATTCTCTTCTCATCTCTCTCACTCTTCTGGGTATTTGTTTTAAGACCAGGATTTCTTTGCCTTTATATTTCAATGTCTTCTCTCTTGCCGCTTGTAAAATTTGTGTTTTGATGGATTTTTTAGTAAATCTGATGTGAACTTCTCTGGGTAGATTATTTCTCATCGCATATCTTGTAAAAACTCGGTATATCTCATTTACTCCATCCATCATTTTTTCCTCTGTTATTTCCAAAGCGTCAGCCAGAAATTCTATCATTATCGCAGCCAAATCTTGGCCTTTTTCTTCCTCTATGTTTTGAAATCTGAGATAGAATTCTGACCTCTCCATCTCCCACTTCAGCATCCCACTTTTATCTTGTTCAACCACTGTTAGTCTGCTATCAATGTTTCCAATCTTCTCCTCTCTTCATTTACCCTCTTCTTCGACTTTTTGGAGTCTCTCATCGTACTTCACCATCATCTGTTGAATATTTTCCACTTTTTCATCAGTCTTCCCTGTTCTTTGTTCAATGGTGTCTGTTTTTATCTTAAGATCTTGGATTCCTTGCATAATCATCTGTAAGGTTACTTTTTCTTGTTCTTTGTCTTGCTTTAACATTACCTGAATTGAACGTTGTCCTCCAGATGGTGGGGAGGCAGAAGTAGATGTAGAAGCACCCAGAGGTATGAGTTTCCTGCTCATTTTAGATGATTCAAAATCTTCAAGTTCTTTCAAGTTTTAATCCAATTAGAAAGGTAGTCAATTATAATCCAGAATGGAAAAGTCCAATGGTACAAAGCCCAATAGTAAAGGAGAAAAAAGAAAAAAGAAAGGATTCTTCAGGTTCTTCCAGACCCTAATCCAATTATGAAATAGTCCACAATAAAAATAAAAAGAAGAAGAAGACCCAATAATAATAGTAATAAAAAAGAACAGAGCAAAAGAAAGATTTCTTCAGGTTCTTCACACCTTAATCCAGCTAGAAAGTCTCAATTAAAAAAAAAGGGGGAACCAAAATGATCCAAGAGGATAGATAGAAAAAGCAAAAATCCCAATGAAAAAGAGAAAAAAAATAAAAATAAAAATAAAAATGAGAAATTCTAGGACTTCCCCTTTAAAATAAAAAATAAAAATAAAAACATTGCTAAAGTAAAAATTTACAGTAATACTGGTAAGGAGGGGTAGCAGAGCTAAAAAAA
>NW_020769346.1:1395030-1458905 GCF_900518735.1 Pseudonaja textilis | reverse complement strand
TCCTTTCCGGAGCTGCCCCGACTTCAGCAGCTTGGGGGCTGCCTCTCCGCCGCCAGCAAAAGGGACTTTTCCTGGGTCAACCAGGGACTTTGCGGTGTCCCTGGGATCCACAGGGTATACCCCTCACGATGACCATCCCTACGGGACGGTTTAGGTCCGTTTGGACCGGCCAGGGGCGAAGATATCGGCTGCAATCTTAGAGCTCGATTGCAAACCGTACCGACACGGCACCAGCTCCTCCCCTCTCCAATTCCTTTCTGGTTTTGAGAGAGTCCTTGAAAAGAAAGCGATGGGTGCTTCTTTTCCATCGGCGAGGGTGTGGCTGAGGATGGCCCCGACGCCGAAGGGAGATGCGTTGCATGTTACAGTTAGGGGTAGTGTCTCGCTGTATTGGATGAGAACAGCGTCCGATGTGAGCAGGTCCTTGCTCCGGTGAATGCATTTTCCTCTCACCTTCCCCAGCTCCAGGTGGCTGTCTTGTCGAGCAGCCTATGCAACGGTTCTGCTGCGGTTGCCTTTTGGGGCAGGAAAATCAACCCCAGAAACGCCTGCAATTCGGTTTTATTTCTTGGTCTAGGGGCTTCCTTGATGGCTCTGATTTTTTTTTCTGTTGGGTGGATCCCGTGTTGGTCTAGGAGGTACCGTAGGAACTCGACTCTTTCTGTGCGCAGCTGGCATTTCTCTTTCTTGACTTTTAGCCCTGCGTCTTTGAATCTTTGAAGCACCTCCCTCAGGCGGCTTTCCAGTTGTTTTTGGTCGGCCGCTGACACCAACATGTCGTCAAAATAGGGCACTACCCCTTTGATGCCTTGGAGCAGCCTCTCCATTAAACTTTGGAAAAACCCCGGGGCTACGCTGACTCCGAACTGGAGCCTCTTGCAGCGAAAAGCCCCACGGTGGGTGACTATGGTTTGCGCCTCTGCGCTTTCCTCATTGACCAGCAGTTGCTGATAAGCTTGTGCCAGGTTGAGTTTGGCGAAAATCTTGCCTCCCCCCAGTGAGTGCAGAAGGTGCTGTACCACTGGGACAGGGTAAGCGCTTTGTTGCAGTGCACGGTTGAGGGTGGCCTTATAGTCACCACAAATTCTCACTGACCCGTCTGGTTTTACCGGGGTGACTATGGGGGTCTCCCACCTGGCATGGTCCATTGGCTCAAGTACTGCCTGCTCGATGAGCTTATTTAGTTGCTCGTCGATCTTGAGCCTGAGTGCAAAGGGTACTCGCCGGGGTTTGAGATGGATTTGGGCGATGGTAGAGTCTAGGTTGAAGGTTATCGGGGGCCCTCGGTACTTGCCTAGGCTGCCGGCGAAGACCTCTTGGAAATCCCATGCGAGCTGCTCCTCCCAGTCCGTCTCGGCGACGTGGTTGGTGCCGGTCACCTCTATTCCCAGAGGCGTGAACCATTGTAGTCCCAAGAGGCTAGGGCAGTCCTTCTCTATGACGGTTAAGGGGAGTATCTTGGTGTGCCCCTTAAATGTGACTTTAAAATGTCCGATTCCTACCATGGGGATGCGGTTCCCCTGGTAGTCCTTGAGGATGAGTTTCTGGTTTTCCAGTTCGCGCCGATGTATGGTTGGCACCAAACACTTGATTTCCCACCATACGACCATGGAGAGGTAGGATCCAGAATCCACCTCCATTTCGCATGGGTGGTCTTCAATGGCCACCTCCACGTGGACCTTTCGGCCATCCCAGTTGGACGAATGACCGATGACGACCGTCTGGTGGGTTTCTTCTCGTTGTTGGGCCTCGTTGAAACACCTGTTTCTTCCTTCCCGACTCCACCGGCTCTCGCTGTTTCGGTCTCTGTTCCTCGGGGGGGTGCCGTCTCATCAATGCGGGCTGCTGTCTCGGCGCCGGGGGCTGTGGTTCCGTTTAAAATGGCACACTTTGGCGATGTGGCCCCGTTTGTCGCAGTGCCAGCATATTGCGTCAAGGAACCGGCATTCCGACCGTGGGTGATCGCCGCCACACCCGGCACATTGGAACCTCGACTTACGGCTCCGCCGCTCACGCCGGTCTCGTTCCGTCTGGAGCCGGTGGATGTCTTCCTCGTTGTCTTCGGAGTCGGTGGGGGAGTCGAGGGCGCTGTGGTGTGTGGAGGTGGTTGCTCGCCAGCTGGTCTCGGTCTGCCTCTCGGGGGTCGGGGTCATCTCGGCCATTGCTGGGCGACCTGTGGCGCTCATTTGCCAAATTCGGACCGCCGATTTCCTGGTGGAGTTATCAGGAGCAAATAAAGAAATGTAATTTTTAACACATATCTCATTGACTACTTAATATATACTTTTTTTGTTACTGAAACAATGGGATAGATTTAGTGTAAAATCTTTCTCTTAGGGGATTTTCAAGATATTGTTATAAAGAAGTCCACCATTTATCTAATATGACAAATCATGTTTTCAAAGTAGCATCAGATTTCAATCTTCTGGTTAACTCATTCAGTTTCCAACTGGTTTTAGAATGAATTTTAAATGACTCAAATGGCTGGCCATTTCTCCTTCCATCCAGAGATCCAGAGTTTCATGGTTACCTGGGAAACAAATTTTAACATTACCAAATTCTTCTTAATTGAACAGCATGTCTTCTGCCATGGATAAGAAAGCCAGTACATGAGTGGGTGCGGCAAAAAAGAAGATCAACCCAGAAGACTTAGGGAACAGGAAAAAAAACCTCATATAATTCAGTTTGGCTGCAAGAGTTGAATATCTGGGAAAATAGACTCAGACAACTAGGAAATAGATAAGAACTCAGATCACTTTTGGTTAGATTGACCATTGTAACCCAACATACCTGGTTGCAGAAAGAAGCTATTAGTATTTTATTAGAATCCCTAGATGATGATGCAGATGATTATGATTAATGAAATTTATTATGACCACCCACTCCAGAATATTCTAGCCAGCTTACAGAATTCAAATATATTATTAAAATAGTTTAAAACATAGAAGAGAGAAAACTACCAAACTAAACATAACTGCATCAAGAAAAACAAGAAAACATGGACTCCACACAGCCACGTTATGTCCAGGCCTGAGAACAAAGTCAGATCTTAAAGGCCTTCCACTATATCAGAACAATGAGCAGCAAATGTACATTATTAAACTCACTAATTTATTTATATTTAAGATCTCATTTGAATTATCTTTTCTTAACGTGGTTTCTGTGTGTCCTGTCAACTAAAAATACTTCTTTGGTCTTTTTAGTTGCCAGCAGAAAAGGAGTGGGGGAAAGTAGCGCATTCCTGGAATGTTTCAGATAATTGCTAGGCAACCCGAAGCAGTTGGCGTGCAAGATTATTACTGGAGAGCATGATTGAGGACTCTTGGCTATGGATGTGTCCCATTGGAGAATATACATCCAGGGATGGGGGAAGACCAGGGTCAAAGGGAAATGAATTGTGTATCTTAGTGTTGGCTGCACCCAGCCACCCAGGTAACGCTGACATGGTCACTCCTAATAAATCAATTTTTTACTCTGAGAGATGCGGCTAGAGACTTATGATTTGAATGGATTTGTCAGAGCCCTAACATGTCCATTTTTACTTTAATATATATATTGCAGGTTGTCATATGATATTATGATTACTTCTAGTTTTCTATTTATCTGTTTCTGTTTTTTCCTGTCATAGATTTACCAGAGATCTAGGAAATCTAAGTTTTATTTAACTCATACTTTAAGGGACAGCAAAGCTTGCTTTTTGAAATGAGCAAATTTTTGAATTTGCAAATGCAAAGTTGCATAATGGTGTTAGTGATTGATTTGTTCACAAATCAATTAATTTATTTCACAGTGATATAATATTTAATTTTATAAAAAGAACGAATGGTTCCAACTGTTCATCTAAGCCAGTGGTTCCCAAACTTTTTCAGTCCACCGCCCCCTTGGTGCTACAAACTCATCCTCAATGTCCCCCACCCACGGGTGGGATTCAAATTTCTGTGGGCATGGCCTAATTTTAGCGTGTGGTTTGCTGGTCACGTGATTGGGTGGGTGTGGCTTACTGGTCACATGACTGGGTAGGTGTGGCTTGCTGATCACGTGACTGGATGAGTGTGGTTTGGTGACTGCAAACCAAATACAAGTGGTCCTCACTTAATGGCCAATTACTTAGTAAGTGTTCTAATTTATGACTGACCTCCCCAGAACTACTTGACCTGTTTTTGGAGTTCTGACAGCCATGCACACACATATATACATACTCCTTTCCAATCCTGCTGGAGCAGGTCATTGGACTAGAGTTGGCAAAACATCTCTGATTAGATTCTAGTAGTGAATAAAATCTAATCAGAGATGTTTTGCCGATTCTTGTTGATTTGTTTTATTTGTATTTCTTTACTTTATGTTGCTGAATTGCATTGACATGTGAGTCCCTTCTTCTGCACAACCCAGAAGCTTTTGTGATTTTTGAAGCAAAATTTACCGACCTCAGGCTTTGCTCTACTTTTCAAATGTGTCGGCACTGCCGCGTTCTAGGTGCCGGCGCTGCAGGTCCACCCCATTGAGCCCGTTGCACTGGAGGGACCTGCCCAAGCAAGTCCGAGTGGAGCAGTGCACCAAATCAATGGGGTGAGCCTAAGAGAGGGAAAGAGAGAGAGAGAAAAGAAAGAGAGAGAAAGAGAGAAGGAAGAAAAAAAAGAGAAAAGGGAAAGAAAGAAAAAAGGACAAAGAAAAGGGGGCATGGAGGGAGGGGGGAGGGGGACAGAGGGAGGGAGGGAGAGAGAGAGACACTGACCTGATGCATCAGATTGAAATGAGGCCTAGTTTAGAGGCCCTTTTCCACATTGAAACATCTTTGCCAGTATCTTTGCCAGCACATTGAAACATCTTTGGCTTCTATTAATTAAAGGCTTTGTGGGGCTTTAAACAGGATCCATTGGACCAGACCTCCACCCTAAAAAATTACTTTTCCCCAATGTATTACAGTGCCAATTCTGAAGAAGGCAAAACCAAAATGTACTGGTAAATTACAAGGAGAACACACACACACACACACAAACACACACACACACACACACACTCCCTTCTAACCCTGCTGGAGCAGGTGATTAGACTAGAATAGATATCTCATTATCTTTCTCCTCCCTCCCTCCTTTATTTCTTTTTCTTCCATCCCCCTCTTTCTTTGTCCCTTTTTCTTTCTTTCCCTTTCCCTTCTTCTCTTCTTCCTTCTCTCTTTCTCTCTCTTTCCCTCTCTCAGGCTCACCCCATTGACTTAGTGCACTGCTCCATTTGGACTTGCTTGGGCAGGTGCCTCTGGTGCAAGGGGCTCAATGGGGTGGAACACGGTGGTGGCGGGATGTTTGAAAAGGAGAGCAAAGCCACTCTGGCTTTGCTCTCCTATTCCCAACGTTGTATTCGGGTGGCCTCCCCGCCACCCTGAACACAGCAGTGGGATGTTTGAAAAGGCTTTGCTCTCCTATTCCCAATGCTGTGTTTGGGGCATCGCCCTGCCACCCCAAACACAGCAGCAGCGGGATATTTGAAAAGGAGATCAAAGCCACTCTGGCTTTTCTCTCCTATTCCCAATGCTGCATTTGGGGCGCCGCCCCGCTGCCCAGAACAGGACTGTGGGATGTTTGAAAAGGCTTTCCTCTCCTATTCCCAACACTGCATTCAGGGCACTGCACCGCCACCCTGAACACGGTGGTGGGATATTTGAAAAGGAGAGCAAAGCCGCTCTGGCTTTGCTCTCCTTTCCGAATGCTGGATTCTGGGGCGGAGCTCCTTGCACCAGAGCGTGCAAGTCAATGGGATGGTCCTGCAGGGCCTTGGCTCGAACATGGCGGTGGCAGGATTTTTTCTCACCCCTGAATTGTTCCCTGCTGCTCACCTCCAGTGCCCCCTGCCACCTCTTAGTGCCCCCCTGCCGGCTCCCTTGCCTCTCAGCGCCCCCCCAAGGCATCCCACCGCCCCCCAGGGGGTGGTATGGCCCACTTTGGGAACCACTGATCTAAGCCAAAAAGAGTAATTTCTTATTCCAAATTGTTGCATATGAAACATGAATCATTTTACCTAATAAATAACAAAGAATATATGCTCAGATATTTTATTTTTTAAAGAAAGTAAATTCATCATTCCCCAATATAAGCAGAAAATATAATAGCGTATCTGTAGCATGACATGAGACAGAATTAGGTTGTTATACAATAGCCTTCCTAGTGACTTTTTGATATGTTGAATTGTGCTTTATTGGTACATAACCAGCTATTATTAACTGTGCTTTCTGAGAATTATGAGAGCTAAAGTTCAACCTACTTTAAGAAGCACAGATAAAAAATCTTATTATATATCTATCTGTTGACAATAATGTTTCACAATAATGGTCTCTTGCCACAATTATCAGTGATCTCTTATACTTGTGATTGCAAGTTCTTCTAACTGCTGTCCATGTTTCCTGTTTGATTCCTCAAACCACATTTTTCCACTGAAACCAACATCATATAATTATTTTTTTAAAATATGCTTTTTATCAAGTAGCTTGTGTATTAATTACTTAATGATTCCAAAAGTTCATGTTCTCTCTTTTCACTCCTTGTGACATATGGACAGGGATGGGATTCTATCGGTATAACAACCAGTTCGGTGATTGCCGCTTGCGCTCTGCATTTAAAAAAGGCAATCCCATACTTACCTTCAACTGCAGCCTCTGTGCAGAAAACAACTGAGGCGCAGCAAACCCCTCTACTGTGCAAATCAGCTGTGCTCTAAACAAAAGCATAAAGCACAGGAAAGAGCAGGAGTAGGTGGGTGGGCCCACTTCCTCATCGCAGTGAACTGGTTCGGAGAGAGCTGAACATGGGAACAAAGGGTTTGCCCGATCCAGTCCGAACTGGTAGAATCCCAGCCCTGAATATGGGATTATAGCTTAATGAATCTCATTATTTTGAAATATCTTTAAACCTGTATACTTTCTTTGGTTCATGGGTACTGCTAACTCTGAAACACTACAGAAACTTGTCACAGGTGTGTGAACTAAAACCAATTTTTATCTGTAAAACTTGCAGATTACATCAGTCAGTTATGGGCTGAACATGCTACTTCTTCACTCTTTTCTAATATATCAGACTGCATTTTAAGGATTACGTATCTTGGCAAAAAATGATGAACTTTATTTTACAGAATGGAAAAATACTAGAGAGCTCTATAGAGGATATAGGTATAGGTTAATATTTAAATAAGGCCATGTTTAGACTTTACTAAAAATATCACTTGATATCATTATTGAATAATGATGATATGTTATAATGATTTTAGCTGAGAAGATGAAATTTGATTTACAGAGTTTTATTCATAAAGACAAGAGTGGGTGTTCACCCAAAAGCCCACCCAAATTGAGAGATAATATTGTTAGGAATGTAAGTCACCTAATAGTTGGGTTGGAAAATATATAAACCAGGATAGACATTTTAATATTGTCTCTTTAAGGGAATGCTAAAAGTGTAATTGGGTGTGGTTCCTCAAACGACCATAAGATGGAGCCAGAAACCTGGTTGTTTAATTCCTTCTGTTGTTCATTTTGGAACCTTGAACAGCATAATGAAAAATATTTGACAATTTCAACTGAGCTTTTAAAATTTAAAATGTTTAAAATTGTGGAAGATGCTGACTCCAATGAGAAACTTACTACATGGATAAAATTACTTGCAAAAATTAAGACACAGCTGAAAGATAGGACAGTAGCACTTGAAGCAGAGGCAAGTAAAATGGTCTTAAAAAGTAATGAAGACAACACCAAGCCGATGCAAATTGGCAATGTTCAAGACTGTATTCTGATAATATTAGAAAGGGGGATCTTAAAATTTTGAAACAATTGAATTATCTTCGTGGCATTAGGAATACAGATGGGAGAAGACAAGCAGATGTGAAATGCCAAATAGCTAAAATAACAACTGCTATCTTCCAACAAATGTGTCCAATGTGGACCATGTCAACTATAAACACAGTAACCAAGATCAGATTATTTAATGCAATTGTCAGACCTACTGTCATCTATGCCAGTGAGACCTGGAAATCATGACAAGAATTATTCATAAGATCAATATCTTCTAACAATTTTTTCTCAGAAGTATTCATATTTCATATTGGGACCATGCCACAAATGAAGAAATTCTACAAAGAAGTCATTCCTGAAAACTATTTGAAATAGTAACATAATGAAGAATGCACAGTGCTGGGCATGTGCTTGGCATGAGTGAGCAATGTCCACAAAAAATGCAAACAATTGGATACCACTAGATCACGGTGTCAAACTCGCAGTGTCACGTTGCCATCACGTGATGTTTCACGACATTTCCCTCATTCACGGAGCTGGGGTCGGCATGGACTGCTCGTAACACATCCAGGCCACAGGCTGCCAGTTTGACACCCCTGCACTAGATGGTCTGAGGAAAAAGAGAAAGTCAAAAAAATTATGATGCCAAATATTTCAGGAAGATCTGAAAAACATCAACCTTAAATGGGAAGATGCAGAAACTGTAGCTGTGGACTACAGTCCAATTGGAGCCCAATGTGCTTAGTACAGGATGTGATGATGATAAAAATTTGTTTATACTTCACAAAAGGCACAGATAATTTGATATGGATATGGAGAATTAACAAAATCTTGTGAGTGACAAAAAGACAAAGATGCCCCTCATCACCATTGTTATTCATTTTAGCTCCGAAAATATTGAATAGAGACATAAGATGAGGTGAAAGTGTTAAGTACCAATTGAGGGGACAAAATCCTGTATTTGTGGCATATGTCACTATTTTCAGAGGTGATTCATTTAGTTTGCATTCACATAAAAGTTGCTTACATGGTGGAAAGTAAAAGTTAAAAGTTACTCATGATTCACTACAGTGTGCCTGCATGAACTAAAATAGTGTGTGATGCAACTTCTTTTTTTATTCCTGGATGAAAACTTATTAAAAATGTGGACATTTATATTTGCTTTTAAATTTGGAGTGAGAATTAAAAGGAAAACATAAATTACAGGAGTTTGCTGATGATTTGGTAATAATTCTGGACAATCACTTGGAAAGAATAAAAATATTAATGAAAAATTAAACAATTTTGCTGCATTAGCTGAATTTAAAATTAATGACAAACAATGTTACAAAAAACATTAGGGTAGAAGAACTAAAAGAATTGATGGAAAAACTGGTTTTAAAATTGAGGAAAAAAGTGGAATAATGGATATTACTGTGACTAATATGAATTGTATGTTATTTTACAACAATTGTGTTATGACATGGAATGAAATTCATAACAATATGCTAAAATGGGACAAATTAGGAGAATTGGGGAGAATTTCTGAATAAAAATAACTATTTCCTAGAATAATATATTTTATTTTGAACTATATCTATTTTTACAGTTGATGTATTATTTAACCCATTGCAGAAAGATATATATTGTCATAGATAAAATTTTTAAAGATGCAAAGGAATGAAGTGAATTGTGATTGCCTGATTTGAAATCATATTTTGCCTGCTGTTTGTTTTGGATGAAGGAGTGGGTTCTGCTGAGAAATAAGAGAATCTTAGAAATAGAAACACATGACTTGAGATTTGTATGGCATGGATTTCTTTGGTATGATAAAATTAAGCTAGCTTTTAAAAATCACTATATTAGAAATGCTATATTTAGAATATGAAATACATATAAACCAGATTGTGCCTAAAATGGATTTAAAGATCTTAATACAAAGAAGCACTTTATAGAAAGGAAACTGTAGGCAAAGGGAAATAGTTAACATTAGAGTTGTTGAGAGATGATTAACAAGAACATGCCAAAGTAAGATGAAATCAAATGATCAATTGGCTAGGATTTTTTTCTCATTTGTTTTGTTTTGTTTTCATTTTTGTTGCTGGAACTATTCTTTCTTTGTATTTTTTTCACTTTTTTCCTATTTCTTCCAAAATATTCATTGTTTTTATTCTTTTAAAATTTTTAAAATAAAAACTATATATAATATTTTACTAATTAAAAATATTATATCATCTGAAAGAGAAGCTAATCTGAATTTCTGTGAAAGTGTATTTAGTTCTTATTCATTTTTATTACCTTATTCCTCAAATTTCAAATGAGATGTATAATTAAAGTATCTTATTACTAAGTATGGAACAAAACTTTCATAACTCTGCATGGTTTGGATGAAGCAACTGTTTTTTAAAAAACTGTTTCACTACTAGAACATTTCTTTTGCTTTCCAGAGTAATCTAAGTCCAGTAAAAACATGCTCATCAATTTTGCTTAGTTTCATATTTCCTATGTTGAATGTCAAAACATCCTGTTTTTTTATTTTTTGAAATATTACTTCCAATAATACACAAAATGTACTTTGTATACACTGGACATATCCTTTCTGAACAATTTTTTCCTATTTACTGATGTTTACTATGCAGCTATTGCACAGCGAATGGCACAAATAATTTCTTTCAGATCTAACAGAATAAGAGATCTGAAGTAAGTTGCTTCTTCCTCTTCTTAGACCAAATACTTAAATCCAAAATAATTTTCTTTGGTACTCTGGCAATTCATATTAATCATAGAACAGAACAGAACAGAACAGAATAGAATTCTTTATTGGCCCAGTGTGATTGGACACACAAGAACTTGTCTTGGTGCAAATGCTCTCAGTGTACATAAAATAAAAGATACATTCATCAAGGGTCAAGAATTATAAGGTACATCACTTAATAATAGTCATAGGATACAATAAGCAATCTAATCATACTAAGAAATAGTCAATATAAATTGTAAGGATACAAGTGACAAACTTACAGTCATTAAGTCACAAGTGGGAGGGGATGGGTGATAAGGAGTGATGAGAAGATTAATAGTAATAGTAGTGCAGACTTTGTAAATAGTTGGAACAGTGTTGAGGGAATTATTTGTGTGATGACGTTCAGGAAAAAACTGTCCTTGTGTCTAGTTGTTCTGGTGTGCAGTTCTCTATAGCATCGTTTTGAGAGTAGGAGTTGAAACAGTTTATGTCCAGGATGTGAGAGGTCTGTAAATATTTTCTTACTTTCTTCTCTTTTTATAAAAAGTTTTTTATTTTTATAACAACAAAAACAAACAAATAAAACCTTTCTGTTCAACAGTGTGTCAGTTGGGTACGTATATCTCTGTGCACATAATAGCATTATTATATATATTTTACTTATATATGTTTATAATTGTTCTAATCAGTATTTTATATCACATATATCACTTATTATATCATCCTTAACATTATAATTATTAATTTTCAATGATACATTTCACATTCATTTTGTTATATATAACTCATTCATTTATCAGTAATAATATATTATACTGTACTTACATATTTCAATTTCTTACTCTACTATCCAGCCATTCATAAGATAAATTCCAAATTTTATAATAATCTTTTTCTTCTTGTTCTCTAATTGCCACTTTCAATCTACTCATGTCTGCACATTCCATTATTTTCTTAATTATTTCCTTATCCATCGGAATTTTCTCATTTTTCCAATTTTGTGCAAATACAATCCTAGCTGCTGTTAGTACATTAATAATCAAATATGTTAACTCTTTGTTGTAACCCTCAGGCAAAATTCCCAATAAAAATGTCTCTAGTTTTAAGTCTATATGCTGTTTTATCATTTTCTTCAGCTATATGTGTATATACTTTTTAGCTTCTGTGCATGTCCACCACATATGGTAGTATGATCCTGGTGACTTCTGACACATATCCAGCACTTCGCCGACTTATCTTTAAACAACTTGGCAATTCTCATTGGGGGTAGATGCCTCCTATAAAACATCTTATACAAATTCTCTTTATAGGCCGTTGACATTGTTAATTTATAGTTTCTAGACCATAATATCTGCCATTTATCCAAATCTATTCCATATCCAAAAATTTTCCCCCACGCAATCATTGATTCTTTTACTTGTTCTTCCTCTAATTCCACTCCTAATAAATAACCATATAATTTTTGATCAACTTCTCTTCAGTGTCTGTTAGGATTTTATCTAATTCAGTCAATTCCTTATAAAACCCAGCTGTCTTAATGTCTTTTTCATATCTTGTATGTATTTGCAAACACGAATATCAATTTATATTTATCCCTTGTAACACTAATTCTTGCTTTGTTTTGAGTTCACCCTTTTCATTTAAATTTCTTCATATCTAATAATGTGTTTCTTTTTTAAAAGCTGTAGATATGTAAAAGCTTCTAATACCAGACTGGTATTTTCATATAATGATAGTCTCTTATTTTTTCCCATACTGTTAATAAAACATGCCTTATGTAGTGTCTCCTAAAATATCCGGGTACCTTACTTTCTTTGTACCATAGAAATGCATGCCACCCCAATTGTAAATCATGCCCTTCTAGTGTTAATAATCTGGCATTTTTCAATACAATCCACTCCTTCATCCACATCAATATTGTTGCCTGATAATATAGTTCCCAATTGGGTAATCCAAACCCCCGCTTCACCCTTGCATCCTGTAATAGTTTCATCTTAATTCTTGTCTTTTTTCTCTGCCAAATAAATTTCAACATCGTTTTATTTAAATCATCAAAGTATTTTTTTCAATCTTATTAGAATTGTCTGGAATAAATATAATATTTTTGGCAATATATTCATTTTAATTGTCGCTATTCTACCTATTAAAGATAGTGGTTTTTTTTTTTCATTTTTCCAAATCTATCACAATCTGTTGTAATAATCTCTCACAATTATCTTCTTTAAGTGTTCCACATCCAGCTATCATTTGTATCCCTAAATATTTCACTTTTTTTTGTAAGTTGAATATTTAATTTGTCCATTAATCTTTTCTTTGCCAAAATTTTTGTTTTTTCTTTGTTTATTTTCAGTCCTGCTACTTTGCCAAACTCCTCAATTTCTCTATCAGTTTACAGCCTGTTTCCAATGGTTCTTCCAGTATAAAAACCAAATCATCTGTGAAAGTGTGTAATTTATACTCTTCCTTTTTTATTTTCATTCCCTTTATTTCTTCATTTTCCTAATATTTCTATTCAAAACTTCCAAACAATAATGGGGATAGTGGACAGCCTTTCTGAATGTTAAAATTTTCTGTCAGTTCTCCATTTATCATTACTCTTGCTGTTTGCTTGTTATATATCGCCTTTAATGCTTTAGTAAATCTGTCTTTGAAACCCACCTCTTCCAATTGCATCAACATAAACTGCCAGTTCACACTATCAAATGCTTTCTGTGCATCTAAAAACACTAGTGCCATTGTATTCCAGAGTATTCAATATTATCCTCATATTATTTTTTATTTGTCTCTTAGGCATAAATCCGTTTTGATCTGAGTGTATAAAATAGTTTAAATATCTTTTCAGTCTTTCTGCTATTATTGAAGCAAATATTTTATAATCAGCATTTAGCAGGGATATTGGTCTATTTTTTTTTTTGTTTGGGTCAGTATCTTCTTTTGGTATAAGTGTAACATATTCCTCTGTCCATGAGTCAGGTACTTTATTTTTTGTCAAAACCTCATTCAATACTTCCAACATTATAGTAGAGATTAGTTCCTATATTGTCTTATAAACTTCAGCTGGTAGCCCATCTGGGCCAGGAGCTTTCCCAATATTTTGTCTATTTATTGCTTCTGTCAGTTCCATCATTATTTTCTCATCTAACATGGTCTTTACTTCCTCAGGTATTCTCAGTAATTCTGCGTCTTTTATTTTGTTGTGCCAATAATATGAATATATTCCCAATTCTTGGACAGTTTAACATACTGCATGCTGTTTTTTAATATGCACTCCTTGTAGAGAAATTTTATATACATACATACATACATACATACATACATACATACATACATACATATATATATGGCATTCAGCTTTGTTTGGGTATTTTCCCATGTCATTATAGTTGTGCTTTTAAAGTTGTAGCAACGTTTTGGCAGAATCTCATCTGCCATCATCAGGCTTCTGTATTTTGTTTGTCTGTGAGTCAGACTTTCACAGCCGTTCACAGTGTTCACAGAGTTCATCTGACTTACAGATGAACACAATACAGAAGCCTGATGATGGCAGATGAGATTCTGCCGAAACGTTGCTACAACTTTAAAAGCACAACTATAATGACATGGGAAAATACCCGAACAAAGCTGAATACCATAGATGTAAGTACCCACGAACACATAAGAAAACACACACACACACACACACACACACACACACATATATATTCATAGATTTTCACAGGTACAGGTATGTAGGTCTAGGTTTGTTTGGGTCTTTTCCCATGTAAGATTAAGAGTATCTTGGCGATGTTTCGGCGAGGTTCCACTCACCATCCTCAGGCTGGTGCTTTCGGCTTCATGCTAGTGCAAGCACTGTGTGATCAGAGCTGCCGTCTCTCTATAAATACTTGTGGGGGGGGCTGGTGTACTGGTCTGGTTGGCTGTGTTGCTGCCTCTTGATTGGTTGATGGAGTTGATGCTGGTGTAATGGGCTGTGTGATGGCCTTGTGAGTTTTGTTGTGGAGATATCCTGGATCTTGTGCTTTAATCTCCTGGGTCGTTTGTGTTTTGATCTCTTTTCCATTAGCCTCCTGTGTTGTAATGGCTTGGGTAATGGGTTGTGTGGTGACCTTGTGAGTTTTTTTGCTGTGGTATCCTTGGTCTTGTGCTGTGATTTCCTGGGTCGCCCTCAATATAAATCGTAAGGATACAAGCAACAAAGTTACAGTCATAAGTCACAAGTGGGAGGGGATGGGTAATAAGGAGTGATGAGAAGATTAATAGTAATAGTAGTGCAGACTTTGTAAATAGTTGGACAGTGTTGAGGGAATTATTTGTTTAGCAGAGTGATAGCGTTTGGGGAAAAACTGTTCTTGTGTCTAGTTGTTCTGGTGTGCAGTGCTCTATAGCGTCATTTTGAGGGAAGTTTATGTCAGGGATGTGAGGGGTCTATAAATATTTTCACACCCCACTTTTTGATTTGTGCAGTCCCTGATGGAAGGCAGGTTGGTAGTAATTGTTTTTTCTGTGGTCCTAATTACTCTCTGAAGTATGTGTCTAGACTGGATATATCCAGTCATCATATGATTTTGATTAATCAACTATTGCTTTGGGTTAGGAATATTCTTGTGCAACTGTATTTATTTGGGGTTTATACACTACATGTAGTCCTGTTTCCAAAGTTACTTTAATATTTCTAGTTAACTTGCAAGATAATGATAAACTGTGAATAGCGAAAGGAAGGAAGGAAGGAAGGAAGGAAGGAAGGAAGGAAGGAAGGAAGGAAGGAAGGAAGGAAGGAAAGAAAGAAAGAAAGAAAGAAAGAAAGAAAGAAAGAAAGAAAGAAAGAAAGAAAGAAAGAGAAAGTGCTTGTGAAAATACTACTAGTAATAAATCAAAGAAATTAGAGAATTCCTAATGGGTAGAAAAAAACATTCCAGTAACAACTGAAACAAGCTAAATTGCAATGAAATTTCATTTTAATGTATACCAATTAGAGTACATTTAAAGTGACAATAAAGCAAATCTAAGTTTAAGCTATTAACATCCAGATTTCATGTGCTGTGTATCTTTGCTGATGGCTTTAAAATTTAAGTGAGCTTTGTACCTTTTCTGTTTTGTCTCTATATTCAGTTTCTTTCATCCAGTCATATAAACCTATGAATAGTTTTGAATTTAATATTTATTTACATATGAATTTATAAAGTGCTTCTCTCAAAGTTACTCAGGCATATATTCAGGAGCAATAGTCACACTGAATATACGTAACTCTGTTTTTCAGTAAATGTACATACAAATTCCTGTAAATCCCAAATGTGGAGTAATTTTTGAAAAATATCCATAATGTCTCAGATGACTAAACAAGGCTTTTTTTCAACAGAAGTGCTGGATTCTTTGGAAACTGATAAAATGGATATGCTACAAGGAAGAAAAAAATTGGTGATGTAGAGCCAGGTTGCAGTGTCCCAAGGGCATATGAATTTTTCCAGTGTTGTTCATGGTGCTTCTGACAAGTTGGACTGATTTCAACCTTTTAGATACAGTAGCTACTGTAGCTACTGTATCTAAAAGGTTGAAATCAGTCCAACTTGTCAGAAGTAGTAATAATCAAGTAAAATAGTAGTGATTACACTAAAGTAGTAATCAAGTAGTTGAACCATTGCCCATTTCTGCTTGTCCTCTGTACTACCTGATAGGCCTCTCTTTCCTTGACTCTAGTTCTGGTCATGACCCAAAAAACTGTTTGGAATAGGATTTTTTTTTTTGATATTCATAGCCAACTGTAGCGCAAGATTAGCCTTACTCTTCCTGATCACATTGTTCCAGTTTTGGGATATTAACTGACATTCTGTCTTTGTTATATAGCAATAGCACTTAGACTTATATACCACTTCATAGTGCTTTACAGTCCTCTCTAAGCAATTTATAGAATCAGCATATTGCCCCCAACGATTTTGGATCCTCATTTTACCCACCTTGGAAGGATGAAAGGATGAGCCTGGTGGGATTTGAACTGTCAAATTGCAGGCAGCCAACAGAAGTAGCCTGCAGTACTGCATTCTAACCACCGCATCACCGAGGCTCAGTTCTTTCTATATGTTCTTCTTTCCATTTTTAAAACTTGTCTTTTTTTGTTTGTCAGTTTATAACAGATATTTTGCAACCAAGCCACTCATGTCAGTTATCTCCCATTTTCCCTCTTGGTATTCTTTGTATTTGTACTTTCATTATGTCTTTCTCCCTCCCTCCATGGAATCTTTCCACCTTTTATCTTAACTCATTCAAGTCTACTCTCTTGAAGTCTGGAACAATTTAGGTATTTTTAGCTTCCAACCTGGGTTGGATAATCATTAATCTGTATCTCTGATATTCTCATTCATGTAATCCCTCAAAGCATGTTGTAGGAAAGAAATGTTGAACAAAAGCACTAAACAGATGGTTTTCTGTTACTGGCAGCAAAGATTTCTTACTTTTTCCAACAAATGTAAATTCAAAGGTAAATTTCCATGCAGAGGTAGCAAGGAAGACTCCCTATAAGCTAGATAATGCATAAATTGTTCATCCTCATTTTGTGTTAAGATTTTGTTTGGACTCAGGGTACAAATGGAAGTGGAAATTAAATGTATGTTTGCATATCATTATGTAGCAGTATATACAGATATGGTCCTTCATGGTTTGCCCACCACATTCCCTTTGACCTTAGAATATAAACACAAAGTTGTTAGAATTTTATTACAATTGGTCCAATGTAATGGTGATAAGCTAATTTTATTTGTGCAGTGGTCGGAACCTTGACAATAGGCAAAATATTTAGGAAGTGATTTTGAAGATAAAAGGGGGTAAAATGCACTTTAAAATTTCCAGGCACCCCATCTGTGTTTAAAGGCACAATAATAACAAAACTTTAAATTAGCAAAAGAGATTTAAGGCATTCAGGAAAACATTGATCTGCCAGTGAAATAAATGTGCTTGGTGAGTGATCTAATTAGTGTATACTTGGTTCTTTTTCACTGCACTGCTTATCACTAATTGCTGTTCTGCTGGTCTTCTCCTGACAAGCAGGAAAAAATAAGAATGAGGGATTTGTTACAAAAACAGTGACATTCAATTTTAACTCAGTTGAACCGACTGTCAAGTTAACTGAGAAATTGAGCCTAGGAGTTCCATTGCCATTTAGATTGTAGAAAACACAGTTACTCCATGTCTGACTTTGTACACAGATACTTATACTATCAATTTTACTGATTCTTTTAGTATATCTAATCCCTCTTTCTTTATAGATCCACACACATACACAACTTTAGAAACCATAATTATTACTTCATCTTCAGGATTAACTTTGAATACAGTCAAGCCACGTTAAAGTAACTCTTTTGTTTCCTTCAGAACAAGGTTTCTGATGGTTAGTAATGCTGATGGACAATATGGATTCAGAAAACTGAATGCTAGCCATGAACTGTAGAATCACTTTAGTTTAAAGCAAGGTGTATCCTTAGGAATAGAGGAGGATTTTTTTTTTACTGGACATAGCTATTCATGGGCAATCAGTAAATAAAGATTACTTCCCAGGGCATCACCAACAGGATGGCTTCCAATGAAAACTGTGCAAGAATGTACTCTTTGAATCACAATAATTTCTATAAGGAGTTTAACATTAGAAAGAAAAGTGTGATCAATGTGTGTGTTTTATTCAATATGACAATAAATTGGGCTTATTAATATGTATTTGACTTTAAAGTAGACCCATTTAAACTATGAGACATGAGATAGTCATGGTATACTTAAATAATAAATAGCATTTGCTACTATTTACTAATGAAATTTTGCCTAAGTTGAAGTTAATGGAAATATATCTGATGCTTTCAGAGAATGAATATTTATGAATACAGTGTCCTTAGATTTCACATTATACCATTTGAATCACTAATTGTATTTATGGAGATTAAGTTGTACTATAATTCTTCTGTATGATACTATGTGATTTTATTATTTTTAACTATATTTGTTAACCGCCTTGAAATCTCAGATAATGCTGTAAATGATTAAATTGAAAATAGTCTGTGTTAGTTAAATTGCACATTTACATTAAATTAAATAAAAGATTTAAGAGACATTGAGAGCTCCTCTAAAGTCTGTTCAACCTCCTTCCCTATTACTGCTTGAAATACAGTTTTTTAAAATGTGAATTTAAAAGAAATAAACTATCTGACAGCTTTCTAGCAGATGGTTCATCTCATAAGAAGTCCAACTCTGTTATTCTATTCTAGAATTGTATCTGCACAGTTGCCCAAATAATAAAATGCTGTTCGAAGCCACATAGTTTCCAGAAACATAGATTGGTAGCGTTAAATATTGATGTGCAGAAAAGCAAAAAGATTTAGAATGTAATATTCCTTTTTGTAGTAATAATGGGTGCACAGTTCAGAAATGTGGCATTGTGATATCACTTTAAAAACAGAGATGAAAAAAGATAATATAATTAAGCATTCCTAAATTGAATCACCGGGAGAGAAGATATTAGCTAGCTAGTTTGCCACTTATATTTTTAACACTTAAGGGCTAAGTTATTGGAAAGATAATATCTACATTTCTATGGGGCCCTATAATTCTTGTTGAACAAAATTCTTGCAAGATGCTTTTCATTTGATGAGGACAATCGAAATTTATTTCTCCATGATAATTAAAAATTAACAAGTTGTCATTCTTTAATGATGCCGTTTCTCTGGCACCTGATACAGAAATCTCACTTAATAATAAGGACAGTTATGTTAATTATGCCATAATATCTTTTGGTTAATTTTACATCTTAATTTGATGGCAGATGGCAGATCCTACCAATTTCAGAATTTGATTCAGTAACGGAGCTATAAATGTATACCTATTCAATTAATCTTTCTCTCCTATTTTTAATACAGGAATTGCATAAGTGTGCTATTTCTTTTATAATAGGATATTTCAGCTCCTTTGATATATTCTTTTAATAACCTCCTGCATCTTTTGTTGCTACCTTTGCTATAGTAATCTGAGTAACATGTAAGGCAAAATTCACACTGAGACTTCTATCTTTTGTAAATTTATATGGACATGAACCAATGGAAGCTGTTTTAAAGTAAATATATTTAGCTGCTGACAATATGATTTTGGTTTTTTAAAAAAACATTATTGCACTATTATTTTAGAATTAGCAAATGTGGCCTCTACACATTCTTTAAAATTTCCAAAAGATTTGGGACAGTTCCCCAAAATTCTCTCTTTAGGCTATAAGAAAGTTACAAATAACTTCCAAAGAATAAGGCTTCCATTTATTGTAATGCTAATATTACTCCTTAAAAAACAACTTTATTATTATATTTTATTAAAATATGTTAATAAAAATAAACAACTTAATTAAAAATAATATTTAATAAATAAAAATGAATAATTTATTTTCTGGAATTTAATGAAACGTTGAGAGTCATAAAAGTTAGATTTTGTAATAAGGTGAAATCTGGGACATTCTATATCCTCTTTGTCCAATCCAACACCACAATGTTCAATCCATAATTTCATCAAAATTATCTTCTCCATTAAAAATAATTTCTAAAACATTTTTTCTTCCATCAAATTCAATAGGAACATAAGCCAGAAAATGTAGGACACTGTTAATATCCATCAGCAGACGTCTTCATGAGAGAAAGCATTGTTAACTTTCTAGGGGAAAAATCATGGTAACATGAGAATTTGCCCTCTTCCATTAACTAGAAAAAAATGTGGTATGTTCTACAGTCAGTATCTGGGCATTTCTTTGGTACGATAATTGAACTCCAGTGTCCAATTCCAGTCTCCAATCACAAGCAGTTCATATTAAACTAGATCATAACACTCATCAACCCCTCTACTTCTGCTTCAGTAGTTAGACCATAGACTTAAATCATTGCCATATCAAAAGGTTGTCCATGAGGTCTAATCAATAATATACATTCATTGATTGTGTTCTGATCCAAACCTTGTTCCAAGGAAACAAACACAAAACAGAGGTAACAGCAAAACCTTTTAATGATTCTTTATGAATTCCATTCCTTCACAGTTAAAAGGCTGTTTCAAACTAATTGTCTCTGATAAGAACGAGCCTTGCCAAGGTTGTGCAAGGCTGCCAAGAACACTAGATAAAGTTACTAAGAAATATTTCAAACACAAAGAACCAAAACACCAACCAAGATATTCCAAATGTCCATAAGGCTTGAGTGCAAAAACTTCTTTGCTTCCTTCAAAGAACCCTGATTTCTCAGCTGGCTTTTATCTCTTAAGGGAGGGGCCGTTACCTTGCAGCCTTACTCCTGAGTTGCCCGGGCTGCAGCAGCTGCTTTTTCCTTCAAGCAGCCCTGCACGCACACACACTAGACAAACGCTCCTTGGGGACCTCTTCATCACTGCTGTCAGCCTCCACAATCTCCGAAGGCAGCATTCTACTCCCTGATGGTCCTGGCCCCATCCCTGCATCACACGCAGGCCCCTCATCTGAGTCCTTGCTCTCTGAGACCTCAGCTTCCACACCTGCTGCCAGCAAACCACAACAGTTTGTAGCAAACTACTGCTGTTGTTATATTCTTTCCAACTATAAAAGCAACACTTTTCTGTTTTGTTTTTCATATCCTGAGTAATAAATGATGTGATCTTCTCACTGAAAGTGAGCAATCCAAGTCCATCTCAATTTGCTAATGCTTAAGATATCAATTTGTAGTCATTTCATTTTATATTCCTGTGTTGAATTTTCCTATATCTGTGTTTCTTACATTTTATGTTCTGTTATTCTGTCTTTATAGTTTATGAGCTTATTTTCCTGATTGATAACACCAGCAACTTAGATGTTCTGAAGGCTTTAATCTAGCCACGTCATGAATGCCATTTGCATTGTGAAAGTTCCTCAGCTGTTCAGAAGCATATTGAGTGCCATCCAAACCTGAAAGGCCCATCATCCAGCTCCACTCAATCATTTTTAAATTTTCTGCCCATGTGATATCTTGTGAAAAATACAAGAATGGTTTACAATTGCTTTCCCTCCATACAGTATGAATTGATGCCTTTGTCATTGTCCCTAAGTAAACATCAGTCTGCACCATATTCCTATTTGGCTGCTGCCCAATATAGGTGTCTGTTTGCTTTGGCTCCGGCAGCTGAGATGATTGCTTGTGAGGTTCTTTGTTTATACCTCCCAAGAGCAACTCCTCCCTATGATCATAAAGCAGCACAGTTGGATTGGCAGCATAAAAAGCATGGAAAGGTTAAAAATCAAGATTTTGAACTCTTGTTCATTTCTTAGCAGGCATTGTTTACAGTAATAATTTGGACACAGTTTCACTTTAAAAACCTTTAGAGCTAAACTGTAGCTATCCCTCCAAGTCTTTTCTCCTATAAATAAGATAGGTTTTTTTTAGATTCATTAAAAATTAAACTATAAACAAATACAACCATATTTGTTAAAAGCAATATGATTTTGTTTCTCAGTGTACACATCTTTTATAATTCTACAATTATAAATTATACAGAATTTAACTGTCTATATCTGCTGGGAAAAGACTATGGAACTTAAGGTATCTTGGATATTTTGGTTTTTACTGATAATTTCTTTAAGCTTATTTTATCTATCTATATTTTTAGCACTTATATTTATTGTTTATTCCTGGACATATTTTCTTAGGAATGAAATATCTACATATTCAGCATATCTACAGCTGCATTCAGAGGATATTCAGAGCCCCTTCATTTTTTGTCAATTCTGCTATGCTGCAATCTCATTCTAAGTTGTTGAAATTCATTTTTTTTGTTGATTATCTACAATAACAAATTGAAAACAGAATTTTAAAAATATCTATTAAAAAGAAAAAACTCAACTATCACATTGGTATAAATATTCATACCCTTCATTCAGTACTTTGCTGAAGCACCTTTGGCAGCAGTTACAGCCTCAAGTGTATTTGGATATGTTATGACAAGCTTTACACATCTGAATTGGGTGGTTTTCTGTCATTTTTCCTTGCGAATCCTCTCAGGCTCAGTTAGGTTGGGTGGCAATCATCAGTGGACAGCCATTTTCAGGTCCCTCTAGAGATAGGGTTCAAGTCTGGCTAGACCATTCTAGGACATTCACAGAGTTGTCCCTAAGCCACTCCTGTGTTATCTTGGCTATGTGTTTAAGATTGCTGTTATGTTGGAAGATGAACATTTGGCCCAGTCTGAGCACTGTGGAACAGTTTTTCATTGAAGATACCCTTTGCTTCAGTTCTACAGTCCCTACTGATGAAAAACACCCCACGGCATTATTCTGTCATCACCATTGTTAGATCTCGAAAAGGAGGGAGGCCACACCAGAGCATTTCTCAAAACACGCTTTATTCGGAAATAAAGGGGGCTGTCGCGTCTGCATTGCTAACAGCAGACCTGCCAGCGAACAGCGGTTGGCTCAACCTAGCAGCCGGCTTTTATAGCCGGCTGTCGAAGGGAGCCAACCAATGGGGGGTGTAAACGCCCCCGCAGGAAGAGCGGACCTGATGGAGAACTGGTGTCAGCCCCGAGGACATAACACCCCTTCCCCCCAGATACAAACATGAATAGTCTTGTAGGTATGCGGGCGGTTTGTGCGATCGCCCTGATCGGCGCAGTTCGGGTGAGCCCCCAGGCGGTACAGAGTTCGGGGCAGCGGAAGCTGGATTTGTTGGGAGCTGGTCAGCCACCTGTACGTGGTCGTAGACCTCGGGCCGGCTCGCTGAGTTGTCGCAGCCACTTAGTGCGGTGGGGTAGTCGGTCGGAAGGGCCGATGACTCTGGTGGACGGTTCCGGTCTATTGTCTGTTCCCTTGACTCGGCTGGAGGGGATTGGTCGCCCTGGGTGTCCCAGTCAGGAGTTGCGCGTGGTGCTTGGAGTGTCACTGCAGCCTCTGGGTCGGTGCTGGCGAGCTCGGCTGGACGGCTCCGTATTTGGTCTAGGTGTCTCCGCCAGATGCGCCCGTCTTCCAACTGGATGCGGTACGATTGGGGACCTGTGATGGCCACGATCTTTCCGGGTATCCACAGTGGGTCGCCTGCGTAATTCCTGGCAAAAACTCGGTCCTGTAATACAAAACTCCTGACCCTACTGTTAGACCCAATTGGCGTGTCTGGGCAATAGTGAGGGTGCAGTCTATCTAGTACTGTCCTTAAGCGTCTGCCCATTAGTAACTCGGCTGGAGATTTGTTGGTGACCGTGCAAGGGGTCGAATGTTGGCTCATAAGGAATCGAGAGAGCCTGGAGTGCCAGTCATCTTGGGTGAACCTGGCTAGTGCCTCTTTGGCAGTTCTGACAGCTCTCTCAGCCAGTCCATTGCTCGAGGGATGAAAAGGGGCCGTTAGAATGTGCCGGATGCCCAGGTTGGTGACATACCGGCTGAATTCCGTGGAAGTAAATTGAGGGCCATTGTCTGAGACTATAGTGTCCGGCAGACCGTGTGTGACGAACAGACGGGTTAGAGCTTGGGCAATTGCTCGAGTGGTGGTTGTGAGTAGAAGGGCCACATCGATCCATTTAGAGAATGAATCTACAACTACTAGGAAGGTCTTGCCTTGAAATGGGCCAGCCAAGTCAATATGCAGCCCCGACCATGGTGCGTTGGCGCTTTCCCATTTGGTGGGAGTGGTGATTGGAGGTGCAGGCCTGGACTCTTGACAGGGGTGGCAGGAGCTTACCCATTTCGCGATTTCGTCGTCCATGCCCGGCCACCAGACGTAACTCCGGGCCAATGCCTTCATTCGGACGATGCCGGGGTGCCCCTCGTGCAATGCCTTCAGGACGGGTCTGCGCAGAGATTCCGGGATGACAACTCTGGTCCCCCAAAGCAGGCAGCCCTGTAAACTGGAAAGCTCCTGTTGGCAGACTTTAAATGGTGAAAAATCGTTAGATGGATTACTACCCGGCCACCCCCTCCGTACCCAGTCCAGGACCTGGGCGATAAGTGTGTCTTTTCTGGACTGAAAAGCAATGTCTCTCGCAGTGACTGGAATGCTGAACTCACTGGTGTCGAAAATGGTGTGTACTGGGGCCGGATCCTCCACGGGTGTTGGCAGCGGGCATCGGCTGAGGGCGTCAGCGTGGCTGAGGTTTTTTCCTGGGCGGTGAACTAATTTGTATGAATAAGCCGCCAGGAATAAGGTCCACCTTGTCATCCTGGGTGACAAGACTTGCGGCGTTTGTTTCTCCCCGGAGAGAAGTCCCAACAGTGGTTTGTGATCTGTAACTAGTTCGAAGTTGTGCCCGAATAAAAATTCATGGAATTTTTTAACAGCGGCTACGGCAGCGAGGGCCTCTTTGTCAATTTGACTATAATTACGTTCCGTAGTTGAAAATGTTCGAGAAAAGAATGCGATTGGAGCTTCGGATCCGTTGGGAAGCCTGTGACTTAGTACGGCCCCAATCCCGAAGGGTGAGGCGTCAGCAGCTAAAACCAGTGGCAGGTACTGGTTGAATTGAATCAGCACAGCGTCTGAAGTAAGTAGTGACTTGACTGCCCTAAAAGCGTATTCCTCTTTGGGTCCCCAATGCCATGGTGTATTTTTGTCTAAAAGTCTATGCAGTGGTTCGGCCACTGAAGCTTTGTGAGGCAGGAATGATGCATAGAAGTTCAGCAGGCCTGGGAAGGCTTGTAGCTCTGGTTTGGAAGAGGGAGTGGGTGCCTCGTGAATGGCTTTGACCTTAGATTCCACCGGGTGAATGCCAGAGGCATCTATTCGGTATCCAAGAAAGTCCACCTGTTTAGTGGCTATGGCGCATTTTTCTTTTTTTAGTTTGAGGCCATGCTGTCTGAACCTATCCAATACCCCTCTTACTCTGAGGAAAAGTTGGGCTCTGTCCCGGGCTGAAACCAAGATGTCATCAAAGTACGGAACCACGCCAGGAAGGCCCTGCAGGATCCGTTCCATTAATGACTGGAATATGCCCTGGGCGACGCTGACGCCAAATTGGAGGCGCTTGCATCGGAAGGCCCCCCTGTGGGTAACAATGGTTTGTAATTCGGCCGTTTGGTTGTCCACAGGAAACTGCTGGTATGCCTGTGACATATCCAATTTGGCGAATATAGTTCCTGGTTCAAATGTGTGAAGTAAATGTTGGATTACTGGCACTGGGTATGCGCTAGTCTGCAGATAGCGGTTTATTGTGGTCTTGTAGTCTGAACACATTCTTATACTACCATCCTTTTTTAGGGGTGTGACAATTGGTGTCTCCCATTTAGCAAAATCTGTGGGTTCAATTACCCCTTGCTTGAGTAATTTGTCTAGTTCCGCATCTAGCTTAGATCGCAGAGCAAATGGTACTCTTCGCGGCTTTAAGCGGATGGGAACTGCTTGGGGGTCTACTGAGAAGGATATAGGTGTGCCTTTGTAACAGCCCAATTCATCACTGAATACGTCAGCGTAATCTGAAAAGAGTGAGTCGGTATCGGAGGATGAGACAGCATGTACTCCCGTTAAGCTAAGGCCGAGAAAGGGGAACCAATCCAACCCCAGAAGACTAGGAAGGGCACCATCAACTACCACTAATGGCAGGTGGCCTTTAAAGGATTTGAATTTGACGAGGAACTTGCCTGTTCCGAGCACCGGAATATTCTTCCCTTGATAGTCCCTCAAGGATAGGCGACTCTTCTGCAGTTGCTTCCTGGACAGGCTGGGACGTATTTTCTTAAGTGTGCTCCATGAAATAATTGAGAGTGCTGACCTGGTATCGACCTCCATAAGGCAGGGTTTACCTTCTAAATGAATGGAAAGTTGTATTTTATTAGGAGTCAAAAAAGTATGGTTAGCTTGATAGCATGTATAACAATTTTCTACTTGCCTGGGTGGCCCCGGAGGGGCGTAGGAAGATGTCTTTTGTGGAGTCACATGCGTTGCCTGGCACACCCTGGCGATGTGCCCTTTCTTGTTGCAATTGTTGCAGGTGGCGTTTCTGAACCTGCACATCGCTCTGGCATGGGGACCACCACATGAGAGACAAAGTTGGGTGTGCCTAGGCGCGTTGCCGTCTCTAGGTCTAGCTCCTACCTGTGGTTGCTTGAATGGTTTAAGGCGGTGGACTTCTGAATGTTCAATAGGCTCTTCCTCGTTCACTGCTTCCTCGGAATGCACAGTGACTGGACTGGTTTTGGGTGCGCCTCCCTGTATTTCAGCGGCTGACTGTATGGCTAGCTCAGCGGCCAGGGCTTCTTCGATTGCTTGGGCGAGGTTAAGGTCCTTTCTGGCCAATAAGCGCCTCTGTAGCCTCGTGTCTCTGACCCCACAGACAAGTTGATCCAGGAGCATGTCATCGAGGTAGTTTTTAAATTCACAATGAAGGGCTGCGGTTCTGAGGGCGGCCATATACTGGTTTATGGTTTCTCCATCCACTTGTTTCCTCATGCGAAAGGCAAAGCGTCTTGCGATCTGCGACGGCTTTGGCGAATAATGATTGGAGAGTATCTCCAGCAGCTCAGACCACGGAACATTCTTTAACTCCCTCGGGGCGCATAGTACTGTTGCGGTGTCGAACACTGTGGCCCCGCAGTAACTCAGGAAAAATGATTTCTTCTTATTGTCTGTAGCGTCGGCCAGCCCAACAGCATCAATGTAATGATTGAAACGGCTCCTGTAAGAGTCCCACTTGTCTTCGTCTGGCTTAAATGGCGGGAACGCCGGATTTGAATTCATGTTTGGTTTCAACCTGTGGCAGGTTGATCAATCTCACTGGGAATACAGGCCCTGGATGCGGTAGCAGCTGCAGCTCGCAGCGCTATTTCAGCTCAGTGTCTCAGCTCTTGGAATCTCTCTGGGTTTGTGTGGGTAGCAGCTGCAGTTCGCAGTGCTATTTCAGCTTAGTGTTTCAGCTCTTAGAATCTCTCTGGGTTTCCACGCTCTATATTGCCCTTGGCAGCTAGGCTGTAGCGCCGTAACTGACGTCTGTTTAAATTTCGCGCCCTTACAAGGCGTAGGCGGCTATGGCTGTAGCTTCGTGCCGACAGCGATTTAAATTGCGCACCAACTTTCAGCGATTGTGAACGCAGCGCCGAGGCTCGGCTAGGCAGAATCCGGCAATTTCGGCTGGATTCAATGCCGGGCGGCTGAGGCTCTCAGCGCCCTACTTCCCTGTAGCTATTTGTGCACTTGAGCGGCTACACGCTCCACTTCGCTCTGTATCTGTAACGGCTGACCGAGCTCTCAGCGGCGCGGCTACGGCTCAGCGTTCAGGTGTGTGACTTCAGCTCTTGTATTGCTGCTGGTTGGCCGTATCCCACCCTCGTCGCCAATGTTAGATCTCCGAAAGGAGGGAGGCCACACCAGAGCATTTCTCAAAACACGTTTTATTCGGAAATAAAGGGGGCTGTCGCGTCTGCATTGCTAACAGCAGACCTGCCAGCGAACAGCGGTTGGCTCAACCTAGCAGCCGGCTTTTATAGCCGGCTGTCGAAGGGAGCCAACCAATGGGGGGTGTAAACGCCCCCACAGGAAGAGCGGACCTGATGGAGAACTGGTGTCAGCCCCGAGGACATAACAACCATGGTTCACTGTTGGGATGATATTGGGCAGGTGATAAACTGTGCCTGATTGTAGCATTTAGAATTGAGGCCAAACAGTTCAATCTTTGTTTCATCAGACCAGAGAATCTTGTTCCTCACAAGTCTGAGAATACTTCAGGTGCTTTTTTGCAAACTCCAAGCAGGCTTTCATGAGTTTTGCACTGAGGAAAGGCTTCTGTCTAGCCAATTTGCCATAAAGTCCAGATCAGTGGAGGGCTGCAGTGATGGTTATCCTTCTGGAACTCTGTCTCATCTCCACACAGGATCTCTGGAGCTCAATCTGAGTCACCATCAGGTTGTTGGCCACTTCTCTTACTAAGGCCCTTCTAATTCAGTTGCTCTTGGAAGAGCTCGGGTTTTGCCAAATTTCTTCCATTTGAGAATTATGGATGCCATTGTGCTCTTAGGAATTTTCAGAGCAGCAGAAATTTTATTGTAGCCTTCTCCAGACCTCTCCCTTGCAATAATCCTGTCTCTGAGTTAGGAGGAGATTCAAATTTTTTAACAACCTGTTCTGTGGGTGTGGTTTAGTTGATGGGCGTGGCTTGGTGATCATGTGACTGGCTGGATGTGGCCAACTCAACATCACTCACATCAAGGCACGCTTCTCCTTGCCTGGCCTCTCGTGACTGTAGGGATGCTGCAACAGCCGTAAGTGTGAAAAATGGTCATAAGTCAGTTTTTTCAGTGCCATTATAACTTTGAATGGTCACTCCACACAAGCAAAGTACCAGCAAAGGAGGGGGAAAAAACTCCAGAGATGTTCCTGAGACAGGAAGTCTAGTCCTGCCAAGAATGTAATAAGGGTTAAGGGAGAGACAGTTTCTGTAAGCAACAACAGAATGTTTCCTTCCTGCCTTCCTTACAGGATTAGGCCAGTAATTTCTTCTAACAACCGGTTCTCCGAACCGCTTAGAATGTTAACAACCGGTTCTAGCGAATAGGTGTGAACTGGTAGAAACCCACCCCTGTTCTGAGTTCTGCAGGCAGTTCCTTTGACCACAGGTCTTTTGATCTGCTACAGCAGTGGCCCTCAACCTTTTTAGTGCCACGGCCCGGTACTGGCATCACAAAATGATCCACGTTCTGGTACTGGCATCAGCATGCATGACAAGGCAAGGCGAGCCAAGCGACCGGCCAGCCAGCCGTCCCCCGCTTCTCTCCGCCACCTTCAACTCCTCCTTTGTACCTTTGTCAATGGGCTTTGCTTCAGGATGGCTTCAGGACAGTCGTTCGGCTCGCCTTGCCTTGGGTGCTGAAAGAATCCTCGCGCCTTAGTTTCGTTCGAAGACCCCCCCTTCAATGAAACTAAAGTGCAAGGATTCCTTCAGGACCCAAACACCGCTTTCCAACTGGAAAAGCTTACCCGGAAGCACTTTCTCATCAAACAAGATGGCGGTGCCCAGCAAACCAGCGCCCCAGTAGGAAATGTTCCACGGACCGGGACCAGTCCGCGGCCCGGTGGTTGGGGACCCCTGTGCTACAGTATGCATTGTCAGCTGTGAGACCTTTTATAAAGAGATGTGTGTTTTTTCAAAACATGTCAACTTAGTTTAATTTACTCCATTCAAGGTGTAGAAACATGTCAGCAACAGTCAAGAGAAATGGGAGGAACTTGAACTAAATTTCAAGTGTTGTTGCAAAGAGTCTGAATACAATGTGATATTTCAGTTTTTCTTTTTAATACATTTACTGGCATTTCTAGAATTCTGTTTTCACTTTGTCATTATGAGTGTAGATTAATGAGGGGAAAAAAAGATTTTAACAACTGTAGTATCAGGCTGCAGCATAAAAAAATTGACAAAAGTGAAGGGGGTCTCAATAGTTTATAAATGCTCTGTAAATGGATTTATTTACACACTTAATATGCATGTTTAGAATGTAACTCTTACAGAATTTTCTATTTTGAAGCAGTTACCATTGAGTTAAATATGAGAAACAAGTTATTTACAGGAACCTTAGCATAAAAATCATAAACTTCATTATATCATCAGCAATTTCTTAAAACAGGATTTATATATTTGTGATATATGGAATTAATTTGAATATTAGATTCATTTATTTTTTTTCTTCTTTTAATACATGCATGAGATATTAGTAAGTTTAAAGTGCATTAAATGCTGCAGCATATTTGTGATTGCCTTCGGTGGTTGCATATTGATCTGGTAAATGGAGATGTATGCCTAAAGCTATTAGCACTCTAGTCCTAAATAACTATTATAGCTTTTGAGGTGGATGCAAGCTCTTTAGATTGCATAATCATTACAAAAGATGAAGTTATATCCTTTCTCCAATGAATACATTGCATATATTCCAAAAAGTATTCATATATCTGATATGAAGGGAAGATTCCAAAATTCAGTTCAGTGCAATAATTATCTATTGCATCATTCTTTTAGAAACCTTTGAAAATGTTTAACAAAAGTACCATTTTCTATAGCTTAAAAATGAATGAATTGCTTTGTTTGTAGAGTCATCATTGTAATCCCACAATCAGATTAATTAAGTAACCTATTCTGGATAGATAATAAGCTATTCTGGAAATGACCATTGATTTTTAAAGATCCCAGGTTTATTTTTGGCATCTCCAATTACAAGGATTAAATGCCAGGGAAAGTGAGTCGTTTGCTGAAGACTCCAGAAAATCATTGTCAGAGCAGACAATAAAATTTTGCTGATTCATTCACTGGTTTGGCTTAATATAAAACAGGTCATGTCTTACTTAACATTTCAGCTGGGTGTGTTGAAACTCATCCAAAATCTTGAAGTAACAATTGGTATTAAATTTGACAATGTTACATTGTTGATAGGGAAGATTTGGTAAACTACTTTATTCTTTATTCATATTATAATTAATGCTACTTTCCCCCCCCTCCTCTCAAAAGGTTACGGTTTTGTAGATTTTGATAGTCCAGCAGCTGCACAGAAAGCCGTAGCATCTCTTAAAGCAAATGGTGTGCAAGCTCAGATGGCTAAGGTAAGATTAATGTGTGAACATTGCTTGATTGTACTGCTTTACTTTAATATAATTTGATATTAGCTGATAGCAAAAATTCAGATTATTTTTGTCATTCTTTTCAGAATCAAAATGTCTAATGATTTTGCCTTATTCATTTATATATATATATATTTTTCTTCTCTACTGATTTGTTTATTTCTTGGTCATCATCAGTCTTTATGCATTTGTAAATGTTATGTCCTCCTTTTGTGCATCTAAATTTTATCTTGCAAAAAACAAAAATGCAATACATTAGTGTCAAAGTTTCTTGAGCGAATCCAGATTTTTTGTCCTTCATTAATGTGTTAAATATGAACTATAAATATTGGACAATAAGAGAAGAACTGCATCCGTAAGGTACTTTCTGGTCCAATTGCCTCTTGAAAAAGCATATTTGGGACAACCATGACCTGGATGATTGAGAATCTCCATAGACAAAAGAACTGTATGTTTTGTGAGAAACATCTAGGTTGGATATGAGAGTAATTGGTCCCAAGACTTCAGATCTTAAGGAAGACTTTTTTATTTCATGGATAGCCTGTGCAAATAGTTGCTGGAAATATGTAATGCTTTTAGCTGTAACAAGGTGGCCCAGTTGAAAACATATTTAGGATAAGTACCCAAAAGTCAACAACTATTGAGAATGTTCTATGTTTGATAACATGCTTTACATATTTGCGTGCCTGGAGCTCATCCCTTGTAATATAGAAAATGTTTGTTTGCATATAACAGTAAAGATTTAAATTGCCTGGTGTTTATCCTTTCTTAGAAATTTGCTATCATGAATCCATTGTCTGGTGGAATCCATTACTATTTTCTTTTAAATGACCCAGTTCAAATGATATTTCATTGTGTGATATTGGGATCACAATCAAAAAAGGAAAATTAGATATTATGCATTATCCCATGTAATGTTTTTAATAGCGTGCATTTGATTAGTAACAAATATTTTTGTTACTAATCAAATGCACACTAATTAAGAACGAAGGATTCTTTTCTGTTTGTACCCTTTGCACATATAAGATTAAGATATAAGGGATTTCAGTAACAGTTATGAATGTCTCAATTCATCTTACCATGTATATGATATTAAATAAGAATTAGATTTATGTATTTTTAGTCTGAAGCCCTTGTTAATGTAATAGATGTTTCCTTATTTGTTTGTGCAGCATGTCCAAAACCAGATCGTAATTTTTGACTGAGTGTTTAGTGGAATTGAAGAGTTCACACATACAAGAAATCTCATTTGTGAAGACTGGAGTTTTATGCTAAACTCTACTTAAGTTTGATTCATCAGAGATTGTATTATTAGACCATTCATATACTATAGACCACTGTAACACATTTTAAAACATCCTGATTTATTAATTGACTTTGTTTAAAATAACCATTGTATACCTTCTGCAGCCTAATTAATGTATGGTTTGGTGGTGTAATTTCCTTTGTGTAAAATGAACATAATTTTCTAGAACAAGCAACTGCTACACCAAGGCTACCAAGATGATATCTCATCAAAATATTTGAGAAAACCATTGCCTTTGAAATTTGATACTTTTTAATATGTTTTCTTTGCTGGCAATGTTTTCTAAACAAGGATCTTATTTTGTACTGTTCTATTCCTTAACATTTTCACCGAAATAAAATACTCCTCTATTTAATTTTTTCTGAGGAAACTTATGGAAATTGGCTGTTGGGTTGGAGGATGGAACAATGATGCAAATCAAGCTAGGTTTCTCGAGGCAAAAACATGGGATATTGATTCAGTTTAGAAGTTCCATAGTTTCTTCACCTGAAAAACTCATGTTACATATTTTCAATATTAATTAAATCTGTGTATCTACATAATAGGACTGGAAAATGGAGAATGAAAAAGGATTAAAATTAAGGTTGTATAGGAATATACATAAGTGTGATTAAGTTAATGAGTACTGGCTGTCCATCAGTTCTAACTGAAATTAATAGGATAGAGGTAGGAATCTTTGTGTTATTGAATTGCAACTGTCATCCACTAAACTGTACCATCTAGAGGGAGGGAGCCAATGAAGCAAGTGATACTGAGTAGCATGAAATTTTGTATTATGCACATGTATGCAATTTATTTTATTTGTGAATTGATAATTATGATTTCAGCATCAGCTTTATGTCTTGGGTATCTTTGGTAGATGACAATTGATGATGTATCTTCAGACTTCTGAAGATGGTTCTATTAGTCTATTGCTCTTTGTCTATTATAAGTACTCTTTTTCCTCCTATCAAACAACTTCTATATATGTTTAAATGTTGTAAGTTACTATTGTAAAAGTTGCCTATTTTTTAATGAAATTAATTGCTGTTTTTTTTAAAAAAATTCCAATCTATGCTTGGAATAAAGAGCCATAGATATGCAATGTAGAAGCCACAAGAAATATATCAGTGAAGAGCAAGACTATTTTACTTGATATTCTATTTTTTTCTGAAGTAGACCTCCAAGGAGTTAAACAGTCATTTTTTATGAAATTTGAGAACTTTAAAAAAAGTAAATCTAAAGTGGATATGTTTTCCTCCTTATGCAAAGACCGCACAGTCTAAAGACTTACAATGGTGGAGAGTCCAAATGTACTACTTTATCCTTATGTGATAATAATGTATATTATGTCATGAACAAATATATTTAGTCATATCAAAAAGTTTTAGAGGAATCCAATAATTTAATTACTATATCAGTGAATAATAACAAAGCCATTTTTGCATATAATATACACACACTTATCAAAATATGCTTGATCAATACTGTAAGTATATAGAATCATTTCCATTGACTTATTCATTTTAATGTATAAAATTAAATGGAAATATCTCCAAAAACTCACTCAAAACATTTACAAAAAATAAAACAAAACAATTTTTGCAGATAATACACACATCCTTTTTCTCCTCCAACAGAGGAGTCTATGCTCATGTTCAGAGTAGGGAGCAGTTGAAAAATGAAACAATGAGAAAATACTAATGCATAGTGGATAATGACTGACACAAGAGAGATCTATTTCCTATAGGCTTTTTTTTTCTAAGCCCCAGCAGCTTTTAGTGGTTTAGAGGTCACAGGGTTATGGTCGTGAAATATAGGAGGATGGAGCACTCTGTAGGTGCCCTGAGTTCCTGAAAAAAATGGGATATAAATACATGCTATACATGTTTGTGTCAGTGGTGGGATTCAAAAATTTTTACTATCGGTTCTGTGGGCATGGCTTGGTGGGCGTGGCAGGGGAAGGATACTGCAAAATCTCCATTCCTTCCCCACCCCACTCAGCTGCTTTCCAGCTCCATTCTCCTGTGCAGGGCAACAAAAGAAGACCCAGCTCATCAGCTGGGATTCAGGAGGCAGAAGGAGGTGGGACCAATCAGAGCGGGTATTTGCCAGTTCTCCGAACTGCTCACAATTTCCACTACCAGTTCTCCAAAACTGGTCAGAACCTGCTAAATACCACTCTGGTTTGTGTGCCACAGAGGAATATATAAAATAATAAATATATCAAGATTTTTCTTCATGTATCTTAACATTGTTGCTTCTTTAGAGGTATAGAATGAATACTCTCCTTGCTGCTGGATGAGGAGGGAGTAAAGGATTGCATGACTGACTGGAAAAATGTCATAGAGCATTGAAAATGAAGTTCAAGTGACTATTGCAGGAGTTAGCTAGTAGCACTGAAGCAGCCATAACTTCCCCAAGTTTCATTGCTTCAGGAGTTATGGGTTCTGGGATTATGAATATATTCTGTAAGTTATCCCATTTGAGGCACCTTGGTTCAAAAATTGTTCTCTATTATGCATTTCACCTATCTAACGATCATGTCAATAATTATTTGGGACCCTTCCATAGTTATATTTTGTAGTTAGGTTTAGCAGCTCTCGTAGATCTTAGTTCACATTGTTCTTTGGCTTCCGCCTTTCCATCTACTGCACCTTCCTTTTCAATCACCATTTGGCAGTCCTCTTGGAATTCAATTAGTGAGATTTCTTTTTCTGCCTCTTCCTCTTTCCCTCCAAAAAATTCTGTATAAAATAATTCCGCTTTCTCAATTGAGTCAATTCTATGTCTCTGTTCTTGCCATGTGAATATTAAACCTTCTGGAATCAGCCATCTATAATTCACCCCTTTTTAAGTAGCATTTTAGTCAGGAATCGGTATTCTCTTCTCATCTCTCTCACTCTTCTGGGTATTTGTTTCAAGAGCACAATCTCCTTGTCTTTATATTTCAATGTTTTCTCTTTTGCCACTTGGAATATTTGTGTTTTAATGGCTTTCTTTGTAAATCTAATGTGAACTTCTCTTGGTAAGCTATTTCTCATTGCATATCTTGTGAAAACTCGATAAACCTCATCTATTCCATCCATCATCTTCTCTTCAGTTATTTCCAAAGCTTCAGCCAATATTTCTATCATTATCTCAGCTAGATTTTGTCCTTTTTCTTCCTCTGTTTTGGAATCTAAGATAGAATTCTGATCTATCCATCTCCCATCTCAACATACCACTGTTATCTTGTTCAACTACCGTTAATCTATTATCAGTATCTCCAATCTTCTTGTCTCTTTGTTTATCTTCTTCAATTTTTTGGAATCTCTCATCATACTTCAGTGTTGTGACTTGGAGGCTTGAGCCTGCTCTGTTAGATGACCAGGCTCAAGTAATGAGGAAGAGGAGGATTTGGCCTTGAGTTTTGAGCCTGCTTTGCTGGAAGATTCGGAATCGTCTTCCTCCCCTTCCTCCCTGGTTGTGCCTCAGGTGTCGGCAGATAATCAGGAGAGAGTGACGGAGTCCTTGGCTGAGGATCAAGCCGAGGAATGCTGGTTTGATGCAAGGCAAAGACGCAGGCAGAAGCGTGAAATGCAACATAAAAGGAAATGTCAAATCAGGGACTGACTTGAGAGACTGACACGTCCCTCAGGAAATAAAAGAGGGTGTGTTAGCTCTGAATCCTCATTCAGGACAATTTGTTTATTCGGAATAGAAGCTTTGACAAATTCTCTGTGCGGCGTTTGCCTTTTGATTTATGGTCTTGTCTTGTTATCGGACTTTGCAGGCAGCTTCTGGAAGACTTCTCCAGTCAAAGTAATTTAACTCTGTCGTTCCTGGTCCTGTCTGTTTATTTATATTCCTTTGGAAATTTGGACTCTCACCTTGTGGTCACAGGTGAGACAGAACACTTCAATATCATTTGTTGGATGTTCTCCACTTTTTCATCGGTTTTCCCAGTTCTTTGTTCAATGTTCTCTGTTCTTTGTTCAATGTTCTCTGTTCTTTGTTCAATGTTCTCTATTCTCTTTTCAATATTCTCTGATCTTGCTTGAATATTTTGAATTCCTTGCATAATCATCTGCAGTCACTTTTTCTTGTTCTTTTTCTTGCTTTAACATTGTCTGTATTGAATGATGTCCTCCAGATGGTGGGAGAGGAAGAAGTAGAAGTTGAAGAACCAGGAGCTGTAAGTTTCCTACTCATTTTAAGCAATTCAAAATCTTCAGGTTCTTCTAAACCTTAATCCAATTGTGAAATAACCAATTGTAGTTCGAAATAAAAATACTAGAAAAAAGAAGCCAAATAGTAATGATTAAAAAAAAAGGGAGGACAAAATTTCTTCAGGTTCTTGTATACCTTAATCCAATCAGTAGATAGATGAAGAAAAAGGCTTGGGGGAAAAAAAAGGAAAAGGAAAAATTATTCGGGTTCTTCAACACCTTAATCCAGTTGAGAGGTCTCAAATAGAAAAGAGTGCATAAAAATAAACCAGAAAGATAGATGAAAAAACAAAAATACCAGGAAAGGAGAAAAAAAGGCTATTCCCTTGAAAAAAAGAAAACATTAATACTAAAGCTTTCCCTTTAAAATAAAAGGCAAGCGTAGAGATTGGACTTCCAAAGAAAAAAAAGAAAAACAAAGACAAGCTCCAACAAAGCCAAAGATCCAAATAGCTATTGCAAAAAAAAAAAAAAGATAAAATGAGATAAAATAAAGCTGGTGAGGAGGGATAGCACAACTTAGAAAAAGTAAAAAGAGCACATGGCACTTTGTTTAATTATCCAAGGCTCTTATTATAACTCTCTTCTCCAAATCTTATCACCTTTTTTCCCCCCTAAGTTTCAACACCAGACTCCAGCTGTTGATAGAAACCCAGAAGAGCACCTGCAATAATACTCTCCCATGCTCTTCCCTCTATCTTATCAAATAGCAATGTCCTTGAAAAAAAGTCTCAGTTCATTCTTTCTCAGCTTTGTCTGGTCACAGGAGACATAGAATATTTCCAAGCCTCTAGTTGGCAGTGTTACAAAGTTTCTTTGCTTTCACTTTCCCCTTCCTTTTCCAAGCAAAATATAATAAGAATTAATAAAAAAAGAAAAAGATATTTTAAAAAAAGAAATAACTAAAAGGGAGTCTCTAGCCTAAAATTTTACGAAGTCGAACAGGAGAAAAGAAAAAGAAAAAAAATAGATGGAAAAGAAAAAACAAGTCCAGTTTCAAAATATAAGATCATGTATAGAAAATCCAGCAATGAGAAAAAAACATTAATTTGACATTCCTGTTTAAAATCACTTCTGTCAAAACTTTTACAAATTCTTTCTTTTCCTTAGGATGTCCTTTCAGATCTTAGAATAAAGAAAAAAATTCTCACCAAACCAGCACGCTCTCTCTTTCTGTTCTCTTTTGTTTTGGAGCTGTCCCAACTTCAGCAGCTTTAATGGCTGCCTCTTTGCCGTTGGCAAGAAGAGTTTCTCCTGGATCTACCAGGGACTTTGCAGTATCCCTGGGATCGACAGGATGCACTCTTCACTTTCACCGTCTCTTTGGGACGGTTTAGATCCGATAGGACCGTCCAGGAGCAAAGATATCGGCAGCGATCTCAGACCTCCAAGATTGCAGGCCGTATCATCACAACGCCAGCTCCACACAACAATAACCCTACAAGGCAGGTTGGGCTGACAGATGATTTCCTATTCACCCAGCTCCCAGGCTTAAAAGAGGTCCAGAAGTCACTGAAACAGTCTCTGTTTCTAGGCCAGCAATTTAACCACTACATCAAACTGATTCTCTTTCATACAAAAGTTTGGCTTAGGCTGACTTACATATTTTATTTAATGCAGTGAATGTTCTGGATCTCTTTTATGTTATTTTATTTTAGTTAATGCGGTGAATGTTCATCAACATTATTCTTAAAACTCTCCTTTTTCTAATAAAAGGTTATTCCAATAGTTAAATATTTAAAGGAAGAATTTTCCAAGTTTTCTTACAACACAGAATTAATTAATTAATTCTTTCATTCTAGTTTCCCCCCCAATGCCATCACTCCGCTAAACAACGAATTCCCACTATACTATTAAACTATTTACTAAGACTATATTACTATTTTTCTTCTCATTCTTCCTATTACCTATCTCCTTCCACTCTTCCCATGACTATAATCTTGTTGTTTATTTCTCTACAATTTATATTGTTTTGTTTCCTAGTATGATTTCACTGCTTATTTAGTAATCTATTTCACTAAGTGTTACATCTTATGATTCTTGATGAATGTATTTTTTTCTTTTTATATACACTGAGAAGCATATGCACCAGACAAATTCCTTGTGTGTCCAAACAGTTGGCCAATAAAGAATTCTATTCTGTTCTGTTCTATTCTATTCTATTCTATTCTATGTGGTAGAAAAACTTGAAAAAAACTTCCTGATTAATTAATTAAATAGCTCATTATTTATCTAGAAATGCACATTACAGAATCCATATTCCCACCATTTATTATAACTTCCTTAATAATGTTATTCTCTGGCACCAAGAGTAGTAAGTTCCTGCATAACTTAGTCCTCTATTTTGATAACTTTTATCAACCTTTTGATAACCTTATAGTACAATTTTATAATATTTTTCAACTATAACTCAGACAAAGAAAATCTTGTTCAGATTTTACATCCCACATTATAGTCAACTGAGATTTAGAAAAATGATATTTTCTTAATTTTCAGTAGTTTTAGATAAATATATATGTGTACTTAAATATCACTGCATGCTAAATAAAAGGCCAATTTTGAAATAAGCTAAACCAGGGACAGTGAAAAGTACCCTGATAGGTATTTAGACTATCACTGCACTAAAATTTGAACTGTCAGAAAGTCCAATAAACTTATAAATTCACTTGTTTGTGAGATTTTTAAATTTTTGTCAATGAAAAATACATTTTAATGAATATAATAGTTAATTATTGAGAGTGTCCTTTTACAATTGAAGGAAGAAATGAATATAATTGATAACAGTGAAGAGTTGCTAGTCTTTTATATCTATAAACCTCATTTGATTGTTTGATACATACTTGTTCATCTCTGACTATAATGATGATCATAGTGTTATTTTCAGTGAAGGTATACCATATGTTTCACTAAGATTTCACAGTTTGTATATATTTAATGATTTATTTATACAGATACCTTTATGTCTTCAAAAGATTAAGGGTGTTCTGCAAAACAACAAAAGCAAAAGCAAACATAATATTGTAGCCAACATAGAATAAGACCTCTCTGGATTTTCTTCTGTAGAATAAAGAAATTATATATTTGTATCTGTGCTGATATGTGCACTTTTTCTTCATAAATGAATCATATAAAATTGTCTACAAATGTATGTGGGAGATAACAAATAATCAGAGTTGGAAGGGACCTTATAGGTCAACTAGTCCACCTCCCTGCCCAAGCAGGAGACCATATACCATTTCCGACAAATGGCAGTCCAATCTCTTCTTGAAAGTCTCAAGTGATGACGCTCTCACAACTTCCAAGGGCAAGCTGTTCCATTGGTTGATTCTCACTGTCAGAAAGTTTCTCCTTAGCTCCAGGTTAAATCTCTCCTTGTTCAGTTTTCATCCATTATTCCTTGTCTGGCCTACAGGTGCTTCAGAAAATAGTTTGACCCCTTCCTCTCTGTGACAGCCCCTCAAATATTGGAAGACTGCTATCATGTCTCCCCTGGTCCTTCTCTTCACTAGACTAGCCATGCCCAGTTCCTATAACTGTTAAGAAGAGTGTATATATATATATATATATCTAGGTGCCCTTGTACAAGGTGTAATGACAATAAAGTAAACTAAAGAAAAAAGATCCCTGGAAAGGACAGGACAGAGTGTATACAATCTACTCTAACCAGCAGAGAGATGGGATTAAAAAGATTTGTGAAAGTACAGTACAACTTCTTCTCCTGAACATATACGCTTGGATTTTTTTTTTCCAGTCAATGCATATGATGTCAAGATGTATTACATTGAAAGAGAATAACTATATTAAACTTAAACAACAGGTAACATCTGATCTGAAGAAATGGGAAAACCTACAATTGTCATTGATAGGTAGAATTTCAACAATCAAGATGAATATTTTACCCAGAATTTTATATTTGTTCCAAACAATACCAATTAGGCTCGGAAAAGACTATTTTGAAGAACTAAATAAAATTGTGTTGAAGTATATATGGCAAGGTAAGAAAGCAAGAATAAAATTAAAACTTTTTCAAGATGCTAGAACTAGAGGAGGATTTGGCCTTCCTAATTGGGAGTTGTACTACCAAGCTGCAAATTTAATGTGGGCTAAAGAATGGATAACATTAAGAAAGACTAGATTGTTGACACTAGAAGGACATGATTTATTACTGGGATGGCATGCTTTTCTGTGGTATAAGGGAACTAAATCGCAGGGCTATTTTAGAAGGCATTATATACGGGAGTCTTTATGGTTGAATTGGGAGAAAATTAAGAGACAATGTTATTCGAAAATCCCAGTCTGGTTATCAACTATTGAAGCTTTTTCTTATCCTATAACATATAAGAAGGAACAAACAGTTAGATATGGGGAAATACTGGATGAAAAGAGTGAACTTAAAACGATGCAAAATCTAGAAGAACAAGGTATAAGGATGAATTGGTTTTCATATGCGCAAATACACTCAAGGTATGTTAAAGATTCTAAAACAGAGGGATTTAATGATAAATTGACTGACTTAGATAGGATTTTGACAGGTACTGATGAAAAAGTGATCAAAAAACTATATAGTTATTTGCTGGAAATTAAACTAGAGGAGGAACAAGTTAAAGAAACGATGATTGCTTGGGGGAAGAATTTTGGATATGGGATTGATTTAGAGAAAAATTGTACTCTCAAAATTATAAAATCAACAGCTTATAAAGAAAATTTGTATAAGATGTTTTACAGGTGGCATTTCCCCCTGACAAGAATAGCAAGAATGTTCAAGAATAAATCTGAAAAGTGCTGGAAATGTCATCAGATACCTGGCTCATATTACCATATGTGGTAGACTTGTGAGGACGCTAGAAAATATTGGACTAGAATTTGCATATGGTTGGAAAAAATGACAAAGAAACATATAGATTTGAAACCAGACATTTTTTTATTGGGAATTTTACCTATACATATAATAAAAATTTGAAGTATTTGATTGTAAATGTATTAACAGCGGCTAGGATTGTATTTGCTAAAAATTGGAAGAGTGAGAAAATACCATCAGAGGAAGAAACTATTAAGAAAATATTGGAATGTGCTAAAATGAGTAGATTGACATTTGAAATTAGAGAACAAGAAGATAAACAGTTTTATGAAGTTTGGGATCTTTTCTATCAATGGCTAGATAATAAAATATAATAACAGAATATTTAGAAACTTAGGATATAATGAATATATACTTCCTTTTTTTTCTTTTTCTTTGATACTATTTTTATAAAATTTTATTAAGATAGACTTGGTATGATTTTATGATTTGTTGTAAAATAAATTAAGTAAATTATAGTTATCTCGTTAAAGTATGAATTAACAAAATTATAGTCAAATGATTGTTTAGTAATGATATCAGGTTATATAATTGTTGATTGATAATATGAGTTATTATATAATATAACTATAATGGTGACGATGAAATGGATGCACAAAAAAAGTGGTAAACCAACTGATACACTGTTTGTAAATCTATGAAGGAGGATGATGCTTTTATGTTTTATGTTTTATGTGTTTTTGTTTGTTGTAAAGTCAATAAAACTTTTTTTCAATAATAATAATAATAATAATAATTGCATATTCTACATGAGCTTTACTATAAGGCAGTGGTTCCCAAAGTGGGCAGTACTACCCCCGGGGGGCAATGGGATGCCTCAGGGGGCGCTGAGAGGCAAGGAGGCTGGCAGGGGGGGCACTAAGAGCTGGCAGTGGGGTGCTGTAGGTGAGTGGAAGGGCACAATTCAGGGGTGAGAAAAAATCCCGCTGCCGCATTCAAGGCAAGGCCCCGCATTGACTTGCACACTCTGGTGCAAGAAGCTCCGCCGTGAATGCAGCGTTGGGAAAAGAGAACGCAGCGTTGGGAAAGGAGAGCAAAGCCAGAGTGGCTTTGCTTTCCTTTTCAAATATCCCGCCACCGCCGTGTTTGGGGCGTCGGGGCATCGCCCCAAACACAGTTTTGGGAAAGGAGAGCAAAGCCAGACTGGCTTTGCTCTCTTTTTCAAACATCCCACCACCGTGTTTGGGGTGGCAGGGCAGCGCCCCGAACGCAGCATTGGGAATAGGAGAGCAAAGCCAGAATGGCTTTGCTCTCCTTTTCAAACATCCCGCCGCCGCCGTGTTCCACCCCATTGAGCCCCTTGCTCCAGAGGCACCTGCCCAAGCAAGTCTGAATGGAGCGGTGCACGAAGTCAATGGGGTGAGCCTGAGAGAGGGAAAGAGAGAGGGAGAAAGAGAGAAGGATGAAGAGAAAGAGAAAAGGGAAAGAAAGAAAAAGGGACAAAGAAAGAAAAAGGGACAAAGAAAGAAAAAGGGACAAAGAAAGAGGGGGGATGGAAGGAGGGGACAGAAAGGAAAAGAAATAAAGAAAAAGGGAGGGAGGAGGAAGATAATGAAATATATATTCTAGTCCAATCATCTGCTCCAGCAGGGTTAGAAGGGAGTGTGTGTGTGTGTTTGTGTGTGTGTTCTCCTTGTAATTTACCAGTACATTTTGGTTTTGCCTTCTTCAGAATTGGCACTGTAATACATTGGGGAAAAGTAATTTTTTAGGGTGGAGGTCTGGTCCAATGGATCCTGTTTAAAGCCTCAACAAAATGTGAGAGCTTCTTGGCTATGTTTCGTCCACAAAACCTTTTATTAATAGAAGCCAAAGATGTTTCAATGTGGAAAAGGGCCTCTAAACTAGGCTTCATTTCAATCTGATGCATCATATCTCTCTCTCTCTCTCTCTCTCTCTCTCTCTCTCTCTCTCTCTCTCTCCCTCTCTCCCCCTTCCCCCTCCATCCCTCCATGCCCCCCTTTTTTGTCCCTTTTTCTTTCTTTCCCTTTTCTCTTTTCTTCCTTCTCTCTTTCTCTCTTTTCTCTCTCTCTCTTTCTCTCGCCCAGGCTCACCCCATTGATTTGGTGCACCGCTCTGCTCGGAATTGCTTGGGCTCCAGTGCAGCGGGCTCAATGGGGTGGACCTGCGGGGCTGGCACCTAGAACGCGGCAGTGCTGGCACGTTTGAAAAGTAGAGCAAAGCCAGAGGTCGGTAATTTTTGCTGCAAAGAATTGCAAAAGCTTCTGGGTTGTGCACAAGAAGGGGCACATGTGTCAATGCAATTCAGCAACATAAAATAAAGAAATACAAATAAAACAAATCAACAAGAATCGGCAAACCATCTCTGATTAGATTTTATTCACTACTAGAATCTAATCAGAGATGCTTTGCCGATTCTAGTCCAATGACGTGCTCCAGCAGGATTGGAAGGAAGTATGTGTATGTGTGTACATGGCTGTCAAAACTCCAAAAACAGGTCAAGTAGTTCTGGGGAGGCCAGTCATAAATTAGAACACTTGCTAAGTAATCAGCCATTAAGTGAGGACCACTTGTATTTGGTTTGCCAGTCACCAAACCACACTCACCCAGTCACGTGACCAGCAAGCCACACCTACCCAATCACATTACCAGCAAACCACACCCTCAAATTATGCCATGCCCACAGAAATTTGAATCCCGCCCCTGGGTGAGGGGCATTGAGGATGAGTTTGTATCACCAAGGGGGCGGTGGACTGAAAAAGTTTGGGAACCACTGCTATAAGGGCTACCTTAAGACAGTAGCCAGTATAAGGTTAAAAAACATATATTACATTAAGATTAGGAAAGATTGAATTCATTGTACATTTAAACATGATAATTAGCAGTTTTGTTTACCCGACTACCTGGACTTCCAGTGACAAAGATGAAACTACAAGTATTTCTTGTAAGGGAATATAACTCCATTTAAAAAATGTGAGCTCATAATACTGGAAAATAATAACATCAATGGGACTAATTTATATTGCTTGGCAACTAGGCAGCCATATTGAATGAATGAATGAATGAATGAATGAATGAATATTGAGATTCAGCCAATATGTTTTCATCCAGCCAACTATTGCTTGCAGATATTAACTTGTTTGTTTGCGGTTCAGTTGAAGCAGAGCAAGTGCTGTTTTCAAATAACTTTTATGGTCACATTGTGCTGCACCTTGGGGCATAATTACCAAAATCCAGTGCCATTATGTGAGATTTAGCAACAAGACCAGTGAAATGCCATAAGAAAATCTACCTATGTTAGTTGCTAAGAATCAACAACTACCAGATGACCAATCAATTAGGGAAAGTAACATTTTATTTATTTGAAATAAATTGTTACAGCAAAACAGACATGAAAAAACGTCTAGGTCAACTCACCACAGCCCACCCATCCTGGCCAACTCACTTCAGCCAACCTACCATGGTCAGCTTGCGTGGCCAACTTGCCATGGGACAACTCTCCATGACCAACTTGCTGTGGGATAACCCACCACAGGACAACTCTCCATGACCAACTTGCTGTGGGATAACTCACCACAGGACAGGAGTTATGTTAATATTGAAGAAATATGAGTTTTACTATAAAGGCTACTTCAAGAGAGACAGTTTATAGTAGCCAATATAAAGTTGCAAAGCATATATTATACTAAGATAATAGTATGTTATTTTTAAACATAAGTATGCCAAAGGAGGGACAAAATGTAAATGACAAAAATTATTTTAAATTATTTTAAATAATTAAATTGATTCATTGAATTGTCCCACAGCAAGTTGGCCATGGTGAGTTGTCCTGTGGCAAGTTGTCCTGTGGCAAGTTGCTCATGGTGAATTGGCCGTAGTGAGTTGGCCACAGCGGGTTGGCTGCAGCAAGTTGTCCCATTCTATTCAGTAGCACATCCATTGCCATTTACCTTAATAGGAACATGAAATAATTGGCCGGAACTCTTTCTTTTATATTAAAAGAAAGCACTGTGGGTTCTTCTTGTACAAGTTTAAAAAGATTGGGTACTCCTGGAAGGACAGATACCATTACAGTACTATCTTATACTTTCCTTCACTGTGAACTATCTTTGACTGATGCTGAACATACTGTAGGATCATTCCAGTTTTATAGAGAAGGAAATAATAAAGAAAGAAAGAAGAAAGTTTCACAAATTTATGAAGGGTATCACTATTTGAAAGCATACAATTATTTACTATGTGAATTTTAAATATATATATGAAAGAACTGATAAGAAAGAATAATCGTATTGTTAGATGGTATTTATTTTGTAAGCAAAACCTCTCTCTTCATATTCTTCTATAATTGCATAGGATTCTTTCCTGATAAAATGAGAAATGTAGACAAGTACATAAAGATATGTATGTGGTTTCCATTTATCATTTCCCAATAAATCTTTTTGATCAGGTTTATCTTGCCAGGGGTGCACTAATCAAAGAACATAATGTTTTGAATGAATCAATAAATATTGTGAACATTTCGGCTCACTGAAAGAAGAAAAGGCATACTTTGAACATTAAAAAGAAAAACCCTCTGTCAGTTTCTGTTTGTTATTGTAGAACATGACAGTTATCTGAAGAAAAACAGCAGGATTTAATCTGACAACCCAGTCAGGGAAGAGTGCCACCAATCTAATTATCCAGTATAGTCAGTAATTCTGTGCTTTTCTCAGGATGCTAATCACATGTCCTGTGCATTAGGAGCCACACATGCTGTGCTTTTAGGGACTGGCTTTCAGGAAGACTAGCTCCAGGTTAACGTAAAATGCAACATATATTTTAAAAAAATCGAAGCCTAAAAACTAGATGATAGCTGCTAAAAGCTGCTTTGTTCTCCTCCCACCCTTACCTTTAGAAATATTTTTGTTATTTCACAATTGTTAGGAAAGAGAGGGGGGAGGCAGGGAGAAAGAGAGAGAGAGAGAAAATGAATGAATGAATTGATGAATGAATGAATGACATGACATGACATGACATGACATGACATGAAAGAACAGCTTTTCAATGAATGCGTGACACATTTCTAATCTGTAGAAACGAAGTCTCATAATTTTTTCTGTTTCAAAACAATCCAAAAGTAAACCAAAGCAATTCTTTGATCACTAAATCTAAACTGTTCTTTGAATTTTTGCTTTGTATGCTGCATGATTAGCAAGGATAGCCCCACATTTGTCCCACACAACTGCTTCTTTGTGTCCATGATAAATACCCATAATGTCATCCTAATTGCTGATGTGTGAATGATTGTGTCATTGGATGTGAGGATTAGTTAAAAACTAATCTTTTCTTCACCTTCAGAACATAGTCACTATTTTATGAAAGTATCTGTTGAAAATTACTTAAACAAATTTAATTTAATTTTGATGCCTTTGAGATAGTCTTGATTTCTGGTGAGTGCCAGGATTAATTTCTTGCAACTTTCATGGCAAGATTTTCAAAAGTTGCTTACATTAGCCTTCTTCCTAGGAGTGAGAAAGAGTGACTACCCAAGTTCAACCAGATGGCTTCATACTAAAGTGGGATTAGAACTCAGTCTCCTGGATTCTAATTTAGTGCTGGCACTGGCTTTTAGATTAATTTGGAATAATAAAACAATTCTTATTTGTGGATTTTTTTATTTGTGTTTTCAATGCATTCTTATGGATGGAATTGGAAATCTTATTTTCTTTGAGAACTGGTTAATTTTGGTATTCTTATTGTTAAAGTTTTTTTTTAATAGAATAGAATAGAATTCTTTATTGGCCAAGTGTGATTGTCTTGATGCAAATGCTCTCGGTGTACATAAAAGAAAAGATACATCCGCCAAGAGTCAAGAATCATAAGGTACAACATTTAATAATAGGGTACAATAAGCAATCAAATCATACTAGTTGGACATTAAGTTGAACAAATTATTGGTTGGCTAATAGAATGGCAATTATCTGCATACGGTGGAGAAAACTCATGTCTCTTTTTTTAGGATTTACTTGATACTATATATTTTCTTGCTGTACAAATGACAGGGCCATTTCTTTAACCTATAATGATCCCATAATTGGAGAAAGTGAGATTTCTTGGTTGATGAGGAGGAAGAAGAAGAGGAGAAAGAGGAGGATTAAAATTCACCAGCTTTGCACCTGTCAGATCTGTGTATCTGTCATTTCATATAGTTCCACTAACATGTTCTTCAAGAGGGGGAGTGGATACATATTCTCTATGCTAATTGCATTTAATTTTTTGTAATTCACACATGGAGCCATCATTTTTTCACTGAATAATACTGGGACAGCTATTTTTGGTCGGGTGGGTTCGATGAAGCCCCTTTTTAGATTTTTATTGATAAATGCTCTGAGTTCTTTTAGTTTGCTGGGAGACATGCAGTACATTTGTGGTTTTGGGAGTTTAGCCCCTGGTAGGATTTCGATAGAGCAGTCTGTGGCACGATGGGGTGGGAGTTCATCACAAGCTTCCTCACTAAATGCTTGGACCAAATCCTGGTACTCATTGGGGATGTTAACGGGTTCAGCCGGCTGTCCGGTGATGGCTGATTCTCTGTTCTCTGTCCCTTTCTTTATCCTTTCCTCTGAGCTTTTTGCAAATACTACATCTCTCTGGAATTGTACTGTTCCTTTCCTCCAATTTATTTTTGGATTCCATTTCCACAGCCATGTGAAACCTAGGACTAGCGGTTCTTCCATTCCTGGGGCTACAATGAACATGAACATCTCACTATGGTTCCCTAGTCTTATTTTCAATGGTTCTGTGGTAAACCTAGCTGCCCCCCCCCCCCGCTATAGTTCCATCTAATTGGCAGAAAGCGATGGGATTTTCCATTTCTTCCAGTTGGATTCCCAATTTCTCAGCAAGGGAGAGGTTGATTAGGCATCGGGTGCATCTCAAATCCAGCAACGCTGCAACTTCCTCCCCCTTCCCTCAGCTGGGGATAAACAGTCTTAGGGGTAGAGTGATTGGTTCAATTGGGTTGCTTACCAACGGGTCATCTTCCAGATTGCTTTCAGACTGGCTCAGGTCCCATCAGAGTGTGGGGGATTCTTCCTCTGGGTTGGGGGGGATCGGAATCCTACAGCTACTTGGTTTCTCAAGCCAGTCTCCTTTCCTAGAGGGCTGGAAGTTCCAGGTTTCCCCCCGATGGGTGGTCTGGCTTTCTGGCAGGGGTTTTTGAATGGTATTCTGCTGTGCAGTGTCCCTCCTTTCCACACTTAAAGCAACCAGACATTCTTGGAGTCATGGTGGTTTGAGGTTTGAAAATTTCTCGTTTCCCCTAGGGTGGGGATCTCTTCCAAAACTTGCCACTGCAGTACCGATTACAAGTCATGTCTATCTCCGCCTCCTCTGTCATCATGTACCATTCATGCAGGAGATTTGGGGCCCTATGGGCCAGGCAGTCAGCGTATATGTTGTCATTGAGTCCATCTTTGAACCAACAGACTAGGATATCCTCTGGCCAGTCAACTTGGCTGGCCAGGTCATGAAATTTCTCGGTGTATTCAGCTACTGGGCGACAGCCTTATTTACAACTCTGATGCGGTCACAGGCTTTTCTATCAGCAAGGGAGTCTTTGAAGTGGTGGCATAGGACCGTCATGAAGCAGTCCAAGTTCCTTAATTCTGGGCCATTGACATTGTGGAGTGTCACCACCCATCTGGCTGCTGCCCCTTCAAGGGCAGAGTGATGACTCTTACTCGGGACCCCTGGATTGGGAAATTCCACCTGTATTCTTGCATGTGGGTGAGTACTTGTGCCAGGAAAATCCCAGTTTCTGGGGATCCCCATTAAGAGATGGGACCTTCCACTCCAGTTGTATGTCTCTGGGTTGTCCAGGGTTAATCCCCTGTTCTGGGACGGTTAGGGGTTGGGTACCTGGTATGGCTGCTGGTTCTTTGGCTTGTCCCACTGCCAATCATTCTCAGCTGGATCTGAGGTGGTGGCTTGGGTTCTCTCATTTTCTGGTTCCCTCGCTCTCCTGCGTTGGCATCCTGGTGCATCCCTCACCTCGAGGTTCTCCAGGACTTCCCTCACGAGGTGATTTACAATCTCAGTCGGTCATCGGCTGGTGGCTGCTCCCCACATTCTTCCTGATCTGATAGGGCCTCCAGCTCCAATTTCCACCTGGGTTTACGATTACCCCAGGTGAGGATTACTCCCCTAGTTCTTCCATCCCAGTTGTCTCTTTCCTACCCCTATAGACCACCAGGGATTTGTGGAGGTTTCGTAGGCAGCTTCGCTATCTTTGATGGGGTGCACCGAGTCAGTGTCTGGCTGGGTAACTGTCAATGTTTCTCCCCAGCATTTGGCCTCCCCTTGGGCCTTGGTGTATTCAGACATTTTCCATTTTTTTTGGCAGGGTCCCCTCGGTAGAGTGAAGTTTTTTTTAAAAAAATTCCTCTCTGGGCTAGCCTCTGTTGCAGATGCTGCTTTATGTCAGGCTACAGAACTTTTCCCATTCAATCAACTAGGATGAACTTCCGAAAACTAAACGTATCAAAAGGAATCCTTTATTGAGATGAGACAATTCTTGTAGGGATTAAAAGCAGTGTCTAAGGTCTCTCAGGCATGCAGAGATAGATAAGGGAGTTTAAAACCCATCCCCTTATCTTGATGTGTATTTAGTAAAACAAAGAGCCAACATATTAATTCCCATACCCCCTTTTTAGAACAACCTTTTTCAGAGGTTCCCAGGACACATCTCACTGTGGAATTTTTTTGGTCTTCTCATCTCCTGGCTGTGCCTCTCAGAGGTGATAGGTTCAGAAAACCCGGCCATCTGGGTTTTCTCCCTCCATTGTATCATGTGTGGGTTATACAAATTCAATATAAGATTAAATATATTCAAGTTATATCAAAAGGGATTTGTTTATCAGTCCCCCCCCCTTTCTTCTTCCATTGAAAAAAATGACAGATACATGGATCTGACAGCACCACCTAAATTCATTACTAATTCAACTAGCTCTAACCCTAAATATGACTTAATTCTCCAAAAGCAAAAGAAGAAAAAGTGACCACAGCAAATAACAATAAACTGTCTTCATTGTGAAGAGACGTTTACCTTTATAGAAATCTACAGAATAAAAGCTTCCTAGCTTCTATGTGAAGATTGGAGAGGAAAGAAATAGAAATTCCCATCCTTCTGCATTCTGCTTTAATGAAACCAGGAATATTACCCAAAGTAAATCAGAATAAGGAAGGATCATCAGAGAAAAAGATCCTGTCACTTATCAGAAGAGCAAATTTTTTAACTCCTCCATGACATCATGACACCTACTCTGGCTGCGTCAGTGGCAGGTAGACATGGTTCATAAGTGGAGGCTAACCTTGGCCTCTTTCAAAGGGGATATGCTTTTCGGCAAGGCTCTAGACACCATCTTGGTGGAGTTGAGAGACAAGAGAAAGGTCATGCCAACCTGTTCTAGAAGAGGCAAATTTTGCTCTGTACCGTATTTTCATCACCCCTCCTGTAGGGCAATGGATACAGGGGTGGGGTTCTCATATCCTCAGAGGCCCTTTGTCCCCAGACAAGAACAGCAGCAGGATCGGGCAGGTAGAAACAGGCAGTTTCCGGCCAACCTTCCCATTGGAGGCCGCCTAGCATTGTTTGTCAGGAGTTGAGAGGAAATCACCATGAATGCCTGAATCCTGGAGACAGCTAGGTCCGGCCTCTCCCTAGAGTTCCTCTCCACACCCCTGAGGTTTTTCATGTGCTATCCTATTTCCAGGGATAGCTCAAAAAGGGTCTTCATGGAAACAGCTATTCAACACCTGTTGGATATCAACACTATCCAACTAGTTCCAGAGGACCAACAGAGGATGGGATTCTATTCCATTCTCTTTGTAATTCCCAAAGCCTCGGTGTGTGTGTGTGTGTGTGTGTGTAGGGAAATTCTGGATCTGAAATGGCTGAACCATCGGCTTACATACAGGCGGTTCAAGATGCACTCTTTCCAGTCAATTCTAGAGAGCATTAGGGAGGGTGACTTCCTTACTTCAACCGACCTGACGGAGGCCTACCTACATATTCCTATTTTATCTGCTCATTGGCAATACCTCTGATTCTATTATGCCAGCCAGCAGTTCCAATATAGGGCCTTGCCCTTTGACCTGTTGTTGGCACCTAGGACTTTTACAAAGCTGTTAGCTGTTCTAGCAGCCCATCTCAGGGCTCTTCCCATGTATGTTCAGTGCTACCTGGATGACATCCTGATGCAGTTCTTCTGCTCACAGGCTAGGGAAGACTTGAAGATCACCATCCAGGTGTTTCAGGAGCACTGTTTTTCTGTCAATGCAGAGAAGAGACACTTGTCTCCTATGAACCGTTTGCTCCATCTAGAAGCAGTGATGGACACCACTGTGTGCAAGGTATACCTATCCCAGGAGCTTCAGACAAGTCTAAGGGATTTGATAGTTTGGATCAGAAAGGATAGGATGGTGCCTCTGGCTTTTCTCTTGTGGCTCCTGGTTAAAATGTTTTCTTGTATTTCCATTGTGCCTTGAGCATACCTGTACACCAAACCTCTCCAGTAATTCCTCCTGCCCTACCAAAGGGCAGGCAGGAGCATCTCACTGCCCAAGTCAAGGTTCCCCCTGCAGTGATTTGCTCCTTCTGGTGCTGGTCCTCACAGGCCCTTTTGATAGGGAGCCTCTTTAAGGAGCCAAGCCCCTTACTATTGACACCAGTCTTTTTGGCTGGCGGGGTACATCTTCAGTCCAGGATGATCCAGGGACAGTGGTCTACTGCTGATCTGGATCACAATATAAACTGGCTGAAACTTAGGGCAGTCCATCTGGCCCTCAGACATTTCCAGGCATAGTGTTGGAAAGACATGTCCTGGTCCTAACAGACAATGTGACCACCAAGGCCCATATAAATCACCAGGGGGGCACCCACTCTAAGGCCCTGATGCTGAGGCAGAAAAGCTATGTATCTTTCTCCCAAATAGGGTGATTTTGCATTTGGACCCCTCCTTTGTACCAAAGGTGAACTCTTGGTTTCACAGAGCTCAGGAGGTTTTATTGTCCGATTTCTGTCTGAAGCCACTAAACACACTTGAGAAGAAGTAGCACACTCTGGATATAAGAAGGGCCCTCTGCATATATATTAAGAGGACTTCCCCCTTCAGGAAGATGGAGTCCCTCTTTGTTTCCTTCCAGCCCTCTACCCTAGGTTGTAAAGTCACTCCATTGACTGTGGGGTGATGGATCACGATTTGCATTGCCAAGACATACAAACTGCAGGTCCTTCCATTGCCACAGCACATTCCATGAGGAGTGCTGCCACGACAGCAGCATGGGCTACCCAGCTTCCCTTGAAGAGGTTTTCCGAGCAGCTACATGGTCCTCACCAACCCCTTTAATCAAATATTAAAGGCAGGACTCCTTTGCTTCAGCTGAAGTGGCCTTTGGCAGGCGAGTCCTGTCCAGAGGGTTCACTCTGACCAGGGGACTTTGGACCAGACGGTGGCCCACCCTTAGGACAGCCAGCTTTAGTATGTCCCACTCCTGGATGCTTTTTCCAACCACAAAGGAGAAGGGGCAATGGTCTTACCTGATATGCCTTTTCTCTTTGGGTGGAGATCGTATACAGTCCCACCGTGGAGGAGGTCTGATCCGAATCCAGTGGTGCACACCATATTCAAGAAAACACCTTCGCCAAAAGCTGGGGACCATTGGTAACAGAGGTGTATCTTCACAGCTCTGACAGACTTAGTCCAATTAGCTAGCAAGACGAGGTCAACCAACTCCTGGATACTATCTCCACTCAAAGAGAAAAGGCATATCAGGTAAGACCAACGCCCCTTTTGCATCCATTATAGCTTCCAAATGCCAAATTGAAGACAAGTGCAACCTCATGTAGAACACTGCTGTACCCAAGTTTATATGTTTACATGACAGAATCCAAAAATTGAATTGCTTCATACCATATTTTTTTCTATTTATCATATTATGCATTTTTATATTTCCATTTATATATGAAAATATTTTATAGACTATCTAGAGTAGCTTTAAATCTCACATAGGCTTTATTGCCTTCTGTGAAGCATAAGTGTTTTCCCCAAAGATGTTGGGAGACATTGGAGACCTGACAGTTGTTCTATCTGATATATTGGTGGTTATGATCTTCTTATTTATCATTTTATTACTGTTTGTGAACTGCACAGAATTATTTTTTTACAGAATGAGTGGCTATATAAATCAATTAATAAATGGGAGAATATGTTGTTTATTGAAAGTTGGGAAAAACCTGCATTCTTTTTCTTTTCTACTTGGGCACAATTGTAATCCACCTGCCCTGATAAAGAGACACTAGTGGATCACCATTGGTCCAACTTATAGGAGTGAAAGGTATACAAAGCAGGGCTGAGAGAATGATGGATGGATATTTTTCTCTGGTACAGTGATTTTTTGGGTTATATATGTTTTTCCTTATAACACTAATTGGTTAAGCTGTAAAGGATGAATGACTTGAAATTACTGACTGAATATTGACAGTTTTAGCAGAAAATGGAAGATGCATTGTATTGGTGTAGAAATTCAGTTGTTTGAATTAAATGTTCTCAGATTACAAAATTATAGGCAACCAAAATCTGTAGAACTACATCATAAAATATGTTGTGATGTCAAGCTGTACTAAAAGGCAGTTTTTTTACTTTGTGTCTGTATATGGGTGTAAGGACTGCACATTTCTCTGGAAAAGTTTCGAACATGAACTAACACTAATAAAAGTTGTCCAGCAAGCCTGCATTACACAGACATTCACTATTGCTTTTCACCAGTAATTGGTTGAAATTCTTTTTACTTTTTTCTTTTACTTTTTTCTTTTTACCCTTTGCAAAATGTAATGAGCACTATTGTATACCTTTTGTTATACATATGATATATGATAAAATGTTTTTTTATCATATCTAAAATTTGCATTGAGGCAAGCTACAGCAATATGATAGCATAGAACTATACTGCTAAATATAAAGATCCTCATGAAGTTCTGCCCACCTACATGATCTATCAAGCTACTTTTGCCAAAAATGGCCAGTCTATCAGGAAAACCTGGCAATTGGTTCTAGCTGTTGATAGGTTTTGACATTCCCAGACCACAGAAGGAAAAACAACAACCAAACAGCTCGCTCATGCTTCTTCTCTAGCCCTTGTTTGATATTTAAGCTGCTAATGGTAGTCCAAAGGATTTCAAATTGAAACTGCCCATACATATGTGTGTCAGTTATTAAAAGGTTTAGTAAAGAATGCAAGGATAATTTAAGGGGTTTTGAGGAAGAGGATATTGGCACGCAGACATCTTTTTTACGATACCACATGATAATCTATGATTGAAAAGAACAAGGATTTTATTTATTATGGCATGTTAAGTGTAAGTGTGTGTGTGTGTGTGTGTGTGTAGGGGACAAAATATATTAAAAGGAAAATAACATTTAGTTATTTTAGTATTTTTATTTTAAATCAATTTTATTTTCTGTGGGCCTCATCCACTTTTTCAGCATATAAATATGAAGTATCTACAATGCCTTCTAGCTAAATTTGCAAGCAAGACATGGAATGTCATGTTCCTGTGCATCTAATACTTAGATTCACAGGCATGTTGCATACTTCTATAAAATGCCAGTTGAAAAACATTGCTTTAGGCATAGTATAATGACCCCCCTCCCCCAGTACGTCTTCATGGTAAACAGAATTTAAGTAAATAAATAATTGAAATAGTGACAGAAGAAAAAAGTATGTTTATAGGCACTGCAGGATAAAACCTATTGCTGGCCCAATGCAAGTTGGTAGATAGATGGTGCACATTCTCTCTATCTTGGCTCTGCTGTGTGGCCTGAATGTGAATATGTAATATATGCACATACAGTACATACATATATTTTTCAAAAGAGAGCCCCTTAGTCTCTTAGATATAGTTTAGCTAAAAATGACATTCAAAAATGAGGGCATTTATTAGTAATTGGTATTACAATAGGGAGGAGGGACACTTAGCTTACCATGAAAATGCTTACAGCAGTGCATGGAGAAATCATCTAATATATGCTGGCAGTAATTTATAACACTGAGGTAAATATGATCATCTCTTTTTCTAGTCATTTGTGGTTTAGCTTTGCAAACTGCAAGCCTGGAAGAACAAGTTTGATATAATGCAGCTAATGAGAATAAATAAGCATCCCCCCTGCCTCTTGATCAAATACTGGAACCGCCCTTTCAGCCAGCGGGAATCCCTAGTGCTGGCCACCTTGCCTTCTATTGCGCCATCTTCACCGGGCACAGGTGGTGGATCAACAGCTGCGGGACATCACACGAAGGGGCATCAGGGACCAAAAGGGAATGGTGGAAGACTGGATGAATTTGCATGGAGCGCGGTAGAGTCAGTCGATAGGCTAAGGGGTTGATGACCGCCTCGATGGGAAATGGGCCGATGAACCGATGGTGCAGCTTCTTTATCGGCTGGTCGACCTGAAGATGTTTTGTGGATAGCCACACACGGTCTCCTACAGCCAGCGGAGGTGTTGCCCGTCAAGAGTGATCTGCGAACCGTTTGTAATCTTCCTTGGCCCGTATCAGTTGCTGCTGAACTAACTGCTGAACTGAGTGAAGTTCCAAAAGGAATTCCCGGGTCTTGGTAACAAGGGAATCTAATAGTGTCAAAGGGAAGAACCATGGATGGTACCCCATATTAGCATAAAATGGTGTCATTTGGGTGGAGGTGTGCTGGGAGTTGTTGAATGCAAACTCCGCCAGAGGGAGATAATCAGCCCAGTTGTTCTGCCGTTGGTTTACAAAACAACGCAAGTATTGCTCGAGAATGCCAATGACCTTCTCTGTCCCCCCATCAGTCTCTATGGTGGTGCGCCAATGACAAGCACACCTGCACCTGTAACACAGTCATCAGGCTTTTCCAAAATTGGGCTGTAAATTGTACACCGCAGTCAGAAACTACCCTGTCATGGAGACAAAAAACATGCTGCAAGAACAAACGGGCAGTTGTATGGGCCATTGGCAATTTACGACACGGAATGAAGTGGGCCATTTTTGTCAACATGCCGACCCCCACTAGCACATCCAGAGGACGGCAGTAAATGAGTCAAGAAGTCCATGGAAATTGCTCCCCATGGTTTGTCTGGAGTTGGCAGAGGTTGGAGGAGACCAGGAGGTGCAGCCGTCATGGTTTTCACTTGCCTGCATGGTACACAGGACGTGACATAGGCGTGGACATCATGCTGTACTCGAGGCCACCAAAAAATCCACGTTACAAGATGGAGGGTCTTAAAAAACCCAAAGTGGCTGGCTGCAGGGTTGTCGTGACACTGGGTCATAATAATGGGTAGGTACAACTGGCCTCAATACTTGAGTAAACCTTCCTCCAAAGTCCATGGGGATTCAGGTCCAATCTCCCCCATCCTCTGCTGCGACCAAGCGTCTAGGTGCTGCGCCTCTCGTACCTGAGTCCACAAGTCCACCAGTTCCTGGACTGCAGCCAAGGATTCTGCTGGCAGCACCATCCGCAGAGGAAGGCGGTCCTTGGGGCAAAGGTACTCGGATTTGTGGGACAGGGCATCTGTCCCCCGATTGTGACCACTGGGGATATAGGTCACAGAAAAGTGAACAGGGCAAAAAACAACAACCACCGGATCTGCCGCTGGTTCAACTTTCTCACCGTTGACAAGTGTTCTAAATTCCGATGGTCCGTCCGGACCTCCACCTTGTGTCGGGCCCCCTTGAGATGATGTCGCCATGCTTCAAACACAGCCTTGATACCCAGTAACTCTTTTTCCCAAATGGTGTAGTTGCGTTTGGAAGGAGTGAGTTTCCGGGAATAATAAGCACAGGGAAAAAGAGTGGCACTATCCACCGGGGCTTGCAACAGCACCGCCCTAATAGCCACGTTGGACGTGTCCGTCTCCACCACAAAAGGACGATGTGGATCAGGCTGCCTCAGGACGGGTCTGTGATAAAGCATTCTTGAGGGCCTCAAAAGCCTGTTGCTGCGGGGAGCCCCACTGGAACGGGACCTTCTTTCGAAGGAGCTGGGTTATTGGACCCGTCAGCTTGGCAAAACCTGGGATGAAGATCCAGTAATAATTAGTGAACCCCAATAGACGTTGAACGTCCTTCACGCCACAAGGGGGTTCCCAGCTACCTAAGGCCTCCACCTTGCATGGGTCCATGGCGATGCCTTCGGGAGAGATGATGTGCCCAAGGAACTCCATGGAAGTCTGAAAGAAGAGACATTTCTCCAGCTTCGCATAAAGTTGGTGCTCCCGAATGCGTTGCAAGACCAGATGAACGTGTTGAAGGTGGCTGTCCCCGGACCCGGAATAGATCAGATTATCATTCAGGTACACCACCACGAACCGATCTAACATATCCCGAAACATGTCATTCATCAGGTGCTGGAAGACTGCGGGGGCGTTGGTCAACCCAAATAGCATCACAGTGTATTCAAAATGGCTGTATCGGGTGCCAAATGCCATCTTCCATTCGTCCCCCTCTCGCATCCACACCAGGTTGTAGGCCCCTCAAAGATAGAGCTTGGTGAAAATAGTGGCCTCCCTCAACCTCTCCAACAACTCCGGAATGAGCGGCAAGGGGTAGCTATTCCTCACTGTGATGGCGTTTAGTCGACGGTAATCACAGCACAAACGTAAGTCTCCCGTCTTCTTCTTGATAAAGAGGACTGGGGCTGAGAGGGGACGACAAAGCCCGGATAAACCCTCGGGCCAAGTTTTTGTCCAAAAAGTCCTGTAGTGCGGCCAGCTCGGGCTCGGACATGGAGTACAAACGTCACTTTGGCAGTGGTACATTGGGCAGAAGGTCCACTGGGCAATCATAGGGCCGATGCGGGGGTAACCGGTCCACCTCCTTCTCACTGAACACATCCGTGAAGTCCGTCAGTTCTGGAGGTATGGAGACGGCAGAGGTGGTGATGTCCTGGCCAGCACAGGTGTGGCAGAAGTGGTCCACGCACTGCAGACTCGGAAAAGAAATGGCATTCTGCGACCATGCCACCTGAGGATCATGAATCCTAAGCCAAGCCATGCCAAGGACTAATGGGAAATGGAGGTCTCCAGTGACATAAAAGTGGATCACCCCCTTATGTTTTTCAATGACTAGGCACAAAGGTTGGGTGGCAAATTTAATGGGTCCTGCAATAAGTTCCCACCCATCAATAGTCTCGACCCTCATCGGAGGTTCCACCGGAACCAAGAGGACATCAAAATGGGCCGCAAAGGCCTGGTCCATAAAGTTAGTTGTGGCTCCTGAGTCCACATTCGCTGGAATCCCTTCTGACTGGTTAGCCAAGAAAACCCGAGTGTCCAAAATCAGATGCCAAGGGGCCCAGAGACAACCTCCTCTAATTCAGGTGGGTGTTTGATACGTGCCCGGCCTAGGGTTTCCCCCCAGGTCAGCTCTGCCCCATTTCCCGACTGATTACGCCAAGATTCAGGCAGAGGCTTGAGTGCCCCACTTCGCTTTAGAGGACAAGAAATAGCAAAATATCCTGCACCCCCCCCAATACAATACAAGTACAAACCCCGTTGGTGTCTCTGTGTTCGCTCCTGTGCTGTCAGGCGAGGTCTGACCGCTCCTAACTCCATTGGCCCCTCGGCCATTGCCATGACACGTTGGGTGACCCGGGGCACTGTTAGCACAGGGCACTGTGGTACAAATGCAGATGGCTGCTCCTGGATGGTGCAATGGTTCTTTCGCCGTTGGAGACCTGCGTCGATGCACAAGCATTGCACCACCAGAGCGTCAAGGATCGGGGCTGCTTCCACTCAAACTAACTCGTCCTGCAGCTCATCTGACAGGCTATCCTGGAAGGCGTCCATTAATGCTGCATCATTCCAGTTGCAGTCCAGGCACAAAAGCTGAAATTCAGAAATAAACTCTTGCAGGGGGCGCCTCCCTTGGCGAAGGTCCTTAAGACACCTGGCTGCCATCTGCACTCATATAGGGTCTTCATACATGTGGCGCATGTGTTGCCAAAACCCCTGGTAATTAGTTAATAATGGGCTGTTCTTGAGCAACAAAGGTGTGGCCCATCTGGCAGCCGAGCCAGAAAAGAGGCTTTTCACAAACCCCACCCGAGCCTGGTCATCTGGGAAATCCTCTGGCCTCAAAGCCATAAATTACTGGCACTGTCGGGAACATCTCAGGCTGCCCAGAAAACTTATTTGGCACAGCCACCGGGCATTTCCGATGGGGAGGGGGAGGAGGAGCTGCATGAGCCTGCAGCAAAGCAAGTTGGGCTGTTAATTGAGCCACTTGCTGTTGTAGAGTTTGATTTTCATCTTGCAGCTGTTGTTGAAACTGCTGCTGGTGGTCCATCTTAGGTAAAAGATGCTTTAAATCTGGTACGGGACAAAAATGTTCTGTCTCACCTTTCCTCTTTCCCAAAATATGAAAGAGAACAAACTCACACCAACACAGGCAGGCAAGCTGGCTCGGACTTCACAGAGTTAATTCTTTGGAACTGATAATATTCATGGCATTCCCACATGTCCTTCCTGCCAAGTCTGAACTGATAAAGTTTTACTCACAGAAAATCACAAGGCAGTCCACAAAAATAGTCATTCATGAAGAAAATCTGAAGTAAGGTTAAACTTTGTCCCGTACAAAGTTTCAGGAGAAAACACACCCACTTTTATCCTCTGTGGGGTGTGACTAGGCTTACTCTCTAACCCTCCCACACCTCTGACCCTCCCACACCTCCTACGTTGCTGGTCACGTTTCTCCCTACAACGCTGCTTAGGATCGAGCCAACACTCTTCCTCTTTACTCCTTGTCAGGGGCTGTTCTGATATTCCTTCCTCCTGATTAATCTCAGGCTGTTCCTCTCGGTTGTCTGATGGAACCTGAGGCATTATCAGGGAGGAAGGCATTCCCAGTTCCTCCTCCTCATCTTCCAGGTCCTCTTCCTCTGACAGCATAGGTTTGGGAATTGGGGCCACAACACATAGGGGTGTGGGAAGCAGGGACAGCAGACATCCTGTCTGAACTGAAGAAGCTTCTTGGATGAGAAGCAAAACACCTTCCTCAAAGAAAAAAAGCAAAATCCAGTTGCCCTTTGAAAAAGCACCCCTTGAGACAACTGGACTACTACTTAACAAGATCATTCATTCATTTTATGAGGTTGCCATAGCTCAAAACATGCTGCATTGGCAGCATCCAATTAAAAACAACATGGTATTTAAAGTAGCAGAAAAAAGAAATCTGTCCTAAAAATACTAAGGATCTATATGGATGCTGCAGAAGAGAGAATAAACTGTCTGCATAAAATTACCTGGTTCTGATGGCATGACATCTGATTAATACAAGTGATATCATGTGTATTATGTATTTATTATGACACAAAGATATCAAGCTTGCATCTGATTTCTAGTCTATTTGGCATCTTTTTGTGAATTCTGAACTCAAAGTTCTGAATTTAGAATTTAGAGGTGAAGATTACTGGTTTAACAAAACTAAGTTTTTGGACTTGGCTTGCTCTAGGATAGTGTTGATGAACCAAGTGCTGAAATGTGAACGTGCACATTGGAAACTGGAAGAGCAGTTTCCTGACATGCCACACGGGAGCACCAGAAACTGGAAATTCAGCTTCCTGGCGCACACATGCATGCTGACCACCTGGTCTTCCGGTTTCTAACATGCATGTGCACATGAAGACTAGATGGCTGGTGCACGCATGCGCACACTGGAACCCAGAAGAGCAATGGACAACAGCTGGCATGCCCAGACAGATGGCCCTGTATGCCACTTCTAGCACGGGTGCCATAGGTTTGCTATCACGGATCTAGGATGATCACAATTTCAATTTTGAAAGTATAGTTAGTCTGCCCATGAATTGTGAAAATAAGAAGTTTTCATTATGTCTTATGCTTTCTAGTTGATATTCATAGATGCACTCTGCTAGTCTTCAGTATTCTGCCTGTCTGTCCTACATAATAGTTCTTTTATTGCACGTTGTAAATGATTCCTGTTTTTTCCCCTTTCTGGAACTGCTGGATCCACATAACATTATGTTTTATGTTTTACTTAGGATAGTTTTGGAGGGCTTTAGTTGCTTTGTGTACTATGCTGATGCCACATGGTTGTAATAGTCCATTGGTTATTTCTGCAATGTTTTTATGTATGGCAAGATTATTCTTTTCATAACTTGTATTTCATTTTTTGGTAAAGTTGTGTGTAATCAATTTTGTTGGAAGATGTATAAATCTGTTTCCTTTTCCTGATGTTCAGGGTTGCTGAAATGTGTTTGTGTTGATCTAATAGTGTTCTTATACAACTTCTTTTGTGGGAGATTGAACCCTTATTTTGGTAGTGCAGCACTTGATCAACATGGGAGATTTTACAATATGCTTTATGTTTCTAATTTACTATCATTACTTCTGTTGATGAGGATATCTAGGGTGGGTAATGTGATGTTACTTTCTTCTTCCCTTGTGAATTCAAAGTAATAAATTATATTTTCACACCATTTTACAGGTGTTCAAAATTCACTAAAATGATTGAAATCTCTAATGAGAATTCAGAGATCTAATAAATAAGTAAAATAATTGGGGGACGGGGAATAGACAGGCACACAGAACCTCTGATCATTATCTAATAGCATTATAGCAGCATAAATAAAATTTAAGTATAGAGTTGTTCAGTGGGATAGAAATTTGGTCCATTTTAGTAAAAGAAAGTGCCATGTATCATCATAGAATTTTGTATGCGGTCTATTAATAGCTTGTATTAATTTCAGTCTAATTATGTCAATAAACATTCTCAACTCTCATTATGGCTATCCTTCCTTCCTTCCTTCGTTCCTTCCTTTTTCCCTTCCTTCCTTCTTTCCTTATTTTTATTAAATAATTAGAAGATATATAATATAAAAAGAAGAATCAAAGAGGACATAAAAAGTAAAAAAATGAATGAACAGGTGACTTAGAAATGTCATCCAGATTTATTTATTTTTAGATTTATTTTATATAACTTGTGAATAAGAGTAATATAATAGATACTTTTTCGATATAAATTTAATACTTACTTACTTTTGTTCCAGAAATCTTTCATCACTTCTACTACAGCCCCGAACAGAGACTCCTAAGCAAATTTAGTAGTTATAACATTATGAAAATCATTTAATGATTGGTCATTTAATGGACCAAATAATGGTTAAAAAATAGCCAAGATATGATGAATAATTCATGCAACTAAATAGGATTCTTGGAATTATTGGTATAAAATACATAGTTTCTGTAAATCATCCAGAATTTGAAGGAACAATCGAATGCTGTTGACATGAAAGCACCTCTCCAAATTAACAGTGGATAGATTTTAATAGCAAATATGTTTCAATATAAAAAAAATTATATTCACAATGACATGCATTTACAATTTTAATTTTTTTTTAAATGTTAAATAAATATATTAAGTGAAATCTGAACTAGTGATATTTAACCAGGAAAGAGAGCAAGGGGTGCACTCAGAGAACTGTGCGCTAGTCTAATAATCACACCTCTGAATAACTCAAGAAGAGATGAGTCAATATGATCAGAAAGATGAAGAATCTTTCTATGAGCAAGTTACAAGATATGGTGTGCAGTAGTTAGAAAAAAGATACATGGTGAGATGTTATGACAGAGTTGACAAAATTATGCATGAAGTTGGAAAAGTGAATAGGAAAATATATTTTCTTCTCTTATACAAGAAACTACTTTATACCAAGACCGTTAATTTGCAATTCTTGACACAATAAGAATTTCTAGTTTTTTAAGAAAATGGCAGGAAATAAATCTTGAACCTTTTACATATAAAACATACATTAAACTGTAGATTTGTTAATACAGCTCAGCATTTTAAAAAATTGAACAGAAAGAGTACTATTATATTATAATCTGTGAGGTAATATCCTATGAATAATCTAAATTGGTGATCTAATTCAAGATGCTTTTTCTTTCGTAAGTAGTCTACAAGAAAATCTCATTGATTAACTTTGACATTTTGGTATATCTTTTAGTTTTAACATGAATCTCAAACATAGCTAGCATTAGCATACTTAAAATTAGTATTTAAATACTAATTTCCATAGTATTTAAATACTATGGAAACAGCAGACCAGGAAATGGTACTCATGTTTAATTGAGAAATAGATTGGCTCATTTTCCCAGATGGTTTGGCAATAGTATGAACTAGATGCACTGATAATTTCAAGGTTGGAGGTTCAACAGCCAAGGCATCAATACTAAGAAAGTTTTTCTGCAGAAACAGCATCTAAAGTGGTTCCTGTAGTATCAGGACAATTCTATCCATAAATCTTTGAATAGTCACTAAATGAACTATTGTAAGTCGAGGGCTAACTGTATATTGTTCCTGTGTGCAGCTGCCTCTTTCATCTCAAAAGGAGAAGTTACAATCCAGAATATCTTGAAGGGCCTCCAGCTGGAGAAAACTTCAGAGTGCCAAATTTGGTAATGTAGTTACTAAACTAAACTAAACTAAACTAAACTAAACTAAACTAAACTAAAC
>NW_020769346.1:1372974-1395020 GCF_900518735.1 Pseudonaja textilis | reverse complement strand
ACTAAACTAAACTAAACTAAACTAAACTAAACTAAACTAAACTAAACTAAACTAAAGCAAAGACAGGGAAACTCTGCTCTTCCAAATGCTGTTGAACTGCAATTCCCAGTGTCCCTCTATATTTATCATTTTGACTGGAAGTCATACTTCAGCAATATAAAGAGAAAATAGAGGTTCTCTCCTCTGTTATAGAATACAGACCTCTGGAGGATTTGTTTCCCACAGAAAATTGGCACAATGAGTACATGAGTTATTCTCACAAAATTAGTTTTTCAAATTAAAAGTACAACCCAATGCAAGCTTTGGCTAGTGATATTTAATTGATGCTTCAATTGAGACACTAAATCCAAGAGCAATAATGAAACAAATCAGTTGCTGAAGTTGTATGATTATAATTTGCTACGTTCCTAAATCCCTTCAGTAAATTTTGTTGTTATATGAAGCAGACATCATATTCAAGAGGTCTGAAATTCCTTGCGGGCATGGCTCCCATGCAGCCTAGAGACAAATCTCTTCATTTTGATGTCCATGTGCGGACATCAGCAATGAAATGGAGTGGTTTATTTCTGGGCTGTGCAGCAGTTGTTCCTACCAGGAAATGCAAGCTAGAAGCATGACCTGACCTGCTTCCCCAACTTGAAGTCTGGAGATCTTCAAAAGATAAGTGAGAAAGAAAGTATATAGCCTGGTGGGATAGAAATCAAGTCTAAGGCCTTTGGGAACCCACTGGGAGATAAAAAGGCCTTCAGGACCTTGTGGGAGAGAAAAGACCAGCGAGGATCCAAGCGGCAGAAAGCTGAGACAATACGAAGAGCTAAAATCAGTCTTCATTTATTTTAGTTACTAGTTGAAATTTTGTGGGCATACAAGTGGAAAATGGGATATAAAATAAAAACTCAGTAAAATCAAATCTGTTCTAAATATCATTTCAAAATTAGTGCGAATCAAGGCCCATGAGAACCAGGATTTATTGCTCTTCTAGTTATCGTAGTGAATGGTATGATCTATTTTTGAACATAGTTTAGTAATCTTGTCATCTATAGGACACTTTGGACCTTTAAACTCTAGTAGAAAATGCACACCAAAAGCTGCTTGAAAGGATTTAATTTAAATGTAGTAATCATCAATCTTTGCTGCCTTCAGCATCCCTGACATTACCCCAGTCCTGCACTACCTCACTTAATTCATATTAAAATATTTCTGGGTGTCAACATGGATTTAGATCACTAAATGACTTATTATTCAAATAATTTCAATTATGAATACTGCAATGTATAAGAACAGAACTACTATAATATCATGTTCCTGATGCACAGGCAATATATGCTTCTCATAAAATTGTATAGAAGATGAAAATAAAAGGTATGTTAAGGAAAGTTCCATATGAGAGAAATGAAAACAATTTTTTTTTGTTTTATGCCTCCCACGTCTTAATTTTTTTTTTAATATTAAAATGTTAAATATGTAAATGCTTCATTGTCAGCTTTATGTATAAAGAACATATAGATAACAAACACTGCAGGATTATTTCCCATTAATCTAAAAGACATATGACACAAATAATTCTCTATCTTTCTCCATCTGCCTATCTATCTATAGCTATCTTTCTATCACCTGTCTTGTCTATCTGCCTAGGTATGTACCAAGAAATGCATTGATTTGACATAATCATAGGTTGTCATGAAAGATATAGCTATTGATCTTGGTTTAATGGGTTGTGTGAACTTAGTTGTCAAGGTTCCAAGTAATACATCCCATTCAATAAGAACTTTGAGGCAGGCATATTACTCAAAGAAGATTTTATTGGGACATATCAAATTGGTACAAATTGGCTCTAAGTTCCTGCCAGTTTTACATCAATTAAAAGTAAAATTTTGTCACTTCCCCCCAGAGTCTCCAGTCACATGGTCCAATCAGCATGTAGTCCAGCTGCTAGGCAACCTCTGTCTCTACCTTTCGAACACCTGCACCAATGTCCTTAATTCCCAGGGAAAAGAATTTTATTTAGGCTACAACACCCAAGCTCTGTGTTGGCAAACCTATGGCACGTGTGCCGGAAGTGGTACGCAGAGCCACTTCTGCCGGCACGTGAGAGGTCACCTGGAAGAGCCCCACTGTGCATGCGTGCATGCTGCCGCCATCCAACAACTGAATGTTGGGTATTTGGTGCACATGCACGGGGTGCGGGGGTGCAGGGGAGATATGTGTGCATGTGCAGAGACACACAGCGCACATGGGGAGTCTTGCATGCATGCACAGATGCATGGCATTGGGGATCATGCACGCATGCATAGAAATGCACGGCATATGTGGGGGGGTCACGCACGCATGTGCAGGGGACATGGGGCCTCCCAGCAGGCATTGCCTTCTGGGTGCTGGCATGTGAGCACGTGAGCACGTGCATGTGAGCACAAGTTTCAGCATGGCAACCAAAAAAGATTAGCCACCTACACCCCCCTCCCTGGCCCCTTAGCACCAGGCTCTATTAGCCTTGAAGAAGTGAGAAGAGAAACCTCTCTAAAGAAAAGTTACAAGGAGAAAATGGCCACAGTTAGGCCAACTTCAGAGTTAATACTAGTCACGGTGCATTATTTATCAAGTCATGACTTTTAACATCATGCATGCAGTCAGTCACACTCTCCCCAGAAATTACACTGAAAACTCATATATGCAACTACTAATGTTACTTTTATTCAGGGGTGGGATTCAAATTTTTTAACAACCAGTTCTGTGGGCATGGCTTAGTGGGTGTGGCTTGGTGGTCATGTGACTGGGTGGACATGGCTTGGTGGTCATGTTATTGGCTGGGCGTGGCCAACTCAACATCACTCACATCAGGGCACGCATCTCCTCCTCACCTGGCCTCTCATGACTGTGGGGATGCTGCAACAGTCGTAAGTGTGAAAAATGGTCATAAGTCACTTTTTTCAGTGCCAGTGTAACTTTGAGTGGTCACTCCACACAAGCAAAGTGCCAGCAAAGGAGGGGGAAAAAACTCCAGAGAAGTTCCTGAGACATTTCTGCCAAGAATGTAATAAGGGTTAACTGAGAGGCAGTTTCTATAAGCAACACCAGAATGTTTCCTTCCTGCCTTCCTTACAGGATTAGGCCAGTAATTTCTTCTAACAACCGGTTCTCTAAACTGCTTAGAATGTTAACAACCAGTTCTAGCGAATAGATGGGAACTGGTAGAATCCCACCCCTGCTTTTATTACAGTGAGATTTTGAAAATTATCTTTCTTAATTTACTATGCCTTCCTGAAAGAAAATTATACAAATACAGTGGAGAAATTTGCTCTATAAGAGTTGTGCCAGGAGACAGCACCTTCAAAGATAAAGATACATTACCTATTCAGGTGTCCCTCATATGTCTTTGGCACAAACAAAGCCTAAGTCTTTAGGTAGATTCAGATTCTCTAATATATCTTTGTATTGGCCTGACAACATTTGAAAATAAAGCTGCAAATAACTATATTCCAAGCCCTCCCCCAAATGCCCTGCAATATGTTCTCAACCTGTCTTCCTCTGTCAAAATTATTACATCAACAAATAAGGAAATAGGCTTCTTCAGTACAGCTGCTCAAGCTGTCCAAACTTGATTATGTGTCATAGCTGATGGATGTCACTGCAGTACCTTTCTTTGGTTCTAGGAGTACTCAAGGGGAAAAATATTATGCTGACAAAAACATAAGTGAATAGCTTACTTCAAATTAAATGAATTACTTGTTGGGGAATAAGAAAATACATTGATAAGTCTGGAAGAATCTCACAAAGCTTTGATGTCCAAAGGATAAGTAGTTCCATAAGGAAATACAAATTTGACACCCAAATACTACTGAGAAATAACAAGAAGGTAGTTTTTTTTCAGAAATATCCACGAAGGGCACAGGTTGCATTTGCTACAACTAATCTGACACAGCCATTAACAATAAACAACAATGCATTTGTCATTTTGATATTTTCAAAATTCATTTAAAAATATCTGTGTTTCCTCATTGATGAGGAAATTTACACTTGTTATTAAAATCTTTTAAGAACAATACAAATAACCTGGGTGTCTTCATGTTTGTACTACCACTCATTGTTATTAGGGATTCATTTGCTTGATTAAATGGCATCAATTTACAGATATCTAGATTAAACCATTATGTTGAGTAGGTTTGTTCTCCACGTTTGCTTTAAATAGGCATTTCTATTGTTACTTACATTTAAGTTTTATTTTTTACCACAATACATTAACAAATGTCTTCATCAAGAAATCAAATCAGCATAAAACTGCTACTGAGAGTCTTTTCATTGTCTCCAGGACATCATGCCTTTCTGGTCTCAAACAAAGTCTTAAAAAGAAACAAAAATAAAATAACCCAAATCAGTCCAAAAATAAGCAAAGCTCTGAGGCCCAAAGCAAAAGTCAGTTCCAGAAGGAAATACAAATTTGACACTCAAAATACTACTGAGAAATAAGTGTCAACTTTTTTATGCTCAGTCCCAAATCTCAGTCAAGCATCTCTCTATTCTTCAGTACTAATATACTAGAGTCCATATGCCATCTCAATCTCTTCAACTTCTAATATCAATGAAGTATTTTGCTCCAATAACCCATATTATTAGAACTCAACAGCAAAGCAGATACAATGATGCAACAAACTGACTTCTCTTCTCACTGCTTCAAGGCTATTGTAAATCAAAAACTACTTGTAGAAATAATTAATATATAAAGATATATTAATTATTTCTATAAGTAGTTTTTGATTTATTTAGTTCATTTAGTGATCATTGAAATTATAACAGCATTGAAAAAAAGTGATTTATGACCATTTTTCATATTTATGAGCATTGCAGTATCTCCATGGTCACATGATTTACATTCAGGTGCTTGACAACTGACTCACATTTATGATGGTTGCATGGTCCCAGAGTTATGTGATCCCTTTTTGAGACCTTCTGACAAGCAAAGTCAATGGTGTATCAGGTTTACTTAACAATAGTGTTACTAATTTAAGAACTGTAGTGATACACTTAACAAATGTGGCTAGAAAAGTCATAAAATGGTGCAAAACTCATTTAACAAATTTATCATTTACCAACATAAATTTTGGGCTCAAATGTGCTTGTAAGCTGAGGATACTATATATCCATCTTTCATTCAAGAACCCAAATACACTTAAATTCTCCATTTTACCCCCATAAATACCCCTTCAGCATAACATCCAACTAGTTTCATCAAGGAACATGGATTAATTCAACATCCTAATTGTGATATTATTTTGACTATCTACAGAAGGAAAAGGGAATCCAAGGAAAATATGAAAACCAGAGCACACAATGTAACACACAATTTGAAAGGAAGAAGCCAAAAACTCCAGGACATATCATCTAGAATATTTTGTCAATCAGAACAGAACTGGAAGAAACCTTAGAGGTCTTCTAGCCCAATCCCCTGCTCAAGCAGAGACCCTACACCATTGAGATGTCTACCTATCTCTTCTTCTTCTTAAAAATTTCCTGATAGTAATGAAGCACTTACAACTTCTGACGGCAAGATGTCCTACTGTTAGGAGGTTTCTCCTTAATTTCAGGTTGCTTTTCTCCTTGAATAGTTTCCATTTTGAGTTAAACTTTTCATAAAAGATAGAAGAGATGCTACTCTGATACTAAAATGCTTCTTAGCTTCAATACGATTCTAATATAGGAACTTCTGTGTAAATCAGAATGATGAAAATGATTTAAATCAATGAATATATAAAGTTTTTGGATTGTTTTGCAGCAATCCAACCAGCACACAAATAAGTAATTCAGCAGGGTTCATTTCTAGAAAAAAACTTGTTTATATATAATAATATAAAACATGATGCATGTGTACAATACCCATGCAACTCTTGCAACGTAGTAACAAGGACAAGGACAAAAAGCAGAAGCTCAGAACTCAGAATCCAGAAGTCAACATCACAGAAACAATAGAAGCTATATATGTATACCAACCAATTATCCTAAGCCATGCCCAGTTTCCAAGCTCACAACAGGTGCTGTTTCTTAATCACCAAGCAGTTCCCAATGGCTGACTTGTTGTTATGGCTATGCCAGTTCATAATTTCTAATACTCAGGGGTGGAATTCTACTGTTGGGACCAGTTCGAGCAAACCAGTAGTTCCAATAATCATTTGGCCCCGCCCACCTGCCCCTGCCTTTTTCCGGTGCTTTATTTCCTTGTTTTTGAGCATAGCATAACTCGCACAGCAGAGCAATTTGCTGCACTGTTTTACTCACTGAGGCTGCTGCAAAAGATAAGTATTATAGCTAAAAATAGTCTTTTCTAAATGTGCATACGAAGTGCAGGTTTGGCGCATACACGCACAAAGTGTACGCTCACCGAACAGTTATTACATTGGTTGAATCGCGCCACTGTATATACTGACAGTTCTAACTCCAGTCTTTGGAGTTTACAAGGCTAAAATAAATTTTCTTTCTAGAACCTACTGGAGATTTCATAGAATTTCTAGCTGAATTCACAATAACCAGTTTCTTTTCATTCTGCAAAGCAGCTCTCCCTCCCTCTCCCCCCTCCCTCTCCCTCTTTCTCTCTCTCTCTCTCACACACACACACCTCAAATATTATTCCAGAAGGGATGTTACTTTCATCCAGATATAATTAAGACTTCCTGGCACGTTATGAAAAAGCTAATTTTCAGCTTACACATTTTGCACCTTGCAAATAGATATGTTTACATTTTTCTTTGTGTAGCAATGATAACAGTCTTTCAGCAGGGTAAAATAAAATACATATACTATTGTAACAGATAATGAGAGAGCTACAGCATTCCTTACTTTGCTGAAGTCTAATTCTTGGCATCTTCAGTCAATGTCATGCCCCTGCATTTAACTTTTATATATCGTTACTGTTCTGCAGCCCCATTTAATGGCCAGAGAGTCAAATACCAAGAATATTGTTTGAAGCTGACCCTACCCCATTACCCATCAGTCCGCACTCTCAAAACAAGTGTATGCTGGAAAGCCAGACTCCATTTGGAGAAAGTAGAAGAAGCGCACCAACGGGCCTACCATCCCTGTCCTATTGTTTCTTTTATTTTTCTTATATGTATCCATTTCATGTATTCATAACTATGTTTATTCTTATACCTAATATCTTGTAAGAGATTGACAAATCAAATTAAAATAAAAAATAAATAAATAAAAATAAAAATCTTAATATGGTCATCCAAAGACAAACCTATATTCCACACACAGAGCATCATTTGTGAGATTTAAATTGCTTGTGTTTATTAATTGTTATGTTCATCAGTAACTCAATATTGCCTACCTTGTATTTGGGATAGATTGCCTCCCATTTTGGGGGAAAGTGATTGAGAAGATGATTGACACGGTGAAGGCAACAATTTCAGAGGACTGTGGATGAAATGGATTATCTAAATCCTTTTCCATAAGGATTCAGAACCATATATGAGATGTTAAAAAACATTGTTTTTTGTCTCTGGCCTGTCTGGGAAGGTCTAGGACAATCTCTCTTGTTGACTTTTCTTTGGTTATCTCTGATTTTTCAGTTCACTTACTCCTCTATAGATCATCTCACTTATCATCAACAAAAGTTCTCTGTCATGTAAAAAAGATCTTGTGAGGATCTTGTATTTTGTTTCTCAAAATAAGGACATTTGTCTTCCCTCTTTGTGATGACCTTTCAGTATAAGTAACTCAAACAATTCTTATTCAGCCCTCTCTCCACTTTATACTATTTTCAAATACTTTTTCTGTTTCCACAATCCAGACTGTATGGTGCTGGATTATGTAATAATTTTGTCTTCTCCTAACTAAAAGATCAGTGTCAAGAACTATCAGCAATTATAAGGGGATAGCTTTGCACAGCATTCCCAAATCAATTTAAAATTCCCAAATCTGAATTTAAAAGGAAATTAGGATAAGTACACTGTTCAAAAAAATAAAAGGAACACTTAAACAACACAATGTAATTCCAAGTCAATCACACTTCTGTGAAATCAAACTGTCCACTTATGTAGCAACACTGATTGACAATCAATTTCATATGCTGTTGTGCAAATGGAATAGACAACAGGTGGAAAGCAGAGGCAGTTAGCAAGACATCCCCAATAAAGGAGTGGTCTGCAGGTGGTGACCACAGACCACTTCTCAGTTCCTATGCTTTCTGGCTGATGGTTTGGTCACTTTTGAATGCTGGCAGTGTTTTCACTCTAGTGGTAGCATGAGATGGAGTCTACAACCCACACAAGTGACTCAGGTAGTGCAGCTCATCCAGGATGGCACATCAATGTGAGCTGTGGCAAGAAGGTTTGCTGTGCTTATCAGCATAGTGCCCAGAGCATGGGGACACTACCAGGAGACAGGCCAGTACATCAGGAGACATGGAGGAGGCCGTAGGAGGACAACAACCCAGCATCAGGACCACTACCTCCACCTTTGTGCAAGGAGGGACAGGAGAAGCACTGCCAGAGCCCTGCAAAATGACCTCCAGCAAGCCACAAATGTGCATGTGGCTACTCAGATGGTCAGAAACAGACTCCATGAGGATGGTATGAGGGCCCAACGTCCACAGGTGGGGGTTGTGCTTACAGCCCAACACCATGCAAGAGGTTTGGCATTTGCCAGAGAACACCAAGATTGGCAAATTCGCCACTGGCACCCTGTGCTCTTCACAGATGAAAGCAGGTTCACACTGAGCATATGTGACAGATGTGACAGGGTCTGGAGACGCCGTGGAGAACATTCTGCTGCCTGCAACATCCTCCAGCATGACCAGTTTGGCAGTGGGTCAGTAATGGTGTGGGGTGGCATTTCTTTAGGGTGCTGCACAGCCCTCCATGTGCTTGCCAGAGGTAGCCTGACTGCCATTAGGTACCAAGATGAGATCCTCAGACTCCTTGTGAGACCATATGCTAGTGCGGTTGGCCCTGGGTTTCTCCTAATGCACGACAATGCTAGACATCATGTGGCTGGAGTGTGTCAGCAGTTCCTGCAAGATGAAGGCATTGATGCTATGGATTGGCCCGCCCATTCCCCAGACCTGAATCCAATTGAGCACATCTGGGACATCATGTTTCACTCCATCCACCAATGCCACATTGCACCACAGACTGTCCAGGAGTTGGGGGATGCTTTAGTCCAGGTGTGGGAGGAGATCCCTCAGGAGACCATCTGCCACCTCATCAGGAGCATGCCCAGGCATTGCAGGGAGGTCATACAGGCACATGGAGGCTACACACACTACTGAGCCTCATTTTGACTTGTTTTAAGGATATTACATCAAAGTTGGATCAGTCTATAGTGTTTTTTTCCTCTTTAATTTTGAATGTAACTCCAAATCCAGACCTCCATGGGTTGCTAAATTTGATTTCCATTGATAATTTTTGTGTGATTTTGTTGTCAGCACATTCAACTATGTAATGAACGAAGTATTTAATATGAATATTTCATTCATTCAGATCTAGGATGTCTTATTTTTGTGTTCCCTTTATTTTTTTGAGCAGTGTACAATATTTAATATGGCTACAGGAGTCTATGATAGAATAGTGATAATAAGGATCTGGCTCTCTAATAAGAAAATATATTATACTGTTACTAAAAAAATTATAAGAATTTACAAATAAAACACAGTTAACCAAATTTCCAGCGAAATATCTCAGCTTGTTGTCTATGCCAATTTCAGAGTCCAACAGGACAAGTATTGTAAACTCTCCTATCCATGATAGCTTGAACAGACACCCAAACACCCTTTCAACAGTGCCTGCTGTTTTATTGAAATTGTAGTCTGTACTGTTCCAGCTCTTACCAGTTAGCTCTTTGAAAGGGTGTTTGGATACCACTATGCATCTGTACTTATAAAGATTAAATTATGGAAACAAAAGTTGAATTGTCAAGCAGGATAGAAAACATTAATGGTTTTGAAATTTGGTATTGGAAAAGACTCTGGACAATACTATGGAAACTCAAGAAAACAAACAAATGGATAATTGACAAATCAACCCAGAGTTCTCTCCCATAGCAGAAACTATCATATTTTGACACCTTATGCAAAGAGAAACTTTCTTTTTTGCAAAGAGAAAGCATTGTAAAACATCTTTCCCCCGACAAGAATAGCAAGAATGTTCAAGAATAAATCCGAAAAATGTTGGAAATGTCATCAGACACCTGGTTCATATTACCATATGTGGTGGACTTGTGCAGATGCTAAAAAATACTGGACTAAAATCCACACGTGGTTGGAAAAAATGACAAAAAAACATAGATTTGAAACCAGAGATATTTTTATTGGGAATTTTACCTGAAATGTATAGTAAAGACTTGAAATATCTGATTGTAAATGTATTAACAGCAGCTAGGATTGTATTTGCCAAAAACTGGAAAAATGAGAAAATACCATCACAGGAGGAAATTATTAAGAAAATATTGGAATGTGCTGAAATGAGTAGATTGACATTTGAAATTAGAGAACAAGAGGATAAACAATTTTATAAAATCTGGGATCTATTCTATCAATGGTTAGACAATAAAATACAGTAATGAAATATGTAGACTCTTAGAAAATAATAAATATATAAAGATGTATTTCTTTCTTATTATATCTACAAAATGATTTTAGGATAGATTTTGGATAATAATATGAACAGTTATAAAACAAACTAAGTAAATTATGATTATCTTGTAAAACATGAATGAGTAAAAGTATAGTCAAATGATTGATTAATAATGATACTAAGGTATTTAATTCTTGATTGAAAATATGAGATTATATGCAATGTAATTGTAATTGAAGACCACGAAATGGAAGCACAAAACAATTTGTAAACCAACCGGCACACTGTATGTATACATATGGAAGATGGCTTGATTTTTATGTTTTGTTTGTTTATGTTTGTTTTTAAAAACCAATAAAAACTTAAATAAAGAAAAGATAACTAATTTCAATAACTTAGAGAGAGCTTGGGAAGGATTCCATAGATGAGAATCCTCAAGAAGCTTTGAAAAGTGAGATTATAAAAGCCCAGGCTAGCATAATACCAATGAAGAAGAAAAATAACAGCTTTCAAAAGAAACCAGCATGGCTGCATAAACAACTCTGACAAATTGAAAGACAAAAAGGATAAGTATAAAAAGTGGAAAAAGAAGTACATAACTAAGGCAGAATATCAGCAAATAGCCAGAGCCTGCAAAGATGAAGTAAGGAAAGCTAAGGCTCATAATGAACAAAGGCTTGTGACAAAAGTAAAAAATAACCCCCCCCCCCAAAAAAAAGATGCTTCCAACATGTTAAAAACAAGAAAAATGTTAAGGAAATTGGTCCATTGTTGGGAGAAAGTGGCAGGAGGGTAACAAGCAACAGGGAAAAAGCAGAACTACTTAACTTATTTTTTGCATCTGTCTTTACACAAAGGGAAAAAAAGTCCAACCTATCAAAAGCAGCACCACAAAAACAGATTAGGATCACAAGTTAAAATAGAGAAAAAATGGTACGTGAGCACCTGTCTACCCTAGACGAGTTCAAATCACCAGGACTGGATGGATTACACCTGAAGGTTCTGAAGGAACTGGCAGACAATATCTCAGAACCACTGAATTATATCTTTCAAAGATCCTGGATCACTGGGGAACTGCCAGAGAACTGGAAAAGAGCTGATATAGTTCTCATCTTCAAAAAAGGGGAAAAAATAAATCCAGGAAACTACAGACCTATCAGTCTGACCTCAATACCAGGGAAGATTCTGGAATCAATGAATCACTGAACACCTAGAAGCAAACAAAGTAATAACCGAAAGCCACATGGATTTGTCAAAAACAGATCATGCCAGACTAATCTTATTGCATTCTTTGACAAAGTGACAAAATTAGTGGACCAGAGGAATGCTGTCGATATAATTTACTCAGATTTCTGTAAGGCATTTGATAAAGTAGACCATAACCTATTACTTGATAAAATAGATAAATGTTATTTAGACAGGATCACCACCAGATGGATTCATAATTGGCTGACCAAGTGCATTCAAGTGTAGTCCTCAAAGGAATTGCATCTACATGGAGGGAAGTATGCAGAGGGGTTCTATTTTAGGCCTAGTACTGTTTTAGGCCCAAGGTTCTGTTTTAGGCCCAGTACTCTTCAACAACTTCATCAATGATTTGGATGAAGGGATAGATGGGGAACTCATCAAATTTGCACATGACACCAAGCTAGCAGGAAAGCTAACACTCCAGAAGATAGGCTTAAGATACAGAAGGATCTTGACAGACTTGAACATTGAGTGCTGGCTAACAAAATGAAATTCAATGGTAAAAAAAATAAGGTTCTGCATTTAAGCAAGAAAAATAAATTGCACAGGTACAGTATACGTCAGTAACTGTGAAAGGAATCTTAGAGTCCTAGTGGACAACCATTTAAATATGAGCCAGCAATGTGTTCTGACCCAGGCTTTGTTCAAATTAAAGAAACACACACGGTCTGTAAAAGCAAAGCTTTTTTAATGCAATGCTGGGGATTCCTTGCATTCCCTGCCAAAACTCATTAAACACAACTGTCTGAGATAAGAGCATGCCTTTCAGGGTTGTAAAAGGCTCCCAAGAAACAAAGTCCAATTGCTGAGAAATACCAACTGACAGAAGTTTCAGCAAAGACAAACCAGAGTTTGCAGGGCTTCAATGAGTAATCAGAATCTAATTAACTTCTTTGCTTCCTGCAAAGAGCACATCACCGAGGGCTGGCTTTTGTCCCTGATTGGAGGGCCATTCACTTCCCAGCTTTACTCCCAAGTCGTCCCTGCTGCTTCAGCTGCTCTCTCCTACTATCAGCCCTGCGCACATGCACAGGCTCCCCGGGGTCCTCTGCTTCGCTGCTGCAGACTCCAAAGGCTCTGAAGGCAACACCCGACTCAGATAGTCTTGGTCCCATCCCTGCATCAGATGCAGGTCCCTCGTCCAAGTCCTCGCCAGACTCCCTGACTGATTCCCTTTCGTCCTCACTGTCAGATACCTCTGCCGTCCACACTGGTTGCCGGCAAACCACAACACACTGTGCAGCAGCTGCCAAAAAAGCCAGCACAGTTTTAGGCTGCATAAACAGAGGGATAGAATCAAGATCATGAAGTGTTAATGCCACTTTGGTCACTACGACGTAAAAAAGTTGTGGAGACTCTAGAAAGAGTGCAGAGAAGAGCAACAAAGATGATTAGGAGACTGGGGGCTAAAACATATGAAGAATGGTTGCAGGAACTGGGTATGTCTAGTTTGATGAAAAGGACTAGGGTTGACATGATAGCAATGTTCCAATATCTCAGGAGTTGCCACAAAAAGAGAGAGTCGGGTTATTCTCCAAAACACCTGAGGATAGGACAAGAAGCAAAGGGTGGAAATTAATCAAGGAGAGAAGCAACTTAGAATTAAGGAGAAATTTCCTGCCAGTTAGAACAATTAATCAGTGCAACAACTTGCCTCCAGAAGTTGTGAATGCTCCAACACTGGAAGTTTTTAAGAAGAAACTGGATAACCATTTGTCTGAAGTGGTGTAGGGTTTCCTGCCTAAGCAGGGGATTGGACTAGAAGACCTCCAAGGTCCCTTCCAACTCATTCTATTCTATTCTATTCTATTCTATTCTATTCTATTCTATTCTATTCTATTCTATTCTATTCTAAAAAATAGAAATCAAGCCATAGGTATCTCAGATCCAGGATTTAATTCCTATATCATGTTTTTCTGCTTTGTATAGTAATCAATTTTTGAAATTTATTTCTTGGCCTTGGATATGAAAATGGAAGCTACTGTATTTTGAAAATGATTTTTCTGGTTTCAGATCTCTTTTTTCCAACTTCCCCAAATTTGGCCCTCATTATGTGCAATGCTTTGAAGGAAAAATGCTGTTTTTGGCATGCAGGAATATAAATGTAACACCTGTTTGTAATTCCTTAAACAGTGGGTATCAAACTCGATTGCATCATGGGATGTTTCATGATGTTTTTACCTTTGCAGAACCAAGGTGGGTGTGGCCTGCACATGACACATCTGGCCTGCAATTTAACACCCCTGTCTAAAACCAAGTTAGTCATATCCTAGTATCTTGTTATAGCTGCAGAAGACAATTTTCTGAAAAGACTGCTTCAAAAAAAATGGTGAGGTATGATGTTTGAAAACCTCATTTATCTGAAGTATCATTTGCTTCTAAATATGAAACAACTGCACATCAAAACTATTGCATAAATTTATTCAGAGAAGTTTCTGGAGAAGGAGTTGCTTTGTCTCCCTTAGGTTCATTTCTGATGTTAATAAGAGTTTAGATTTGGGGTGATGATAGAAAGAATTATAGTTGTGCATTCTCTTGGTCTTCTGTATTTTTTATGCTTTTTTATTACATAAAGTAAATCAGGTTGACCAAAAAAATGCCATATATATAAGTTTAATGACATTGTATTATCTGAATAATAGAATTAAGGAAGTGGTTAAAATAACATATGTTTTAAATTAATTTAAATTTGGTTTACATTTGAAATAATCAAAGAATTGTAAGATATCCTTTTTCCTTGGAGGATTTTAATTGCATTTATATTAGTACTTGAGAACCTAAACAGCAGTTTTCTTCAAAGCTGCTTCTTTTGTTACTGAACACAGCAGTAGACCATGCATAGATGCTTTTTCCCTTGGAGAAAAAGCTGCTCGAACAAGGTGATTTAGAACATGTTTAATTGCTTTTTGGATTAGTACAGTATTGTTTTTTTTAATAATACTTGAAATTTTAAATGGTCTTTTTAACTGAATCCCTTAGTTTTCTTAAAAATAATGCTATCATAGGTGGAGTATAAAATCAGATAACAGTAAAGAGTTAATATTTTCTGAATCTCTTTAGTTCCTCCTAGTGATCGTCTGAATTTTTGAAACTGAAGGATGGAATCATATTTAACAGCTATTGAAACAAACCTTAGAAATTGGTAAGGCAATGATTACTTTGAAGCTGTTTTGTTTCATTCATCTAGGCTTTCTTTTAGTAACTGGCACAAGACTACAAATTAGAAGAAATAATAGCAGAGGAAGTTGGAGAGGGATGGTTTCTAGATGATTTAAAACTACATAGTCTAGTAAACGGGAACAGTATTATATAAATGCCTGCAGTTGGTTTGCTGCTTGAATGTGTTTGGTTTGTCTTGAATGTTAAATTACATATGTATCAACTAGTAGTTCCTGGAGATGTCAGTATAGTGAAATTGTTCTTAATAGCAGATGTAGTGTGGGGTGATTGATCTATCCATTTGGGAAACAATATGCCTTTTGAAGTCAAGAGCCGATGAAAGGGCTTCCTGATTGACAGCAATTTATGTTGTTTTTGTTTTTAATTCTTTAACTTCAGACATTTTAAGACAGAGCTTTATAAATAAGGATACTGTCTACTAGGAAAACTGCTGTATTCATAACTCAAGAAATCTTCCAGTAAAAGGCTGACGCTCAGATCTCAACGATATAAGGTTTTTGTTTTGTTTTGCTTTTTTAAATGGGGTATAGAGGTTTGTGGGCCTTCTGTTTCTGTTATTAAACCATTATGCACCTACCTCAGGGGTAGGCACAAGGAGTGAGATAACAATATGAGCAGAATAAAGTTTTTTCATTCTCCATAGCATGAAACTTCTATATTAAAAATGCCTCAGCTAGATAACCCCAACAGATGTTTGCTCAAATAAAAGAAAGCAACCAATAGTAAAATATTCTCCATGGAGTTAAACATTAATTTGGGTGGGAATTATATACTTTCTCTTATTAAATATTTAGATAAGCTTAATTTTCTGGTATTTAAATTTCAACAATTTCCATTCCTAGATCATGATTCATTTTTCTTTTTTCATTCTGGTTTTGTTGTACAGTCTAGACACACAAAGCAGTTTAATCACAAATACGTTGGTTGGTTGATTTTGGTTTAGTGTATGGTTTAGTATTTTGGCCATTTTGGTTTCGTATTTTGGTCAACTTAACCATGGTATATTTTTCCATATCCCCAGGCATGGGGCAGAGACAATATTGGTCATGCTTTTGAATAATCTCTGAAGACAGCAGGATGGAATAGTACATATGTTCTTACTCTTCTTGACCTCTAGGCAATTTTCAATACCATCAGTGGTATTCTTCTGGATCAGTTACCTGTGTTGGAAGTGGATAGCACAGTATTGGTTTGGTTTATTTCTTTTCTGTAGGGCCAGTATCAGATGGGGTTTTTTTAAATTGGGATGGAGAGGTCCTGCCTTCAATTCCCATCATGTGGGATTCTGCAGAATTTAGCACTTTCTCCTATCTAACACTTCTATCTTACTGAGTGAGATAATTTGTTGCCATGAGTATCACTAATATCCAGTTATGAAATTTCACCCCTGATGACCTAAGTGTTTATGTTCATGTGTTGCCCTTGTACCTGTAGATTGTGGGATTCTGAATGGGGGAAACAGGCTTCAACTGATCCCTGTCAAGACTAAGTTTCTTTGGCTTTTGAGTTCTTCTAGCAAAAATTTTACCGTCTTTTGTTCCGTATGGAGTTGCACTATCCCAAATAAATTCCATGACAATCTGGACCCCTCTAGATTGACAACTCCTACTCAAGAATCAGGTGATGCTGGTGGCTAAGAGAGCCTTTGTACTGTTTTATGTTGTGTGCCAATTGTATCCCTTCCTGGGATACAATACTCAAAGTCGCTCATGCACTGGTCATCTCCAGATTGGATAGCTTTTATCCATTCTACATAGGGGTACTCTTGGAAAGGATCTGGAACCTTAATCTTGTGCAAAGTACATCTGAGTGCTCAGCTATGCGCACCCCAAGGCAGTGTTAAGTTGCATTGGCTATCCATTAGTATCTGGAACCAAAAAATCTGGTTTTGATCTTTAAAGTACTACATAGTGCGGCACCAAGTTATTTGAAAGACCACCTCATTCCAATCACATCTACTCATTTCATCAATTTGAACAGGAGAAGTATGCTGAAGGACCCATCTACCAAATAGTTCCATCTGGAAAGACTCATGCCTTTTCTGTCATGGCCACCTCTCTTTGAAACCTCATTCCCCTCATTCGTATTTACCTTGTGGAAGGCCCATAAAACCTGATTTTTTTCCCCATCAAACTTGGGGACCTCATGGTGAGCATGAAAATTTCAAAAAAAAAAAATCAATGACTGATGTTCTCCATATTGTTTATACTCTTTATGTTTGTCTGATTTATACATTTTATTTATGTTTTCTGTTTTATGGTTTTAATTGTTAATATATTTGTATGCTACCCAGGGTCTTGTTTCATTAAATGGGTGGCTATGTAAGTCTATTAACTAATAGATGGCCACCATAGTTTATTGAGATGGGGGTGAACCCAGATAGTGCTAGAAAGTAAGTCTAGAATATTAATTTGGATTTATTTTAATGTCACTTTCTATTTGGAAGTAAATGGGGTTACAAAGGACTTATATCAGAAATTGCTTGGATAATAAGCAAGCGACTATTTTCTTACATAAACTGAGAAAGAGCAGAAAGAGCAAAATCTTACAAAGCAATTGGAACAGGAGGAACGAGAAGTACATTTTCTTTCATCAACATAATCAGAATCATTGGAGTGGAGGTTTTTTGTTGTTGTTTTCATTTTTGTACTGTACCTTAAAGCAATTTTATGGAAAACCTAGTCATAATCTTAGAATCAATAAATCTCTGCATAGAGTAGTAGTTGTTCTTTTTGCCTAGTCCTATCCTACCTATTATTTTATCATATTGAATTGATATTTACATTATTTCAGCAAATATGGGCAAGGATTCCATATGCAGAATTGAAAGAGAGATGAGCATTTCATGTGTATAAAACAGAAGTGTTCTATTTGTAGTTTTGCAGATATCTCAGTTTCATGGAATCCATTGAATATTAGTACAGTATACTGATTCTAATATCAAATAAAAGTTTCTTAAGGTTTTTTTTAGTAAACAAATTATATGTTGACTTTTTTTCTTCTTTACTGAGAGAGAAAAGGCTAACAGGCTATGCAGCGAAAAAGAGAATTAAAAGGAAAAGCCTGCCCTGAAGTTTCTTTGAATGTTAAAATACAAGAAATATAAAATATGTTAACTGTTGTTCAGATTATTATTTTCTAGACAGTAACGACACAGTAGCTTGATTTTTCTTATATTAACCCTGAGTCTGACTCCTAAGATCCTTTGATTAAAATAAATATATATCCTCTGGTGGAAATTGTATTTTATATAAATAATATCCCCACTTTTCTATCCCAAAAGCATCTGTCCTATTCTTTGGATGATGTGCCTACTGACACAGCTCTTTCCATCAGTGACAGGAGAAGGACCTTAGATAGGATATAAGAGGCTCCATTTCACAGGAAGGCAGAGGTAGTTCCCCTGCTTTGTAGAATCTGTACCTTAATGTCTTTTACAAAAACTCTTTGTTCCTCCAATATTGCCATAGCATATTGTCCATTAAAGAGTTCCTAGCCTTATCTCAACAATGACATTTAGGACATTGATATGATGAGTCTGACACAAATTCTGCTTCTGGTTGTACCAAAAAAAAGAAAACAAAATGGCAGAGTTTAACTCCTTCCCATTTTCTTAGCAAGAAAGAGAGAAAGCTGGACATGTAAAACATTGTTTGTAACTTATAGGGCAAGCACAAAGAGATTAGAAGTAAGGAAAAATGATAGAGTACAACCTGGAAGGATTGCTGAGATTAAGAAGGAATCAAAGCAAATAACTTATCAACATCAGTAGCTTGCAGAGCTCTTAAAGAGATGGCTGCTCAGACAGAAGGCAAATCCTGAGCTACGAGGTACACAGAGTGAACTGGGCCCATTAGTTTTTTCAGTTGAATTGATTTAGCTGAACAATAAGTTTCTATCTATAGATTATATGACTAATTAGTAGCAAAGAAAATTCAGGACCCTGTACGAGTGAATTTTATGATGCGAAGAAAATAGAAAAGCATTTTATTTAATTTGAACCTTAAAAATATTTGATATGGCTTTGGTTGCGTGTGTCCGTTTTTAGGAATGTTCTGGCAAGCAATTAAGGGGATACCAAAAAAAGTTGTAATTAAATCAAAAAGTTTCTAAACAGAGATAGAAATATATTATCCTTATTTAACAAGGCTCTCTACATCTTACTTTATCTGGGAATTCATAAGACAGAAAGAAACTTAGGAACATGTACAAGCAATATATAAAGGAATTATTGTTGTACAAAATAAACAAAAAGTTTCTATAGTATGTTGGCCATGCAAAAGTTTCCCACTGAGTGGTATCCTATAGAGCACTGGATAAAATTTCTTTTCTCTTAAAATGTTCTGATTGAAATAGATTCTGACATGACAGGAATGGCAACAATAGAGCCTATTGCTGTATTATTATCTTTATTGTCAGAGTACAACATGAGTACAATGAGGTTGGCTGAGCCTCCCTTTGTGCACTCCCCCCAACGCAACTCACAGTGAGGACAGAAGTCCCTAATCCAGTCCCAATCTTATTACACTATGTGACCTTGTTCAACAATGCACTGGCCCCGCAAGTCTGTCATATTATGTTGACATGAAGTTATTTTCCATTCAGAAGTCTGACCGCCCATGGGTAGAAATTGTTCTTCAGCCTGTTGGTGTGGCTGGCTATGCTTCTATATCTCCTACCCAATGGTAGGAGAGTGAAGAATTGCTGACCGGGATGTGAGTCGTCCCTGAGAATTTTCCTCACTCTTCTAAGGCAATGAGCCCTAGTGATGTCATCTAGTGGTCTCAGGGAACAGTCCATGATGTTTTATGCTGTGCTCACCACCCTCTGTAATGTCAGCGGCTGTCAAGCCAGCATACCACAACATAATGCAATATGGGAGGACGCTTTCTATTGTGGACTGGTAAAAGGAGGTCATCAGTCGTTGTTCCACTTTATTTTTTCGCAAGACCCAAAGGAAATGGAGTCTCTGTTGGGCCTTTCTGGTCACCTGGGTTGTGCTGATTTTCCAGGTAAGATATTCACTGAGGTAGACTCCCAGGAATTTAAAGGATGAAAGTCTCTCCACACAGACCCCTCGATGTAAAGTGGGGCAGGTTCCTCTCTCTTCTTTCAGAAGTCTAAAACCATCTCCTTTGTGTTGCTGATATTCAGGTGCAGGTTGTTTTCTAGGCATCATGAGGATAATTTTTGAACCTCCCTCCTGTATGCTGTTTCGTCTCCACCTATAACGAGACGCAATATGGTAGTATCATCTGCAAACTTAATGATCACAGTGGATGGGTCAGACGGTACACAGTCATGTGTGTACAGGTAGGGACTGAACACACAGCCCTGTGGGGAGCCAGTGTTAAGCTTCAGGAAGGTGGATGTGACATACCCAGCTCTCTCTGTTTGTGGTCAGTCCCTCAGAACGTCTTTGATCCAGTCGCAGATGGAAGAGGGAAAATCCAAGTCAGTCAGCTTTTTGATAAGGATGCTCGATAGGAAAGTATTGAAAGCCGAGCTGTAGTCAATGAAAAGCATCCTGACATTCCCGGTTTCTCCAGATGGCTTGCTACAGAATGTAAGGCAGTAGCTATGGCGTCGTCTGTCAACCTGTTCCCCTTGTAGGCAAGCTGATGTTTGTTAAAGTCTGTTGGGGGCACATCCTAAGGTGTTGGAGAACCAGTCTTTCAAAGCATTTCATCACTACTGACATTAATGCGATAGGTTTGTAGTCATTTAGACAGTTAATTGCTGTTTCTTGGGAACTGGGACAATAGTGGCTGTTTTCAAGCATGATGAACACAGCCGTTTGCAGGGAGATGTTAAAGATCTTTGTCAGTACCCTGCTAATTGATCGGCACAAGTCATTATCACTTATTTCAGCACCCCACCTGGACCTGCAGCTTTACTGGGATTCACAGCTTTCAGTGAAGCTGTCACTTGTTGTTCATGTAGGGTGAGTGGCTGGGAATCAGAAGGCTGGGAGGCAGAGGCTACGCGGTCTGGTCTTTTCACCTCATAGCGGGTGAAGAAGATGTTTAACTCCTCTACCAATGAGTGTCAGCATTGACAGTTTTCATGTTGCCCTTATAGTTAGTTCAGTGCTGCAGTCCCTGCCACACTTGCTTTAGGTTGTTATCTGCTAGATAGTTTTCCACCTTATATTTGTATTGTTGTTTTGCCATCTTAATGCCTCTTCTAAGGTTTGCCCTGGGCTCTCTCTATATATACCTGTCCGCTGCCTTAAAGGCAGAATCCTGGGCTCTCAGAAGTGTCCGTCCCTTGGCAGTCATCCCGGGTTTACAATTCCCATAGACCCTGATGCACTTGTCCGTTGTTACATGTCAGTGCACACTTTGATGTAAGAGAGTATGACATCAGTGTACTCATGCAGGTCTTGATGTTCAAATACATTCCACTCAGTGGTTTCAAAACAGTCCTGCAGCTGACTGAGAGCACCCTCTGGCCAGATTTTAACCATTTTCATGACTGGCTGAGTTCTTTTCCTAGAGAGACATACTTCAGGCATGATAAAAGTGAAAGATGGTCTGATGTACCCAGGTGGGGGAGCGGGATTACTCTATATGCCTGTTTCAGGTTAGCGTACACACAATCTAAAGTGTTCTTCCTTCTGGTGGAAAGCTGCACATACTGCACAAAGTAAGGGAGAAGTGTCTTTAAACAGGCTTGATTGCAGTCTCTAACCATGACAAGAGCACTCTCTGGGTGAGTTTCATATCATATAGCTTAGAAAGCACCGCACTGACATTGGCATCAGGTGGAATATAAACAGCTATATAATTATCATAGTGATTTCTCTAGGCAGATAAAATGCCTACATGTGACAGTCACCAGTTCCACATCTGGGGAACAATACGTATAAGCTACTCGGCTGTTAACACACCAGTCACTATTCATATAGATACAGAGTCCTCCCTTGCTCTTACTGGAGTTGCCATTTCTATCAGAGCGATAAATGACTCAACTTGTCAACTCCACTGCCGCATTGGGTATAGCTAAGTGTTATGTCTCCTCTTGGAAATTCAAACGAACAAACATAAAGCAGCC